>OZ005742.1:121422996-121617112 GCA_963930735.1 Dioctria linearis | reverse complement strand
AGATGTTTGCTCTACTTTCGCTCTGCTGAAAAATTAGAATCACACACTCCTGAATGTGGGAATCAAAACGACTGCAGGGAGAAAGAGAGAAAAAAAACGTTTTTAATCATTTTTTTTTTACAAATGATAGCGAGAGAAGTAATAAAATCTCAATAAAGCAAAAACGTATGCTTATTTATCTCTGTTTTTTTTATTCTTTTTTATTATTTAGCTAATAAAAAACAAAAATCGCTCTTTCCAACCAAAATCTTCCCCCTGATCGATAGGTATATGAAGATCTATCGCAGGGGATCGATATTTGATTTTATTTGAAGTCCTCTGAGCGGCAAGCTCAATAAGTCTTACCGCAGAGGTCGCTTCTAGGAAGAGCGTATATTGAAATTTGATAATTTGATGAAATCCTGTATATTTACGGAGTAATTGTAGACAACAAACAACAAATATAACAAATTAATTGGGGAGATAAAAGTTAATCTTAAGGAATATGATAAAAAATTTGTTGATATAGCCGTCGAGTGGTGGATTTTGTTTTACTTTTTTTTGTTTTAATTAGTTAAAACTAAAATGCTAATTTTAGACCACAATTTCAAATAAAAATAGGAAAAATTTTGGATCTACCTTAGCTTTTATCCTAATAATTATTTGCTCAGTCGAATGTTGTTGTAGAATGATGAATATGATACGCCGCGCGTCCTGGGCGACGATTTCATGGAGATTTAGAGTTGGATGCTTTTATTGCTGCAGATGAACGATGAAATTTATACGTCAGATGTCTAGGTCAATGATCCGAAGGGCTTCCCTCTGGGAATCGTCTAGTTGAGGCAAGGATGAAGCCTCGCAAGGGTCCCCCGTTGGGCGCTATGGTGCTTAAACTGTTTGTTTCCTCTAAGTACCTTACACTGGGTACCCGGGCTTAGTATTTTTTATTATTTTATTATAGATTTTTATTTTAGTAACTTTTTTCCTTTTGTTTTTGTTTTTATTTGTTTTTTTTTCACAATTTATTTTGTTAAGCTGTTAGATCACTTCTCTATTGTGTTGCATGTGAGAATTTTTCTCAATTCTACAACAGCTAGTGGATGCACCAACGCGAATTCCTGCTACACCTGGAGATAAAGCTAATTTACTCGACTTGTTTCTAACATCTCATCCGGGCAAATATTTCATCTCAGTCGGTTCCCCTCTCGGAAATTCAGACCATTGCTTAATCACGACTCAATTTACCACCTCAAACCAGTGCCGCCCTACTTCTCCACCTACAAGTAGGCTTCTTTGGCACTATAAGAATGCTGATTGGGAAAGTCTCAATAAGTATCTTAGAGAAATTGATTGGTCGGTCTGTTTAGCTTCGAGGGATGTTGATGAATGCACATTAGAATTTAGTAACATACTAAATCTTGGCATGCATGAATACATTCCGTATTCTTACAGCAGATCTCAACAACAGCATGATCGCTCATGGTTTAACGATAAGTGCAAACAAGCTATAAAAGCGAAAGAGTCTGCTTTTCGCGCCTATCAATTGCAACCATCAGGAACAACTTCACCAGTTCCTCTATACCTTCACTACTTAATAATGGAGAAGTGATTGTTGACTCCCTGGATAAAGCTAATATTTTAGCTGCTAGATTCGCTTCAAATTCTTGTCTTCCACCCACTTCACAAACACCTGTTTTATATCGCCCGTGTGAATTTGTACAAGAGCCAATACACGTTCGTACGAGGGATGTGTTCAGGGTTCTTAAGGGATCAACGTCTCCAAAGCCGCAGTTCCTGATGGTTTTTCGCCCCTGTTAATTAAAAGCTGTGCCTCATCCTTGGATAAACCTCTGCGCAAACTATTCTACTTGTCTTATTCGACAGGAAAATTTCCAACTGCTTGGAAACTAGCTCACCTTCAGCCTATTCCCAAGAAAGGAGAGGGTAGCGATCCCTCAAATTATCGACCAATTGCGATCACTTCGATTCTTTCAAAGGTTTTTGAATCTATCATTAACTCAAAATTAATGAAGTATCTAGAAACTAACCATCTCATCAACGATCGCCAATATGGCTTCTGAGCTGGACGCTCATCTGGAGACTTGCTGACCTTTCTTACGGAACGTTGGAACCGTAGTTTTCACAATTTTGGTGAGTCTAAAATCGTTGCCCTAGATATTTCAAAAGCCTTTGATAGAGTCTGGCATCCAGCCCTTTTAGCCAACCTCAAAGCACATGGTCTCTCCCCTCCTCTTCTATTATGGATTGAAAGTTTCCTATCTAGTCGCCAAATACGTGTTGTATTAGATGTATTAGATGTTACATCTGAACGCATCCCATAAATGCCGGTATACTTCAAGGCTCTGTTATCTCTCCAACTCTCTTTTTAATTTTCATTAATGATCAGCTTTCCATTACTTTCAATCCCATCCATAGTTTCGCAGAAGACAGTACTCTTGATTTCGCTTACTCCTTTGACACTCTTGCTGAATCCAGGGGGAATCCCGCATGTGTTAAACGAGACTGCATGACTAGATCATTGAATAACGTTCTTAACAATATCCTCGCTTGGGGCAAAGCGAATCGCATCGAATTCAATGCATCAAAGACCCAAAGCTGTCTTATCTCATTAAAACAAGATCATAACTTAACCAGACCCGTTTCTTTTGATGGAACATTAATTTCTGATTCATCGTCACTAAGCATTCTTGGCAATAATATTTCCAGTAAGTTAAACTGGACAGATCACATCTTCTCTGTTGCCAAAGAAGCATCGAAATGTCTTGGATTTCTGAAAAGGTGTAAGAAATATTTCAGCCCGTCAAATCTAGCGCTCCTCTACAAGTCCTACATTAGACCTAGAATGGAATACAACTCCCATATATGGGCCGGGGCTGGTCGCACAGCCCTAGCTTCATTGGATATTGTCTAGAAGAGAGCCTCCAAGCTCATTGGCGATTTGGCAATAACTTGTCATATCGACTTACTCGAGCACCGCCGCAATGTTGGATGCCTATCGCTCCTTTATCGCTATATGCATAGTCAATGTTCTGATGAAAAATCTAGTCTAATCCCATGTAGAATGATTCCTGCACGCAAACCGCGCACATCCTTCAATCCTTCAAATTACTTTCGGCCGTACAGTAAAAATCCGTGATGCTTTTTTATCCCGAACAGTGCGAATGTGGAACAGCTTACCATCTTTTGTTTTTCCCCCGGCATACAATCTGCGGAAGTTTAAGGGCGACATACATCGGCACCTCCGCCACTCTCCTCTTATCCCGTAATCCTTTTCCTATCTCCTTCCTGCCATGCTGTGCTTTGCATCATAGGGTATCCCCTGAGCTTGGCTTAATAATATAAAAAAAAAATTCTGAATTAATTAAATGTGGTTTTAAAATTATTTTAAGTCGCAGTTCTATTATTATAATATTTTTTCTTGAATTTATTAAGTTATATTTTATAGATGCCTGGTTCAGTTTTTTTAAATTTTGCTGCTACTAGAATGTTGTTTCTTTTTTTATTTTATATATATATATATTATTTTTCAATTTTAATTTAATTAGAGTTATTTATTGGCACTGGCTTTTTATTTGGAGACCACTGCCACCAGCTGTTGTGGTACCGACTTTTCCGTGCTCCGAGAGAGAGAGAAGTCACCGATTTGGAAGAATGAAATTGATAGAAATAACAGCCTTTATTCACAACTATTTTATTCTTCACTCCGTTTATAATTTATTTGGATGATAACTATTTTTATAAGATAATAACTATTCACAAATTTTTCGTATATTTGCTCAATTTATAATAGGTTTCTGTGATTTAATAATTTTCGATTTAATTTATTTGGATGATAACTTTTTTTATAAGATGTTTCGATAATAACTATTCACAAATTTTTCGTTGATAGAAATAACACCCTTTAGTCACAACTATTTTATTCTTCATTCCGTTTATAATTTATTTGGATGATAACTATTTTTATTAGATGATAACTATTCACAAATTTTCGTATATTTGCTCAATTTGTAATAGGTTTCGATGATATAACTTTTCGTATTCTTTTTCTCGATTTATAAATGGTTTCAGTGATTTAATAATCTTTTCTTTACATTGGTTTCAAATTAGTTTTGCTGATTCTTTATTATAGGTTTGCAATTATGTGTTTTTCTGCTCGGAGGAACCGAGTACTGATACGTGTTTTTCTCGACGGTTGTAAAATGCGAACTCCCCGAGGTTTGGGTGAATTTTCCCCAGGTATCCATGAAAACTTTTTCTTAAAGCTTTTTCTTCTTATTAATTTCTCACGACGATTTTAAATTCGTACGTGGGAAAGTGCAAATTATTTATGTCGAGAGGCATATGCATCATGTAGAAACTGCAATCCGAAACGCACTTGTGTGCCCGTCTTAAAATATTACTTTTAAGCGGGCGGGGGTAATTCTATGTACGTATGTATGTATGTACATACAATTAGATTTGAGCAATTGAATAATGTACGTATGTGAAGTGTATATTGCGCAATAAAAAAAAAATGGAAATAAAGAAGAAACTGCATGTAGGTAAGTATGCAGTGCATATCGTGGGAGCGGAATGCATCCTAGATAACAAAATGCAATTTATGCTTAAATTGCATTTTGTTATAGCATTGAAATGCATTTGAAATATGGAATGAAATTTTGAATTAAAAAAAATTAAAAGTAGTTTACAGGGTCAACTTTGTAATGCATCAATATATTGCATAGGGCAATATATTGGTGCATTGACCTTATCGTAGTAATTCGGGGCATAGGTACCTGAGTCACAACAATAGTGGAACGATTTAACCGAACTTTGAAGGATATGATGTGGAAGGAATTCGGCTTTAATGGAACTTATCAGTGGATTGGTATGGGAAAGAAACTGCTCACTGAATACAACTCGAGAATACAACGAACTACAAAAATTAGACCACGTGATATCAACGCCCCCAATGAGAAACAACTCCTTTCAACTGTGCACAATCATACAAAAATTGTTGTTCCTGCAAAGTATAAAGTTGGAGATTTTGTACGTATCAGATAATACAAGCATATATTTGAGAAAGGTTATACACCAAACTGGACAGCTGAGATTTTTAAAATTATTAAAGTCAAAACACAAACCCCATCACATATCGGCTGGAAGATTATCAAGGAAATCTATTCACAGGAGGCTTTTATGAATTGGAGGTGCTGAAAGTTAAACACCCAAACCTTTATCTCGTAGAGAAAATCTTAAAGAAGAGTGGAGATAAAGCTTACGTTAAATGGCTTGAATTTTCATCAAAACACAATTCTTGGATTAATTACAAAGACATTTTATAATTTCTTGAAAAAACATTTAACAATTTAAAATAAATTTATAATTATAATACTTTATACATGTAGTTATAGTGCAAATTACTTTAATAAATAAAAATAAAACTATAATACATTTATTAATTACACTAGACTTAGATACTTTCTGCGGTTGCCACTTGTTGATTTGATGAAATGGAGTAAAATATTGTTGCACTGTGGAAGTTGGGTACCGCAATCCGAGCTTTTGCACCATAGCGACCTTCCCGCTTTACCCAAAGATTTATATCGCTATATTTGTGAACATTTTCCATGGTCTTACCAACAGCTACATTATTCATCTTCTTATAGCTGTCCTTTTCATGATCGCTGGTAGCCTGCTTCCGTTTGGTAGTATTTAAGTCAATATATGGTTTAAGTCAAGCTGACTGGTTGCATTGAAGAACCCGGTGTACTTTTTTCAGGATGAGGCCATGTGATAAGCATTGCTTCAAATTTCGGTAGTGTATAACATGTTTAGTTTTAGGGTGTAATGTGGTCAAAAGCTTTTCTAATTTTGCTCCAAGTGAGGCTGCATGCTCAAAGCAAAACGGTAAATCCTTATATGTTTATCATGCATGTAGATGTTGAGGATAGACCAAGTCGACTTCGAATATGTATCCAATTGGTGAATCATCAGGAATTTCGAAAACGTCGATATTGGGAGCATCAACCCATTTGAATCCTCCAGTTGGTAAATGTTGTGACATGGCCCATCCATAAAGGTTGTTAACATCATAATACATCAGGTATTTCTCTTTCTCCTCAGGCTTGAAATCATTCATATATTTATTATTTGCTTTACTATATCTGTTCGAACATTGACTTATACCACCTCGAATGCCTCTCTCTATGAATAGCAGTATATCTACGTCGGTTATCAGCTCTAGTTTTACTTTGGTGTATTTTAGCATATCATTCCATGTTAGGCCTGGCACGATGTAATAATGTGCTGGATATAAATTGTAAGTCTTCATGCACACTTCTCGAAAGTTCTCGAAAACACCGTTCAATAGGAGAACATCAGTCTTAAGGTATAGATCTGAATACTCACCAAGTGTTTGTATTTAAAATTTTTGCCAGACCTCTTCGGCATATTGTCAGTCAGTTTATTGTAGAACGCTTCCTGCGTTGGTAAGTTCCGGAAATCTAATTTATCCCAGTCATCAATAAAATCATACGGGAAGACACCTTTGCGTGTAACAAGTTTAATAGTGGCATCTTCCAATCCCTGTCATACTGATCTTATTTAAAGATTCTGCCATAAAATGGAAGGAATCGATGAATCTGAATTTTATGTGGCTGCCTTCCATGTGCTTGGTGAATGAGATATATTCCTTGTTAATTGGTAAGAGATCAACTTTACCTGGGAAAGATGTAGCTATATCCTTAATAATGAAGTGGGCATCATATCCAGATAAATTGTGAAGAATGACTGGAACTATGGATCAATCCTGATAGATGAGGTTACATGCATTGTGCGCTGGTCCTCGATATTTTCCTGTTAAGTGGAAATGGTCCCGAACTCATTCCTCATTGGCCACGTTTTTTCACATATATGGCAGCAGGCATTTTCAATATGTGAACGCCGTTCCTCTTAAGTCAGTGGCTGCGTTGGCCTAATGTTCAAATTTTCCTGTACAGCTATGGATGCAATCTTTTGCAATTCTAATGCAAATCATTGTTGACAATTCTTCCCTCGATATGCTCGGTAATATGAGAGCTTACCATAATATTTGCAGTGGAAATAGAATCCTATGCTATGAGCTTCATGTTCCTTGATTCGTTGAGTATTTTGATAGTTTCCCAGAATCGACTCAAGATCGGCATACACACAAAACAGGGCTGGATTCTTATGGTTATAATTCTAATATCCAACCAGTTCTTTTCTTCTTATGGAAACATAATACTGCAGTCGTTTTGATTCCCACATTCAGGAGTGTGTGATTCTAATTTTTCAGCAGAGCGAAAGTAGAGCAAACATCTCTCACATATATGCTTTCTACTATTATATTTAGAAGTTTGTTTCGAGACAAGGCGCGAAAGATTTTTAATCCAGCAGAAATGATATCTGCCAGCATCGTCATCATCGTCATCATCATCCATATGATCATCATCGTGGTCATAGTCATCTTGTAGCATTAAGAGATTTACATGTCGCTCCATCCTGTGTTTCGTAAGTCTAACTGGAACTGTGGTGAAGAAACGCTCTTTCTCTAGGATGAATACGTTTATTGATAAATCGTTCTGGTCTTCAAATTGCGTTATTTGCTTAAGTATCATTGGAAATGTTATTCCAGTTAAATTAAGTACGGTTGTTCTGCCCGTAGTTAGAGCGAACACGCAAATAATGAAGAAATGTCATGAAAACCTGGTTCAAAGTCAGTAATTTCGCAGCTTAATTCTTCGGTTCACCAAGTTTACTACACTGTAACTCGCACTCCAACTAGATTTTTTGTAAGTCAATAATAGCTATAATTTGTAATTAATATATAATATATATATGCCTGATAATATTATTTCAAAACCACAATTATAATTTAAATTTATCTGTAAAGCTAAATTTAATATTGAATAAATGTGAAAGAATAAGTAAGATTAAATTAAATTTATGTTTAGAAAATTTTATTGTATCTGAAAATGTATTCACCAGCTCAGTATTAGGCACTCGATCAAATTGGTTTTCTAATTTATTGAGGTTTGGAATTGAACTATTCTTTATTCTAGTGGATATCCAGAATAAAGTGAGGTTACTAATTCTGACTGCAGTCGATATCCACAGAAAGAATCTTTATTCGGTCGAGACCCGTAATAAAGTGGTTCAGATTAGTAAATTTCTTATTCGGTCGATACCCGCAATAATAATCTTTAACTTAATTGCTATTCAAAATAGCATCCTTAATCTAGTCGATATCCAGAATAAAAATAATTATTTGAACTGTCAATTAAATAAATTATTTAAACTGTTAGTAAAATTTATAGCACTTGGAAATAACACTAGGAAATAGAATACCAACTTGATCATTGCACTGCCAAACTGCGAAAGAGAACGAGTCAAGTCAGATTCCGATTTATATAGCCATAGGTTGCACATGGCCAGCGTTGCCAGATTGACGATTTTATCGTCATTAAATTTTTGATCTTGAGGTATATACCGAAACAAAAAATGTTTGACCTGAAGGTACCGTACGTGTACATGCCAAAATGTAAAATTTTTGACCTGGAAATACATGCCGAAATAAAAAAAATGTCGAGCCAACTGTAAGTGCATCTGCATAGCATTTATGATTACGATTTACTGTACCATTTAATGAGAAATATCAATACCAGCGCTATGTCGAAAGGAATACAAAAAAAAATGTTTCAAAATAATAGGTAAATTCTTAATTTCTACAACTTTTCATATTCTCAAAATATGTTTTTAAAATAAGAATACTACGTCGAAGAATTCTGAAAATGATATGGACATTTCTTCTGAGAATCAGACGGAACCTAAAAAAAAATTTAGAGGTAGAATACTGAAATAATAATTTAGTGAAATATGAATACCAAAGGCATAATAAATCTAGACTACAAGAAAACGCCGGCGTTTTTCTAAATTTTGGAAGATGATCTTGATTTGAAACGATGGTTCACAAAAATTACTCGACGTAGTGTTTTCCTAGACTTACAATCAGAAATGGCCGTTGGTTGTTTGCAGGATTTTGAATGTGGAATTGAAGGCTTTATCAAGTAAATCTGACTTGTTTGCACATAAGAATACTGAGAAGCACAAAACGAAAGCACGAGCGATTAGTTTTCAACCAACGATTTAACAAAAATACTGCTGACCATCTTTTGAAATTGTTCCAAAGTAGAAAAAATAAAAAATACTTCCATTATTAAAAATATCCCTTACTAAAGTGCATAAAAAAAGGATGCATTTCATTTAATATGTATGACGATTTTTACTCCCATTTGACGATTTTTTTAACACTCAATTGCCGATTTAAAATTATATTTTCTGGCAACCCTGCACATGGCACCAAAGAACGGCATTCAAAGGCGCATGGCAAATTGGCATAGGGCTGGTTTAGACGGTGTAGTTTTTGCGTCGCGTGATCAGTTATTCTCTTTTGTTCAAGAAGGGAAAAACTTGCTGTGCGTTAACACGGTATAGTTTTTGCGCGGCGCGCACGAAAACAAGAGCAGTTCTTTAATCGCTTATTTCGTCGTCTACGACATTCTCCTCTGGGTGGCGTTCACGTTAACTGGAAATTATTTGGACTGGTAATATTTTTATTAAATATCTTGCGCATTTTGATAGGTATGTTTATTAACATATAATAATTACATTCAAAACTCAAATAATAAAAAAATTATTTCAATTTTAGACATGAATACGAGTTCTAGCAGTGAAGAAGATATGGAAATGGCATTGAGTTTAGAAAATGCCGCCCTTGCTTTAAATGCTTACTCAAGCAGCGATAGTGATGATAATGTAATTGTTACGGGCTTACTAAGCATACTGCCCACGCAATACCTGGATTTTATTGCGAATGTGGTGCACCGTAATTGCGCTATTGCTTTTTTGCAACTCACTGCAAATTACCTCAAGGGATTTTTCTCTTTTATCTCTTTTTATGTAGTCTTTGTGTTTTGTGTTGTACAAGTTTTCAAAGTCTTGATAACACAACAACAGTTTTTCCACTAATTGGCGGTCCCACCTCACGCTCATTATACTTTTATATTATATATTATACTTTTAAAACAAAAATCTCAATTTAAAAAGAAAAACTTCAAACAATATTTTTACTGTCAATGGTCTAAGGTCTGAGTTTTCACAAATTAAAATCCCGTATTAAAATCATAAAACACAACAATCACATATAACACTTTCACAGCAATGGTCCACACTTCAATAAATGAATATCCCGAATTAACAATTGGACATAATACTTTTCAACGACATCTTTGAATGATCAGCTGATGCTAAAAAAATTTCCTGAACTCCCCCGAATGCAAAAACAAGTGAAAGAGGAATTGCTGAAAATAAAAATTTTTCGGAACTCGCCCTAATGCATAGAAAACAAGTGAAAGAGAAATTGATAAAAACTTCATGATCGTGCGCGGTGCTCGCTCGATGGCTCATCGCTGTTCTGTGCGCGCCCTCCCCCATCTCCGCTCATCCCGCTCTCCTACCATTTTCGTGCGCGGCGCGCAAAAACTACACCGTCTAAACCACCTCATAGCAGCTCCACTTCGTTTTCTATTGTCTCAAATGCAACAAAAAAAAAGAAAAAAAAAGAAAAAAACTTGTTTGTAAATTCTATTCAGTCAGAAATATTCGTTGCCTACCGAATTTTTTCTAAATAGATTTTTATTTTCAACTTACCAACTGCAACTGCATAGTACTACTCATGTACAGTTGTTTCTGGGTGACTCACTTCACTGATGATATTTTGCTTTAGATTGACAAAAAAAATTACCATGCGTGAATGCAATGTACTGCCCGTGGACAGTTATCTGGCTCATCTTTCTGCGATATTGTTACAATTCAGACCTAAAATATTTGTTTCGTTTGGTCGGTATACACATGTGTCGACATGTAATTTCGCTAATATTCAGGATTCTTATGAATCCTGAACAACAGTTGAATAATGTGGGTATGATGGTCAGAATGAACATTTGTAGGACATAGCGCTGATGTTACGGCCCACGCGAAGCAAGCGTTATCATTATTTTGTACAAGCAAGCTTTCTTTGATGCAATCTCTTTTGGTAGAGGTATTAACGAAGATCCTCGGAGCTGTTCAAACTTGTTAATATGTACTGCTAGATGTATTATTGAGTGCAGTGCCCACACTCAGAAAAAAGCATACGCAAAATTATAAAAAAAACAGGGTGTAAATTGCATAAGTGTTTCGGCATTATTCAGCCTACCAAGTTCTTTTGCAAGGTACCTGAAAAAACTTCGGTGTTTAAATGAGCAAACTACATTTATAAGATTATCAAAAATTTGTGCACTGTATACCAAAATAACTTGGGCAATGTGCATATGTGGCTTTGTCACGTTTGACAAAATTTTTATCTACGTCATGTGTGATTTTACAAAACCTTGGGAAAATATGTACCTAAGCACCTCGGTAAATGGCCTTAGTTATCGGTGAAAGGAAACTCCGATTTACCTAAGTTTGTTTTGTGCGTTGCGCAACTTTTAGGGTGTTTAAAATAAAGCAGCTTTGTTGCGGTGTTAAAATTTTCAGTAGTTTATACTAAAATAGCTTGGGAAATTTACATAAGTGGCTTTGTCACGTCTGACAAAAGTTTTATTCACGCCATGTGTGATTTTACAAAGACTTTGGAAAATATGTACCTAAGCACTTCGGTAAATTGTCTTAGTTATCGGTGAAAGGATAGTCTGATTTACCTAAGTTTGTTTTGTGCGTTGCGCAACTTTTAAGGTGTTTAAATGCATAACGCATCTTTGCTACGGTGTCAAAATCTTCAGTGGTTTATACTAAACTAACTTAGGCTATTTGCAAAAGAAGTTTTTGCTCTTCTTACAAATTTTTGCTAAAAGCTTTCATAATTTTACACTTAGCAATGTGGTAGCCCATCTGATTTATTAGGGTTTGTTTTAACAGATAATTTCTATGGTTAGCCAAGTGCTTGAGTGTATAGTTTTCTAAGTTTGTGTTGCACATTTTTTATTGCAATGATTGAGAATTTCGTCAAAATCACTAATGGCAACATATCTAGAAGAATATTTACTAAGTTCTCTGACACACGATGGTACAAACTTGAGACTATTCACAGCCAAAAACCTGCTTTGTGTATACAGTTTGTCTCACGCTCTTGAGAGAGAAAATTCATTGCCTATAATACTTCCGAGTTGACCTCTGATTAGATGCATGGGTACATGCACACATATGTAATAAAAGACCTTTGTATCATCCAAGTCTCAACATCAACTCTATATTGGGCTATACGCAATTCCCCCTACCGTCTATTACCTTTACCCACATATGCGTTCTAAATGGGTGATAAGAAACCTGTTTTTAGTACGATGTATCTGTTTAGTCTCAAGTATGTATCATCGTGTATCAGGGAACTGGATCTGGTAAAGGCAAACCGAAAATATTGCATAAACTATTTAACTAACAAGGAGAAAAGCATCAATTGGTCTCAGACCAATACTTACCATACCCCAGATGAATTCCCATAGTCATTACTTTATATGCTGAACAAATTTTATGAAAAAATAAATTTTTGTATGGCAACACTATGAAGGACTGCCCCGATTTTCTTCACTTTAGAAATTATATTTACTATTAATATAGAAACACCCTGTACAAAATTTCAGCTGTCTAGGTAAACTCGTTCACCAAATGTATAGTCCAAATGAAAACTTTTATATGACATTACTACGAAGTAATTGCCTGATTTCACCCATTTACGAACTTAGATCCAATTTTTTTTAAAAAGGTTGTAAATAACTCTTAATTTTATAAACATGAGTCCAATCCATTTTGCTCTATCATTATTATTTCTGGGTGTTACAAAGAGAATGATAAATTTAGTATACCTAGGGTATAAAAAATGGCCCTACGATTAATTAGAAATTCGTTTTTGTATTTTAAAATATATACATTTCAAAAATGTGAATCTTTACATCGAGTTTTTATTTAAATATTACTCATAAAATTTAGAAAGAAACTTGTGATGGTGAAATTTATATTAAAATATTTATAAATGCCATCCAAGATTAAATGAAAATTTTCCAGAATTATTTGTATTTTAAGTAATTAGACAAGAGATGCTTTTTTAAAGTATTACTTAGAAAATCTATGCTCGATATCTCCTATCAAAGTATCGACATTGGGAAATTCCCCGTCAGTTTCTTCTATAGCAAATAAAAAATTTTGAAAGAAAATCCAAACCGATAAACACTCATTTGGGTAATTTAGATTGAAAACAAAGAATTCTTAAAAGCAATATTCCAGTGCTTCTGGATACGTGTTAAATTTAAACATGACATCATCTATAGATACGTAAATGTCCTTGTTACTATGGTTAGCCCCTGTTACAATAATTCTCGGTTGCAAGGTAGTTTTTAATTGCATGCACTGCATCCGTTTTTCCTCCAAGATGCCGTCAATTTCATTTGTTTGTGACAGAGGTAAAGTAAACGCCATTTGTGAGTCGTCAATAGTATATTTAATTCTTTTTCCGTTTATAACCTTGGACGATGGAACGAGTACCGCATGTAAAAGCTGTACATATAAAATATTTACATTATCTAAAAACACAAAATGAATGGCTGACATAATATCTATATGTACATGTGTCCAGTTTACCTGTATTAAGGCTGTCCTTCTTCATTTTCAATTGATTTAATATACTTTTCACTACTGAGTCCTTGATTCTCTCCTCGAAAACGTTCATAGCTATTTTGCAAAACTTCTCCCACTGATGCTACGAAAAACTTTTTCCGGATACATATATTTGTAATCAATATCAATCTAAAATCCGGAAAACTTATTTATTGTCTTTAATCAAATTAACAAGAATACCAATTCTGGTGCTTGAGCGTATTTATATAATGGCCAGTCTACTAGAATTTGTTGTAGAGTTTGTCCTTTGTCAGCATCAATAATATCCCTTCTATATTTCATTGTTTGCTTCCACTTTAGAATTACTTCATCCCATTTGCGATTGTGTTTAAGTGTACCAGAAATTTCTTTGAGCTCATCGGAAGACAGATCTACAAGTATAGATAAATAATCTATGGTAATTTGCAATTTCCACATAATACATACATGTGGCCGATTCTTGTTCCACGTATGCTCTGATTTTATTTTCCAACGAAGTGCGCTTTAGAATTTTAGTAAAGGAAGTCAATTTTTTTAGTGAACGTTTTCTTCCTTGATAACGGCCCCAAAGTTTCCCTTTTGGCGGATTTCTACCCCTTCCAATAAAATATGTGTTCTGAAAGCGACGAAAAAAAAAAATTAAAGTACACATAAGTCTACGAATATTCATTCATATGTAGAATTATTAATTATTATTATTAATTATTGTATAGAACAGTACATTGATGATGATTTCTCATAGAGCTCTCGCTCAATAGAACCGAATTTTAATTTGATGT
Organism: Dioctria linearis; assembly: GCA_963930735.1. Taxonomy (NCBI): domain Eukaryota; kingdom Metazoa; phylum Arthropoda; class Insecta; order Diptera; family Asilidae; genus Dioctria; species Dioctria linearis. The sequence goes on along the minus strand of OZ005742.1, from coordinate 121,602,644 downwards.
TATTTATCTAAGCATCTAAGATGCCATATGTTTTAGTATTTTAGTTTTATTTAAAATGAGGATTTTGGTTGCAAGCCAAAAAAATTTACATTTTGTTGGAAAACTTTGAGGACAACAGTATATTAACTTCCAGTTGCAATGTTTTTTTGACGTTCCCATATTGATAGATCTAGGGGAACCATATCGCTCTTTTTTAAAGTTGAGCTGAATCAGTTCAGGTCAGTGAATAAATAATATATATAAGATATTTGAAATATTTACCTGATTTTCAGCGGGAAATATTCGTACTATTTGTTCCGATAAATTTTTTACTTTTGATACCGATAAAAATATATTATATTCAATATAATGTTGGATTACTTTATGGACGAGGTTAGTACGACCTGCAGGCGTAAGTACATTATTATCATTATACGACTTTAGTATTGCTCTTCCCTGCTCTGTGTTTTTTTTAAATGTCCATAACAGAAACCTGAAGAAATCTTTGCTAGTAAATCCATTTAATCTAAATTTATTGGTGAGAATTTATACAATACATACATCTTCGGAAGTGTTGGTACTAGTAGATGGGGAGCTAATATTGTTAATCCATGTTTCAACTGAGCATGACATTGTTTCAACTTCTGCTTCGAGCCGAGGACACAAATTATATATACCCTATTATTATTATTATTATTATCGAGAGCGAACGTGTCATTTAAGAATTTCACAAAAACAAAGAATAACAGCCGAAATACGCTAAGAAATTCCGTAAAACTCTGCAAAAGTGACACAGAAGTTAGTGCGTTTATTGTGTAATGATCTTAGTGGAAGTATAGCTATAAAAAACTATTAAAAAACTAAAAAATAAATTGTAAAAAAATTGGAAAGGTCTGACAGTTTTGGCTTTTTAATTAATTTCGGTCGTTGCCATGACAACATGGCAACCGTTTAAAATTCCATAGTGCTTCATTGAAAATAAAAAGATTTTGCAATATTATAAAAAGCAAAAAAAATAAAAACGGTAAATTAAAATTTGTATATTTCTGAAAATATAAAAGTGTAAGTGCTCTGCCGTGCTCAAAATGAGTACGAGCAGCAGCGATTCTGGAGGGACAGGTGATCCCTGAAACTAATCGAAGGGACGGAGAAGACTACCAAAGCTTCTTCTTCTTCCAAAAAGCAAACCAAAGGGCCCACTGAAAAGGCTATTAAGGGCCCTAATGAAGAGGCCAAAGGTAAAAACCTACAGGCATCTTTATTAGAGCAGATAACAACAGGGACAGCGATGGTTGCCAGTGAAGTTTCTGTAACAGCAGCTCCAAAATCCACCGCTATTGCTGCAGCATCTGTTGCGGCAGCTATAGCAAATGTTAAGCTGACGTCTTCAAACCAAGGGCAAAGCCCAAGTTTGAAGGAGGTCGTCAAGACAGCTTCGGCTTCAGCGCCAAAGCCCAGCGGAGTCGTAATGAGGCCGCCAATATCTTCGGCGAAGTCAACCACCTAGACTAAGAAGCAAGTGCCAACAGCAGGACCAGTAGCATCACTACGATCCCCAACTTTAGTTCCAGGGATCTCTTATGCCCAGGTAAGTGGCAGTTCCAATAGAAAAGAGACATTAATCGAAATTCAGAGCAGGGGCATCACTCCTCGTCCATCCCCATTGGACGCGGGTAAGCCTCGGCCCAAGACCAGTGCGGGTCTCCAGGGCTTCTTTGACGGGAGGTGGCAGGATGAGAGCTACGGTATGCAGCTCGAGCACATCAATAGATGTCCTCAGAGCGCATACCTGAAAGCGATCTTCCAGGTCATCTCTCGTGAGCAGCTATTTTCCATGGTGATAATAGCTGGGGGAATGGTTGAGGTGTACAGCACGACCCTCGAGAGTGCTACCAAGCTTATGCTTGAGGGCATCGAGGTGGATGGTAGACACCTTGTGCCGTCCCCACTCAGGGAAAAGCCCACGAAAGTCGTGTTTTCACGGGTCCCTATGCGAGCTTGCCATGAAGACCTCCTAAATTTCTTGGGAAGATTTGGGAAGGTTCATGGCAACGTTCGTGCTATTCCCTTAAAAATTGGGGACGGGGGTCTCGGGCGGGGTGTCTTCGGTACCAGCCGGGAGGCGTCCATCACCTTAAATAAGGGGTGTACGCTTCCAAGGGGCTTTTACCTGAGCTTATCCGGCTCGAGGCACTGGCTAGACGTTGGCACCGAAGCGAAATGCCATGCTTGCCATTTGGTAGGGCATTTTATTGCTGACTGCCCCAGGAGAACCGGGAAGAAGGCTGAACCGAGGGTTCCCTCGAAGGAAGCCACTACTACAGTAGTGGATCTGGAGAAGGAGCCTTCGGCCGGCACTCGACTTGCTATTCTGGAGCAGCCAGTGACTAGGGTGCCTGAAGCTGTCCCAGAGGCAAAAACGAATAAGGCTATAAACGGTGCCACGTCGGCACGAGAAAACACGGCTACTTCCGACGAGGAGTCGAGTAGCCATTTATTTAAAAAAAGAGGACGAGGAGGAAGACGAAGGTGGACCGTGTGATGCTGCCTCCTCCAGAGCCAGCAAAGCCAGTCGCTCCAAAACGGCCCCACTCGGAGGAGGACGATAGTGGTGCCCGCGGTTCGAAGGTTGTTGTGAGGGAGGCGGAAGCATCTCTCGAACAGCTTTCGGACTGCGAAATGACCTGTTTGGATGAGACTGGTCTCTCGAGCTTCAGTGGCTACGAGTCGTGTGGCAGCACCATTTCGACTGGTAGCCAATTTGAGATCTCGAAGGGGATGGAAAACATTCCTGGGGAGAAGATCTCTGAAAATCTTACCCAGCTCCAGTACAAGAAGAACTCAGATAAAATCTGGAGCATTCTTGTAAAGGAGCTGGAGAGGCCAGAGTCGTTACTTCCTCAGCTTCGAATCCTACAACAGGAGTCCAAGAAGAGGAGGAAGTACAACCAGGTAGCTCGGTTAGATCGTCTCCATAGGAAGGTGGAGGAGTTGCTTCAGGAGCATCGCTTGGCCGATTCTCCTCGTCAATAGACGTCGCACATTCATCGTTTGAGCTTTTCATCTCTTTGAATGTGCAAGATAGCTTCGATCAACACCGGGAGTTTAAGTGCACATACAAGGTTACACAGCACTATCGAACATGTCAAAATGTTCGATATAGACATTACACTACTACAGGAGACGAATGTCACCCAAGACACATATACACAACTTGAGCGCTATGCTTATTTACACTCTGGCTATGCAATGTTTGCCACACCTGCGCCTCGCCGAGGCTCAGGGGTGGCAATCATTGTATCCAACAAATTACACTATCGTCTCCTGTCTATACAGATATCTTCCCAGGTTTCGCTTCTTCCTTTGATTTTGTCGTTCAAGACAAACATATCAAGGTAGTAAACGTGTACCTTCCTCATGACCAGGACATTACAAGACAAGTTCTTGATAGTGTTCAGTCCTGTCTGGTGAATTTTAGCGGTGAAACTGTCCTCGGAGGTGATCTCAACTGCACTCTGAATCCCTCAATGGATCGGCACTCTGGAGTTGAGTTCAACTCTGTCAATGCTACTCGATTGAGGAATTTTGTCGGTGTTTTCAGACTCGTGGATATCTACCGTTGGATGCATCCTACGACTAGATCATACACGAGGGTCTCGCGAAATATCCATGGAAGTCTCGCAGGCTCCAGAATTGATAGACTTTACGTCTCACCTGGAATACTAGAACATTTCGTTGGTGTCACTCATGAAGTGTGTTCGATTAGTGATCATCTTCTTGTGGTGGCGACCAGCACTCTAGTTGAAAGACGAACTGCATACTGGATATTCAACAACTATTTGTTGAATTCCGAGCAGTTCATCAATGAGTTCATTGATTTCTGGCACGATTGGCAAGAGAGGAAAGCTGACTTTCCTTTTCTTAGTCAATGGTGGGATGTTGGAAAGCTCCAGATTCGGTCTTTTATCGAGACGAGTTTCAACCGAAGTGGCTATCAAGCTTCTAGCTTGTCGGCCGAGGTCTCTCGGGTGGCAGCTCTTCTCCCAACTCAGCCGGGGTTGATTCTTTATTTCAATGGAATAAAGGAACGCTTGGCGACACAGACTTACAAGCACAGCTTGGAGTTTGTGCTTCGCGGCCAAGCGCGTTGGCTGAGAGAAGGCGATTCTCCAACTGAGTATTTCTTTCAGGCGACTAGACGTCGTACTGCTTCTTGTGAGGTCGAATCGATAATTGATGAATCTGGAAAAGTCCTCAACGGACAACAGCTATCAGAATATATTCGAGACTACTACAGTAGTCTCTACTCTGAATCGACGTCGACAACATCCTCGACCACTCATGAATTCCTTGAGAATATTCCCACTTTCTCTGAAGACAGTAAGGAGCTCCTGGATACAGTAATCACATTGGAGGATATGATTTCTGCGACAAAGGATCTAAGGCGACACACTTCACCTGGTTATGACGGCTTGACTCCAGAATTCTTCATACGTTTCAGGGATTTATTAATTCCTGACCTTTTGGAAGTCTTCAATTCGGCGGTTGAGACGCATTCAGACTTTCCTTCTAGTTGGATGCGATCTGTGATGCGCTTGATTCCAAAGAAGGGAGATTTGCAGAGGATGGGGAACTGGAGGCCAGTAACCCTATGCAATGTAGACTACAAAATCGTCTGCAAAGCATTAGGGGCGATACTCCGCTCAGTGATTGCTTCGGTAATACACCCGGAACAGTCCTATTGTGTACCTGGTCGTAGTATCTACGACAACATCGCGGTAGCCAAGCATTTGTTTGCCTACCATGAACAGACAGGTACACAAATGGCCATGATCTCACTTGACCAGCAAAAGGCTTTTGATAGTGTCTCGCACGAGTATCTCTTGACTGCTCTCGAGGCATTTGGGTTTCCACCCAGGTGGCTCGATATCGTCGGGAAACTGTATAGAGATTCAGCGATTTTGATTAAGCATCAAGGACAAGTTCTGGCTCCTATCTCGTTTCATCGAGGTATCAGACAGGGCTGTCCATTGTCAGGTATGCTTTATGATCTTTCGTTGGAGCCGCTACTGGTGAATCTTCGTCGAATGCTCGGACGGTATGCGGTTCATCTGCCATATACCAATGTGAGGCCTCTTATGTTGGCGTATGCGGATGATCTGTCTATTTTCGTGACAAGAGATGAAGCTTTTCCGGTCGCTCGTGCTGTTTTCGAACAGTTCGAACGTATAGCGGGCGCTAAAATCAACCTTAGTAAGAGTCAAGGCTTGTGGTGTGGAAGTTGGAGAGATCGTACAGATACTCCACTGAACATCCAATGGACTAATACTTGCCTGAAGTATTTAGGTGTGTATATCGGACGTGAGAGTAAATCAAATAATAGCCGCATCGCTCTTGAGTAACTCTCTAGAGCTGCAAACTCATGGCGTAGTCGACTGTTTCCATTATCCTTAATGGGTAGGTCAGTCGTGATAAACTATTTGATTACCTCGTCCATCGTTCATCTGCTAAAGTCTGAGACGTTTGATGAAGGCTTCGTAGGTCTTCTTCAAGCAAAAGCGATAGACGCCTTTTGGTGCGGAAGACGATGGGTTGCTGAAAGCACGCTCTGTCTGCCAGTCAAGATAGGTGGATTAGGTCTCACAAACTTGGTTGTGAAATCAAGGTGTCTCCAAGTGCGGGCATTCCAAAGAGTGTTTTGCCAGAGAGACAGCTTGATTTCTCAACTGTGGGTGAATGTACTGGGAGGGATCGGCATAAGGGGAGTATTACTACCAACTCTCTGTTCGACCACCTTATCCTCGTGACTGGCCACAGGATCTAATCTCAACGATTCAGACCTGGGGCAGAATCAGGCCAGCATTTCACCTTCAGTGGAATGCTCTAGGGTACACGCAATTCGCGTCGATTCCAATCAGGTTTAATCCTGAATTAATAGATTCAGTGTTCTTCTTCACTGCTAGAACTCGTATTCATGTCTAAAATTGAAATAATTTTTTTATTATTTGAGTTTTGAATGTAATTATTATATGTTAATAAACATACCTATCAAAATGCGCAAGATATTTAATAAAAATATTACCAGTCCAAATAATTTCCAGTTATCGTGAACGCCACCCAGAGGAGAATGTCGTAGACGACGAAATAAGCGATTAAAGAACTGCTCTTGTTTTCGTGCGCGCCGCGTAAAAACTATACCGTGTTAACGCACAGCAAGTTTTTCCTTTCTTGAACAAAAGAGAATAACTGATCACGCGACGCAAAAACTACACCGTCTAAACCAGCCCTATGCCAATTTGCCATGCGCCTTTGAATGCCGTTCTTTGGTGCCATGTGCAGGGTTGCCAGAAAATATAATTTTAAATCGGCAATTGAGTGTTAAAAAAATCGTCAAATGGGAGTAAAAATCGTCATACATATTAAATGAAATGCATCCTTTTTTTATGCACTTTAGTAAGGGATATTTTTAATAATGGAAGTATTTTTTATTTTTTCTACTTTGGAACAATTTCAAAAGATGGTCAGCAGTATTTTTGTTAAATCGTTGGTTGAAAACTAATCGCTCGTGCTTTCGTTTTGTGCTTCTCAGTATTCTTATGTGCAAACAAGTCAGATTTACTTGATAAAGCCTTCAATTCCACATTCAAAATCCTGCAAACAACCAACGGCCATTTCTGATTGTAAGTCTAGGAAAACACTACGTCGAGTAATTTTTGTGAACCATCGTTTCAAATCAAGATCATCTTCCAAAATTTAGAAAAACGCCGGCGTTTTCTTGTAGTCTAGATTTATTATGCCTTTGGTATTCATATTACACTAAATTATTATTTCAGTATTCTACCTCTAAATTTTTTTTTAGGTTCCGTCTGATTCTCAGAAGAAATGTCCATATCATTTTCAGAATTCTTCGACGTAGTATTCTTATTTTAAAAACATATTTTGAGAATATGAAAAGTTGTAGAAATTAAGAATTTACCTATTATTTTGAAACATTTTTTTTTTGTATTCCTTTCGACATAGCGCTGGTATTGATATTTCTCATTAAATGGTAAAGTAAATCGTAATCATAAATGCTATGCAGATGCACTTACAGTTGGCTCGACATTTTTTTTATTTCGGCATGTATTTCCAGGTCAAAAATTTTACATTTTGGCATGTACACGTACGGTACCTTCAGGTCAAACATTTTTTGTTTCGGTATATACCTCAAGGTCAAAAATTTAATGACGATAAAATCGTCAATCTGGCAACGCTGGCCATGTGCAACCTATGGCTATATAAATCGGAATCTGACTTGACTCGTTCTCTTTCGCAGTTTGGCAGTGCAATGATCAAGTTGGTATTCTATTTCCAAGTGTTATTTCCAAGTGCTATAAATTTTACTAACAGTTTAAATAATTTATTTAATTGACAGTTCAAATAATTATTTTTATTCTGGATATCGACTAGATTAAGGATGCTATTTTGAATAGCGATTAAATTAAAGATTATTATTGCGGGTATCGACCGAATAAGAAATTTACTAATCTGAACCACTTTATTACGGGTCTCGACCGAATAAAGATTCTTTCTGTGGATATCGACTGCAGTCAGAATTAGTAACCTCACTTTATTCTGGATATCCACTAGAATAAAGAATAGTTCAATTCCAAACCTCAATAAATTAGAAAACCAATTTGATCGAGTGCCTAATACTGAGCTGGTGAATACATTTTCAGATACAATAAAATTTTTTAAACATAAATTTAATTTAATCTTACTTATTCTTTCACATTTATTCAATATTAAATTTAGCTTTACAGATAAATTTAAATTATAATTGTGGTTTTGAAATAATATTATCAGGCATATATATATTATATATTAATTACAAATTATAGCTATTATTGACTTACAAAAAATCTAGTTGGAGTGCGAGTTACAGTGTAGTAAACTTGGTGAACCGAAGAATTAAGCTGCGAAATTACTGACTTTGAACCAGGTTTTCATGACATTTCTTCATTATTTGCGTGTTCGCTCTAACTACGGGCAGAACAACCGTACTTAATTTAACTGGAATAACATTTCCAATGATACTTAAGCAAATAACGCAATTTGAAGACCAGAACGATTTATCAATAAACGTATTCATCCTAGAGAAAGAGCGTTTCTTCACCACAGTTCCAGTTAGACTTACGAAACACAGGATGGAGCGACATGTAAATCTCTTAATGCTACAAGATGACTATGACCACGATGATGATCATATGGATGATGATGACGATGATGACGATGCTGGCAGATATCATTTCTGCTGGATTAAAAATCTTTCGCGCCTTGTCTCGAAACAAACTTCTAAATATAATAGTAGAAAGCATATATGTGAGAGATGTTTGCTCTACTTTCGCTCTGCTGAAAAATTAGAATCACACACTCCTGAATGTGGGAATCAAAACGACTGCAGTATTATGTTTCCATAAGAAGAAAAGAACTGGTTGGATATAAGAATTATAACCATAAGAATCCAGCCCTGTTTTGTGTGTATGCCGATCTTGAGTCGATTCTGGGAAACTTTCAAAATACTCAACGAATCAAGGAACATGAAGCTCATAGCATAGGATTCTATTTCCACTGCAAATATTATGGTAAGCTCTCATATTACCGAGCATATCGAGGGAAGAATTGTCAACAATGATTTGCATTAGAATTGCAAAAGATTGCATCCATAGCTGTACAGGAAAATTTGAACATTAGGCCAACGCAGCCACTGACTTTAGAGGAACGGCGTTCACATATTGAAAATGCCTGCTGCCATATATGTGAAAAAACGTGGCCAATGAGGAATGAGTTCGGGACCATTTCCACTTAACAGGAAAATATCGAGGACCAGCGCACAATGCATGTAACCTCATCTATCAGGATTGATCCATAGTTCCAGTCATTCTTCACAATTTATCTGGATATGATGCCCACTTCATTATTAAGGATATAGCTACATCTTTCCCAGGTAAAGTTGATCTCTTACCAATTAACAAGGAATATATCTCATTCACCAAGCACATGGAAGGCAGCCACATAAAATTCAGATTCATCGATTCCTTCCATTTTATGGCAGAATCTTTAAATAAGATCAGTATGACAGGGATTGGAAGATGCCACTATTAAACTTGTTACACGCAAAGGTGTCTTCCCGTATGATTTTATTGATGACTGGGATAAATTAGATTTCCGGAACTTACCAACGCAGGAAGCGTTCTACAATAAACTGACTGACAATCATGCCGAAGAGGTCTGGCAAAAATTTTAAATACAAACACTTGGTGAGTATTCAGATCTATACCTTAAGACTGATGTTCTCCTATTGAACGGTGTTTTCGAGAACTTTCGAGAAGTGTGCATGAAGACTTACAATTTATATCCAGCACATTATTACATCGTGCCAGGCCTAACATGGAATGATATGCTAAAATACACCAAAGTAAAACTAGAGCTGATAACCGACGTAGATATACTGCTATTCATAGAGAGAGGCATTCGAGGTGGTATAAGTCAATGTTCGAACAGATATAGTAAAGCAAATAATAAATATATGAATGATTTCAAGCCTGAGGAGAAAGAGAAATACCTGATGTATTATGATGTTAACAACCTTTATGGATGGGCCATGTCACAACATTTACCAACTGGAGGATTCAAATGGGTTGATGCTCCCAATATCGACGTTTTCGAAATTCCTGATGATTCACCAATTGGATACATATTCGAAGTCGACTTGGACTATCCTCAACATCTACATGCATGATAAACATATAAGGATTTACCGTTTTGCTTTGAGCATGCAGCCTCACTTGGAGCAAAATTAGAAAAGCTTTTGACCACATTACACCCTAAAACTAAACATGTTATACACTACCGAAATTTGAAGCAATGCTTATCACATGGCCTCATCCTGAAAAAAGTACACCGGGTTCTTCAATGCAACCAGTCAGCTTGACTTAAACCATATATTGACTTAAATACTACCAAACGGAAGCAGGCTACCAGCGATCATGAAAAGGACAGCTATAAGAAGATGAATAATGTAGCTGTTGGTAAGACCATGGAAAATGTTCACAAATATAGCGATATAAATCTTTGGGTAAAGCGGGAAGGTCGCTATGGTGCAAAAGCTCGGATTGCGGTACCCAACTTCCACAGTGCAACAATATTTGATGAGGATTTAGTTGCTGTGGAATTAAGGCGACTCAAAATCTTATTCAATAAGCCTTTCTATATTGGAATGGCAGTTATAGAAATTTCAAAGATATGCCTCTACGATTTTCACTACAGTTTTATGCAGCTTGAGTATTGAGATAAATGTAAAGTCATGTATACTGATACAGATTCTCTAATATATGAACTTCAAGAGAAAAATGCATATGAGTTTATGGCTGAAAATATAAACAAATTTGATACAAGTGATTTCCCAGAAAATAATCAATTCAACTTACCGCTAATGAATAAAAAGATTCCTTGGATAATGAAGGATGAGCTGAATGGGAAAATTATGAGTGAATTTGTAGGCTTGCGCTCGAAAATGTACACTCTGCGAATAAACGATGGTAAAACTGTAAAAAACGCGAAATGAGTAAAGGCTAATGTAGTCCAGAGGCATACCAATTTCGAAGACTACGTCGAATGTTTGAATACAAGCGAATATTAACTGCTAATCAGAGCTCCATACGATCCCATAACCATAGCGTGTACAATGTCAGTCAAAAGAAGATCGCATTGAGTCCTTATGATAATAAGCGACATATTATGAGCGGAACGACGGATACTCTACCATAGGGGCATTACTCCATTTCATCAAATCAACAAGTGGCAACCGCAGAAAGTATCTAAGTCTAGTGTAATTAATAAATGTATTATAGTTTTATTTTTATTTATTAAAGTAATTTGCACTATAACTACATGTATAAAGTATTATAATTATAAATTTATTTTAAATTGTTAAATGTTTTTTTCAAGAAATTATAAAATGTCTTTGTAATTAATCCAAGAATTGTGTTTTGATGAAAATTCAAGCCATTTAACGTAAGCTTTATCTCCACTCTTCTTTAAGATTTTCTCTACGAGATAAAGGTTTGGGTGTTTAACTTTCAGCACCTCCAATTCATAAAAGCCTCCTGTGAATAGATTTCCTTGATAATCTTCCAGCCGATATGTGATGGGGTTTGTGTTTTGACTTTAATAATTTTAAAAATCTCAGCTGTCCAGTTTGGTGTATAACCTTTCTCAAATATATGCTTGTATTATCTGATACGTACAAAATCTCCAACTTTATACCTTGCAGGAACAACAATTTTTGTATGATTGTGCACAGTTGAAAGGAGTTGTTTCTCATTGGGGGCGTTGATATCACGTGGTCTAATTTTTGTAGTTCGTTGTATTCTCGAGTTGTATTCAGTGAGCAGTTTCTTTCCCATACCAATCCACTCATAAGTTCCATTAAAGCCGAATTCCTTCCACATCATATCCTTCAAAGTTCGGTTAAATCGTTCCACTATTGTTGTGACTCAGGTACCTATGCCCCGAATTACTACGATAAGGTCAATGCACCAATATATTGCCCTATGCAATATATTGATGCATTACAAAGTTGACCCTGTAAACTACTTTTAATTTTTTTTAATTCAAAATTTCATTCCATATTTCAAATGCATTTCAATGCTATAACAAAATGCAATTTAAGCATAAATTGCATTTTGTTATCTAGGATGCATTCCGCTCCCACGATATGCACTGCATACTTACCTACATGCAGTTTCTTCTTTATTTCCATTTTTTTTATTGCGCAATATACACTTCACATACGTACATTATTCAATTGCTCAAATCTAATTGTATGTACATACATACATACGTACATAGAATTACCCCCGCCCGCTTAAAAGTAATATTTTAAGACGGGCACACAAGTGCGTTTCGGATTGCAGTTTCTACATGATGCATATGCCTCTCGACATAAATAATTTGCACTTTCCCACGTACGAATTTAAAATCGTCGTGAGAAATTAATAAGAAAAAGCTTTAAGAAAAAGTTTTCATGGATACCTGGGGAAAATTCACCCAAACCTCGGGGAGTTCGCATTTTACAACCGTCGAGAAAAACACGTATCAGTACTCGGTTCCTCCGAGCAGAAAAACACATAATTGTAAACCTATAATAAAGAATCAGCAAATCTAATTTGAAACCAATGTAAAGAAAAGATTATTAAATCACTGAAACCATTTATAAATCGAGAAAAAGAATACGAAAAGTTATATCACCGAAACCTATTACAAATTGAGCAAATATACGAAAATTTGTGAATAGTTATCATCTAATAAAAATAGTTATCATCCAAATAAATTATAAACGGAATGAAGAATAAAATAGTTGTGACTAAAGCGTGTTATTTCTATCAACGAAAAATTTGTGAATAGTTATTATCGAAACATCTTATAAAAAAAGTTATCATCCAAATAAATTAAATCGAAAATTATTAAATCACAGAAACCTATTATAAATTGAGCAAATATACGAAAAATTTGTGAATAGTTATTATCTTATAAAAATAGTTATCATCCAAATAAATTATAAACGGAGTGAAGAATAAAATAGTTGTGAATAAATCTGTTATTTCTATCAATTTCATTCTTCCAAATCGGTGACTTCTCTCTCTCTCGGAGCACGGAAAAGTCGGTACCACAACAGCTGGTGGCAGTGGTCTCCAAATAAAAAGCCAGTGCCAATAAATAACTCTAATTAAATCAAAATTGAAAAATAATATATATATATAAAATAAAAAAAGAAACAACATTCTAGTAGCAGCAAAATTTAAAAAAACTGAACCAGGCATCTATAAAATATAACTTAATAAATTCAAGAAAAAATATTATAATAATAGAACTGCGACTTAAAATAATTTTAAAACCACATTTAATTAATTCAGATTTTTTTTTTTTATATTATTAAGCCAAGCTCAGGGGATACCCTATGATGCAAAGCACAGCATGGCAGGAAGGAGATAGGAAAAGGATTACGGGATAAGAGGAGAGTGGCGGAGGTGCCGATGTATGTCGCCCTTAAACTTCCGCAGATTGTATGCCGGGGGAAAAACAAAAGGTGGTAAGCTGTTCCACATTCGCACTGTTCGGGATAAAAAAGCATCACGGATTTTTACTGTACGGCCGAAAGTAATTTGAAGGATTGAAGGATGTGCGCGGTTTGCGTGCAGGAATCATTCTACAAGGGATTAGACTAGATATTTCATCAGAACATTGACTATGCATATAGCGATAAAGGAGCGAAAGGCATCCAACATTGCGGCGGTGCTCGAGTAAGTCGATATGACAAGTTATTGCCAAATCGCCAATGAGCTTGGAGGCTCTCTTCTAGACAATATCCAATGAAGCTAGGGCTGTGCGACCAGCCCCGGCCCATATATGGGAGTTGTATTCCATTCTAGGTCTAATGTAGGACTTGTAGAGGAGCGCTAGATTTGACGGGCTGAAATATTTCTTACACCTTTTCAGAAATCCAAGACATTTCGATGCTTCTTTGGCAACAGAGAAGATGTGATCTGTCCAGTTTAACTTACTGGAAATATTATTGCCAAGAATGCTTAGTGACGGTGAATCAGAAATTAATGTTCCATCAAAAGAAACGGGTCTGGTTAAGTTATGATCTTGTTTTAATGAGATAAGACAGCTTTGGGTCTTTGATGCATTGAATTCGATGCGATTCGCTTTGCCCCAAGCGAGGATATTGTTAAGAACGTTATTCAATGATCTAGTCATGCAGTCTCGTTTAACACATGCGGGATTCCCCCTGGATTCAGCAAGAGTGTCAAAGGAGTAAGCGAAATCAAGAGTACTGTCTTCTGCGAAACTATGGATGGGATTGAAAGTAATGGAAAGCTGATCATTAATGAAAATTAAAAAGAGAGTTGGAGAGATAACAGAGCCTTGAAGTATACCGGCATTTATGGGATGCGTTCAGATGTAACATCTAATACATCTAATACAACACGTATTTGGCGACTAGATAGGAAACTTTCAATCCATAATAGAAGAGGAGGGGAGAGACCATGTGCTTTGAGGTTGGCTAAAAGGGCTGGATGCCAGACTCTATCAAAGGCTTTTGAAATATCTAGGGCAACGATTTTAGACTCACCAAAATTGTGAAGACTACGGTTCCAACGTTCCGTAAGAAAGGTCAGCAAGTCTCCAGATGAGCGTCCAGCTCAGAAGCCATATTGGCGATCGTTGATGAGATGGTTAGTTTCTAGATACTTCATTAATTTTGAGTTAATGATAGATTCAAAAACCTTTGAAAGAATCGAAGTGATCGCAATTGGTCGATAATTTGAGGGATCGCTACCCTCTCCTTTCTTGGGAATAGGCTGAAGGTGAGCTAGTTTCCAAGCAGTTGGAAATTTTCCTGTCGAATAAGACAAGTAGAATAGTTTGCGCAGAGGTTTATCCAAGGATGAGGCACAGCTTTTAATTAACAGGGGCGAAAAACCATCAGGAACTGCGGCTTTGGAGACGTTGATCCCTTAAGAACCCTGAACACATCCCTCGTACGAACGTGTATTGGCTCTTGTACAAATTCACACGGGCGATATAAAACAGGTGTTTGTGAAGTGGGTGGAAGACAAGAATTTGAAGCGAATCTAGCAGCTAAAATATTAGCTTTATCCAGGGAGTCAACAATCACTTCTCCATTATTAAGTAGTGAAGGTATAGAGGAACTGGTGAAGTTGTTCCTGATGGTTGCAATTGATAGGCGCGAAAAGCAGACTCTTTCGCTTTTATAGCTTGTTTGCACTTATCGTTAAACCATGAGCGATCATGCTGTTGTTGAGATCTGCTGTAAGAATACGGAATGTATTCATGCATGCCAAGATTTAGTATGTTACTAAATTCTAATGTGCATTCATCAACATCCCTCGAAGCTAAACAGACCGACCAATCAATTTCTCTAAGATACTTATTGAGACTTTCCCAATCAGCATTCTTATAGTGCCAAAGAAGCCTACTTGTAGGTGGAGAAGTAGGGCGGCACTGGTTTGAGGTGGTAAATTGAGCCGTGATTAAGCAATGGTCTGAATTTCCGAGAGGGGAACCGACTGAGATGAAATATTTGCCCGGATGAGATGTTAGAAACAAGTCGAGTAAATTAGCTTTATCTCCAGGTGTAGCAGGAATTCGCGTTGGTGCATCCACTAGCTGTTGTAGAATTGAGAAAAATTCTCACATGCAACACAATAGAGAAGTGATCTAACAGCTTAACAAAATAAATTGCGAAAAAAAAACAAATAAAAACAAAAACAAAAGGAAAAAAGTTACTAAAATAAAAATCTATAATAATATAATAAAAAATACTAAGCCCGGGTACCCAGTGTAAGGTACTTAGAGGAAACAAACAGTTTAAGCGCCATAGCGCCCAACGGGGGACCCTTGCGAGGCTTCATCCTTGCCTCAACTAGACGATTCCCAGAGGGAAGCCTTCGGATCATTGACCTAGACATCTGACGTATAAATTTCATCGTTCATCTGCAGCAATAAAAGCATCCAACTCTAAATCTCCATGAAATCGTCGCCCAGGACGCGCGGCGTATCATATTCATCATTCTACAACAACATTCGACTGAGCAAATAATTATTAGGATAAAAGCTAAGGTAGATCCAAAATTTTTCCTATTTTTATTTGAAATTGTGGTCTAAAATTAGCATTTTAGTTTTAACTAATTAAAACAAAAAAAAAGTAAAACAAAATCCACCACTCGACGGCTATATCAACAAATTTTTTATCATATTCCTTAAGATTAACTTTTATCTCCCCAATTAATTTGTTATATTTGTTGTTTGTTGTCTAAAATTACTCCGTAAATATACAGGATTTCATCAAATTATCAAATTTCAATATACGCTCTTCCTAGAAGCGACCTCTGCGGTAAGACTTATTGAGCTTGCCGCTCAGAGGACTTCAAATAAAATCAAATATCGATCCCCTGCGATAGATCTTCATATACCTATCGATCAGGGGGAAGATTTTGGTTGGAAAGAGCGATTTTTGTTTTTTATTAGCTAAATAATAAAAAAGAATAAAAAAAACAGAGATAAATAAGCATACGTTTTTGCTTTATTGAGATTTTATTACTTCTCTCGCTATCATTTGTAAAAAAAAAATGATTAAAAACGTTTTTTTTCTCTCTTTCTCCCTCTACATCCAATTAAAATAAATTAACCCTCTTATTATTGACAAATCAAACAAATTATCCACCTTCTTATTACTATGTTTTTAACACATATTACAGATCACTTTTACTTATACATAATTACGTATAACCAACTTATCAGCTGCTTATTGCTGTTGAGAAATTTAACTGTTTGTGTTCTAGTTGTCTGCCTTTTCTTTCGTCCATAAAAATTTGCCGCGTCTTTAATAGTTCCCCAAATTTAACAAACCTAAACCTAAAATTATTCCATAATAATAACAGACACACTCTATCTTATAATTTCTCTTTATATTTCCACCTAGTTCTCCGCCTTTTACTTCACAAACCTATCATGGCAGAAGAAAACAAATCTTTCGATGAGCTCTGCTTGTCACAAGTCCCAAAAATGACAGAAATTAGACAAATTCTGGCCGACTATCACAAAGCGAATAAACCTAAAAGGACTTCAGATTTAACTTCTGGAAAACTCCAACAGTTGGAAGAACTATGGGCTTCATTTGAAAAAATTGAAACCCTGATTCAAGACCATGAAAATTTTTCTGAAACTCATGATTATTTTAAGCAGTCATGCTATGACAAAACGGAGGACCGGTACAATCTTACAAAGGCAACTCTGTCTGATAGGTTGAAATCCATATCAGTCCACACAGAGCGCAAAAATAATCCGTTTTACGTCCCACCTCCAAAAACTTCTCAAAAAACAACTGCAGCTGAAAAGCAAGACAGCACAGACAAAGATCAATCGAATACAGTACGATTTCGATTGCAAGAAGATAGACTAAAAACATTATCCCATATTATCCAGTCTATAGATAATAATACACTTGCAACTGCAACCCAGGCATATCTAAACCAAAAATTAAACTCGTTGCACAAATATTGGGATGATTTTGAAGAAACACATAATGAAATAATCTTGAATGTTGGCCCAAACGACAAAGACAGCGAATACTTCGCAAACGATGTTTACATAAAAATGGAAAAATCATTCTCAGACACTGTAATTGCGCTGCAAGAACAATTGGACTCTCGATTCCAAAATGTGACGAATGCTACAAATAATTCCACAGAGCATCACCACAATGTGTTTTTTCCCATCTGAAGCGAAAACATTAATTCCCAATTTCAATGGAAATCCGAAAGATCTCCACAAATTTATTTCAAGTTGTGATGACACATACGCAACAGCAACGACGGCGAACGAAAAACACTCCCTCCTTAGCTTAATAAGGAATAAATTATCCGCAGAGGCATACGACGTATACAGATACAATCAAATCTCAGATTGGCCTGAGTTAAAATCGCTATTGGCCTAAATTTTCGAAGTCAAAACCTCTAGGTCCACACTACAATCTCAATTGACAAGCTTCAGACTAAGAAGAGAGAAAAGTGTAAAAGACTTTTTGCAGAGATTAAATACAACACTGTCCAAGCTAAATGAAGCAACACATTCCTATACAACGGACAAAGTGCTCCTACGGAGATAATGAGTGTCAAGCTGTGAGAGCAATTGAAGATGGGTTATCCAGTACACAATTACAGACCTTAGCCAAAGTGCATTCCGATAAATCCTTTTCTGCTTTAAAATCACACATCTTGGAGCATGCATCACGTTTAGAGCAGAAACAACTTGTTTCCCATGCACAAAACAAGATTAATCAAACTCCATTTGCGCAAACAATAAATTCAAATCTTCGTTGCTTCAAATGTAATAGACTGAGGCATGCTGCATCAAGTTACCCAGTCATGCAACGCACCACGCAAAATTTCAATGCAGTTCCAAAGCTAAACCCCCAATTACAACGCTCTCCAGATTTTAATAATATTAAATATCCATCACAATCTCCTTCATGTCGATATTGTCATCGGATGGGACATACAATCGAGGAATGCCGGACAAGAGCCGCGAACAACAGTCCTTCTGGCTACAATCAGGGAAATCAAAATAATTTCTAGATCGAAAACAATACTCCACCAATAAACACGGCTGAAAGACAGCCTCAAAATATGAACTGGCAGCAGGCAGTATTCCGAGAAAGTCAAACTTCACCGCCGAGAGATAATAATGCCAATATCTCGGCTAGATCGCCATCTCCAAATAGGAAGGACAACAAAAATTCATCTGCATCCACTCAGGAAAACTGGATGCAGCGGGGGTCTCATTCGGCAACCCCTCGCACATACAAAGTACAGCACAAGGCTACAGGAATCCCGAGACAATATCGACGGAAAAGTAGGCAGCAAGAAATTAATTCAAATCCCCGTTCAAATAAATAAAAATTCTTTAACTCTTTCCTTGCCTGTTGACATCTGCTCTGCTCCAAAACTTACCTTTTTGATTGATACTGGAACAGAGATCAGCTTAATTAAACTCCATCCATTAAAGCCAGATAGCATCTGCTACAGAGATGCTGTCTGCAATATAAACACATTATTTACAGAGTCCACTTCTACAGAAGGACTCATTTTTGCTAAGTTAAACTTGAATTCCGAACAAAATAACTGCATCCTAGAACACCAATTCCAAATTGTGGGAAATAACTCCATCTCTCATACGATGGCCTACTTGGTCATGACTTTTTATCTCGATACAATGCGAGTACCGACTATAAAAATAAATTCATTTCTCTGGAAGTTAATGAATCTGATTCATGTTATCCGTACGAAGAATATTATTCCAATTATCCATACGTTTATTTGAAAAGCGAAGACCCAGAAAAGAGGTCCCAAACAAAGAGTCTGTTATATACAGGTATAACAGTCCAAAATAAAGATATTAATACAAATCTATCTACATCAATTGCTTCGAAAAGCAATGCAAATCGATCGCCAGCACATGCTTCACAAGAAATGAAGCAAAAAGGTAAAAATCTATCTCCATCTATAGCCACACAAGAGGCTGAATTAAATAAAATTCTATCTCCATCCAAAGTTTCACAAGATATGAAGCAAGAACGTAAAAGTAAATCTCCATCTACAGCCGCACAAAAGGCTGCATTTAGTAAAATTCTATGTCCTTCATCAATAGATTCACAAAAAGTGAATTCCAAGATAAAATCAAACAAGTCAAAGAATTTCAATAAAGTTTTATCTCCTTCAAATTCTGTCGAGTCAGAATCATCGTATAACTCCTTCCAAATTCCACAAAAGTTGGAATCTTATCTCCTTCCTTTTCGAATTCCGAAAGAATCGGATAAATTAAATTAAATTAAAATTCCGGCTCGATCAGAATTCATCATTGAAATTCCAACTCCTTCTATTCAAAATCAATAGGTATGTTTCAAGAAGGAAATAAGGCCAGGGTTGTCTCTTGGACATTCGATAGTCGAACCAGTCAACGGTATGGCAAAAGTCCTAATCCTCAACACAAATGAGGAGGACGCCGATCTGGCACCTTACGAGGTGAACCCAGTTTACCAAGAGTTGGACGACTTTGTGGTCATCTCCACAGACTCTGACAGAGATCCAATTAAGGGCAGAATAAATAATCTGCAAAACCTTATCAAATTGGATCACTGTAATTCAGAGGAATCTGAGAGTGTTCGCAATATCTGTAGGGAATTCAACGATCTCTTCTTCATACAAGGGGATTTCCTTTCATATACAGATGCGATTACCCACAAAATCGAGACCATCCAGGACAAACCGCCAATTTATACCAAGTTTTATAGACTTCCTGAGGTAAGCCGAACGGCAATAAATCGGCAAATACAAGAAATGCTTGAGTCAGACATCATCAGACCTTCACATAGTCCCTGGAATTCTCCACTTGTCCTGGTTCCTAAAAAACCAGATGAGAATGGTAACAAAAAGTGGCGAGTAGTGGTAGACTTTCGTTGTATTAACGACATTACTATTGGCGATGCGTACCCACTGCCTAATATCACTGATATATTAGACCAGTTGGGGAAGTCGAAATATTTTACCACACTCGACTTAGCCAGTGGATTCCACCAGATAAAAATGGACTCGAAGGACAGGGAGAAAACTGCCTTTAGGCACACCCTATGGCCACTACGAATACAATCGTATGCCATTTGGTTTAAAAGGACCCTCTGCTACTTTTCAACGAGCCATGAATAATGTCTTATCTGGCCTTCAAGGCATCTATTGCTTCGTATACATGGACGATATTGTAGTCCATGGATACAATTTCAAAGACAACAATTCCAGACTCACACCAGTATTTAGCCGCCTTCGTGATTTCAACCTCAAACTTCAACCCGACAAGTGCCACTTCCTAAAAAAGGAAATTATGTATTTAGGACACATTATTACAAAAAATGGAGTGAAACCAGACCCAGCAAAAATCAAGTCAGTTCAGTCCTATCCCAGACCCAAGAAGGAGAAAGATATTAAAGCCTTCCTTGGTTTCGTCGGCTACTATTGCCGCTTTATACCAAATTTTTCCAAAATTTCAAAACCACTTACAAATCTTTTGAAAAAAGATATCCCTATCAAGTTCGACGCAATTTGTGATGAAGCATTTTGCGAATTACGCAATAAACTTATTATAGCACCAATTCTATCATATCCCGATTTTGACAAAAAAAATTTTTGTCACCTCCGATGCCAGTGACTACGCCATCGGAGCTGTTTTTTCACAAGTTGATGATCAAGGAGATCAACTAATCGCCTATGTGAGCCGAGTTCTCAATGGTGCAGAGACTCGTTACTCGACAATAGAAAAGGAGCTCTTAGCTATCGTTTTCGCACTTGAGCAATTCAGACCATACGTTTATGGCAGACAGTTTACAATTATAACTGATGGAGAAATAAGAATTTTAAGAACTTTTATTTTTAATGATTCTAAATCAAATTTATAAATACAAGAAGAAAAAACAACCGCCTCGTCCGGGATTTGAAACCGGGACCTTCCGCTTGCCGGGCGACTGCTCTTACCACTGAGCTAACGAGACAGATGATTTTCCCTCTTGCATTTATCAAATTTGTAACTAGCCTACTAAGCCACGTTTTGCTTTCAGCTGGCATTAACCAGTAACGATGAAAGCGCACAAATAAATTGTAAATTCAATTTTATTTATTTTTCCCGCGGACGGGAATCGAACCTACACTTGTTAGAATCGGTCAATGATGGAGAAATAAGAATTTTAAGAACTTTTATTTTTAATGATTCTAAATCAAATTTATAAATACAAGAAGAAAAAACAACAGCCTCGTCCGGGATTTGAAACCGGGACCTTCTGCTTGCCGGGCGACTGCTCTTACCACTGAGCTAACGAGACAGATGATTTTCCCTCTTGCATTTATCAAATTTGTAACTAGCCTACTAAGCCACGTTTTGCTTTCAGCTGGCATTAACCAGTAACGATGAAAGCGCACAAATAAATTGTAAATTCAATTTTATTTATTTTTCCCGCGGACGGGAATCGAACCTACACTTGTTAGAATCGGTCAATGATGGAGAAATAAGAATTTTAAGAACTTTTATTTTTAATGATTCTAAATCAAATTTATAAATACAAGAAGAAAAAACAACCGCCTCGTCCGGGATTTAAAACCGGGACCTTCCGCTTGCCGGGCGACTGCTCTTACCACTGAGCTAACGAGACAGATGATTTTCCCTCTTGCATTTATCAAATTTGTAACTAGCCTACTAAGCCACGTTTTGCTTTCAGCTGGCATTAACCAGTAACGATGAAAGCGCTCAAATAAATTGTAAATTCAATTTTATTTATTTTTCCCGCGGACGGGAATCGAACCTACACTTGTTAGAATCGGTCAATGATGGAGAAATAAGAATTTTAAGAACTTTTATTTTTAATGATTCTAAATCAAATTTATAAATACAAGAAGAAAAAACAACCGCCTCGTCCGGGATTTGAAACCGGGACCTTCCGCTTGCCGGGCGACTGCTCTTACCACTGAGTTCTTAAAATTCTTATTTCTCCATCATTGACCGATTCTAACAAGTGTAGGTTCGATTCCCGTCCGCGGGAAAAATAAATAAAATTGAATTTACAATTTATTTGTGCGCTTTCATCGTTACTGGTTAATGCCAGCTGAAAGCAAAACGTGGCTTAGTAGGCTAGTTACAAATTTGATAAATGCAAGAGGGAAAATCATCTGTCTCGTTAGCTCAGTGGTAAGAGCAGTCGCCCGGCAAGCGGAAGGTCCCGGTTTCAAATCCCGGACGAGGCGGTTGTTTTTTCTTCTTGTATTTATAAATTTGATTTAGAATCATTAAAAATAAAAGTTCTTAAAATTCTTATTTCTCCATCATTGACCGATTCTAACAAGTGTAGGTTCGATTCCCGTCCGCGGGAAAAATAAATAAAATTGAATTTACAATTTATTTGTGCGCTTTCATCGTTACTGGTTAATGCCAGCTGAAAGCAAAACGTGGCTTAGTAGGCTAGTTACAAATTTGATAAATGCAAGAGGGAAAATCATCTGTCTCGTTAGCTCAGTGGTAAGAGCAGTCGCCCGGCAAGCGGAAGGTCCCGGTTTCAAATCCCGGACGAGGCGGTTGTTTTTTCTTCTTGTATTTATAAATTTGATTTAGAATCATTAAAAATAAAAGTTCTTAAAATTCTTATTTCTCCATCATTGACCGATTCTAACAAGTGTAGGTTCGATTCCCGTCCGCGGGAAAAATAAATAAAATTATAACTGACCATAATCCATTAGTATGGCTCATGAATCTGAAAGACCACTCCCCAAGACTGCTGAGATGGAGAATACGTCTTGAGGAATATGACTACAAAATAGTCCATAAAGCAGGCAAGCTCAACACAAATGCAGACGCTCTCAGTAGAGCTATCCCAGAATATTCTAAACATTTTACAGAACCTTCAACCTGCGTAAATGTTGTAACTAGGAATCAAGCCAGAGCTCAGGTCAATTCGGATACTCCCAATGCAACAAAACCCCTACGTCATCAAACAATTCCTCAGTCATAATAACTGAGACTAATTTTCCTCTTTTACTGACTAAAAATGCGAATCCTAAATTCTTCATCTTGCCAATGCAAGATACAGAGTTTGAAAGAGTAATCGCTTCGAAACTAAAGCTTTCAGATAAATCTCCACTTCTAGCAAATGAACTGAAGTTCTTCACAAAAAAGGACTCCAAAATAATCATATCAAAAATTAATTTTCCTTGTCGATCCCAAAGAGATAGAGCAGACCTCGAAAAGATTTTAACTGAGATCTGTTCATACACAGAACCAAATCAGTTAAAACAAATAAATATCTCCTTCCCCATATTAGATCCACAGAATCTAATAATTATTAAAAACATTTTTATCAAGGTCTTCACTGCTAAACAAATAAACATTAAACTCCATCAAGATTCTATTAAATATTTATCCGACATTAATGACGTCGAACAAGTCTTAAAAGATTTTCACTCATTACCAACGGGAGGCCATCAAGGTATTTCCCGTACAATTAAAAGAACCAAAAAGCAATTTTACTGGCCAGGCATGTCAGACGACATCGTAAAGCATGTAAGGAAATGTAAACAAAGTATCCAGGAACCCAAAAATTCCAATGAAAATCTCAAGTATTAGCTCCAAACCTTACGAAAGAGTGTACCTAGATGATGTAGGACCTCTCCCAATTTCTTATTCTGGAAACAAATACATCCTTACATTTCAAGACGACCTTTCAAAATTTTCTGAGGCTATTCCCATAGTCGACACCGAATCTTAGACATTAGCGGAAGCCTTCACGAAAACGATAGTTTGTCGACATGGTTTTCCAGAAAGTATCCTCACAGATCAAGGTTCTAACCTCATAAGTGACATGTTCGCCGAGGTATCTAAATTGCTGAGAATTAATAGGCTCAAAACTACTCCATATCACCCTCAAACGAATGGTGCATTGGAGAGAGGCCACAGAACCTTAGCAGAATATCTCCGATCTTATGTAGCAAAAGATCCACAAGACTGGGATACATGGATTCCTTATGCCATGTTTGTATACAATACTACCCGTGATTCGAGTACTAATTATACTCCTCCCGAACTCCTTTACAGATTCCCAGCCGAAATTCCAAACAATTTGAAATCATCTCCAACCGTTTGCTATAATTACGACAATTATGCAAACGAGTTAAAAGCGCGTCTACAACATAGCTTCAAAATAGCTAATGACATGGCCGTGGCAAATAAAGAAAAATCTAAAAGACAATACGATAAAAACTCCGTCCACAAATCATTTAATACTGGTGATGAAGTCTTACTCAAAAGCAGAGTACGAGATAACAAGTTCTCACCGCTATGGTCAGGTCCGTATGAGATCATGGAGATTAATTCCCCGAAAATTCCACTTTTAAAATCAATAATAAAAACAAAAGAGTCCATAACAATGACCTAAAACTTTTCTCAGAGTAAAAACTTCATCATCTTCAAATATCATTCAGAGATATTAACATAGTGTCATCTTCCAGGTTTCCAAAATGATGCATATAGCATTCATTCTAATTTTCATCCCCATAATCTACGGCTCAGGAATAGAGGTAAAGCAGCTAAATACTACTGCAGGCATTTATTCTGAGGAATTTGGCAGAGCCAACCTCTACACCAACGAGTGGAAGATAGTGACATACTATGACATGACAAATTTCAAGTCCGAATTCCAGAATATCCAGTTCATCGCGCAGCAAATAACAGTAACTTGTCAGAGGCTTGGTAACAATTCAGCGATGGCCCACATGTAAGGGTACGTTACTACAAATCAATCTTATTATGGCAAGTATAGAGTACAGGAATATGTTACTTGTAACTCAAAATAGGAAACAAAGAGCACTATTTAATGCAATAGGCTCAATCTTTAAAGCTCTTTTCGGCACATTAGACGAAGATGATGCCAAAAATTATGACGAGCAAATCCGTAACCTCACCCTTAACCAAAACTCCCTCCTATCACTTATGAAAAGCCAAACTCCGATAGTCGAAGCAACCGCAAATATTTTCAACAAAACTAAAGCCGCAATTGAAAAGGAATTCATGGTTATGCATAAAAAGTTAATTTCAATACAGATAGCTACATCATTAATGGAAAACAGAACATTGGATAACAAAATATCCATTGAAATTGAATCTCTTATTTCCCTGGTTTCGTTAATGGCATTCAGATACCAAAAAACCCAGTCAGAATTAATAGATCTCTTAACAGATGCAAGGCATGGACAATTTCATCCTACACTCATTTCCCCTAGACAAATTGATGAACTCTTATTGAACATCAGACAGGAACTGCCAAATTCAATGATGCTTCCCATAAATTCTAAAGACAATATCTTATCACAAATTTACAAATTAAGAACAATTTTGGCAAATATGTTTAATAATAAAATAATTATCGAACTCCGAATTCCACTTCCTTTCAAGGAACCATACCAAATATTCCAAGTAATGCCATTACCAACACTCCTTAACGGATCGTTCATATATATTGAACCATCAAAGGTATATATACTAATAGACTACAATCGTGAGCACTATATTGAACTTACATTACATGACATCCATAATTGCGCAACGTTGGATCATATGCATTTCTATTGGAGGATTTCATCACCGATCCTTAATGCAAATACAAAAACAAACCAATGCGAAGTAAATCTCATAAAAAAGGAACCAATTACATCAAAATGTAAAATCCTACCATTGGAACAAGATTATTATTGGACGCAATTAGCGCAGCAGAACGCTTGGCTTTTCTCCCTAAAAAATACCCTCCATACAGACATTATTTGTGAAAATTCCATTAGTTCACCAACCCTGCAAGGAACAGGAATAATGTATATTTATCCCGGTTGCTACGTACGAAGCAAAGAATTCATCTTGCACGGACATAGCGTAAAAGTTTCCAAATTCAATTCCCATTTTATCCCAACGATAAACATCTCCAATATAATAGCGAATATGACGTCCCCCCAATAGGATCGCATATAAAAATACATACTTTAAATATTACGAGCAATATGGATCTAGATGAACTTCTAGAATCCATTCGTTTCCAAAAACATCAAGATTAATTCCTCTAAATGCAATAAATAATCATCATATTCACCACTATGCGTAACATATGTGACTATTGCTTTAATCATCTCTGTTGCCTGAGTATATACATATGTATATAAAATACAAACCAAAAGTGCGTGAATCGAAAGAGATACCTTCTACACACGAACTAGAAGAGGTGCCTACCCCGGCCCCAAGAAGAGAAGATTTTAAAAAAACTCCAACGCCCACCAGAAAAAAGACAGAAAATTTATGATATAATTTACATATATATTATTGATATATACGGGCATCCCATAAACCCACGTGTCCAATCTAAAAGACTAAAATATACAGACTACGACAAACATAAAACACAGACAACAATATCCTCTTATTCCCCAATTTTCAACCACCCCTATCCGCATCCCAACAATCAAGTGCACACTATAATGAATAGAAAATGAAACTACAAATTTATAGAAAATAGCTAAACATATAGAAAGAGAAAGAGGAAAAATTTTATAAAAAGAAAAAAGGAGAATAAAGGTAAAAGAAATATAATATTTCCCCTTAGCAAATCAATTTTTATATAACTTCCTATAAGTTATAATAAATAAAATAGAATAATTACGTATAGAATTATAGATTCAAACGGAAACCTATATCAGTCAGCTTTCTCGCTGCCTTATATGTACATGTATACGAATATCCAACACTTCCACAATCCCATCTTCTTCCCAAAATAAAATAAAGAATCAACGAAGATTAGTTAAAGAAAAAAGAGAAAACAAAAGGTATTTAGAACAAAACAATTTTTAATTTTCTTTTAATACAATTTTTTGTATTGTGTAATGAAATAACAAATTAAAAACATTTTTTATCTTTTGCTATATACCGGAGAATCCAAAAAAAGTTCCTTCTTCAGCAAATATAAGTTTAACCCGGTAAAAAATCCTATAGAGTAATCTCTATCTTTATTTCTTCCTCCTTGGTATAAATAGGAGTGCTTTTTGCCTCGTATAATTCACACCCAGAATTTATTCTGAGTTTATATGAGAGGAGATCAATTTGATCTGTTTCAAGCGTCTGCAGCAGGCAGAAAACCAAGCTGCACCGATGAGTGTAAGGTTTTCTGCTAACACGAAACGCTTCTTCATCTTCCTTTTTATTGTTCTTCTTTTTCAGCCCACTGCGGGCGAATACAGGTTCGATTCGTTTAGAATGAATCTGCTTTTTTTTTTTGTTAATTTTTTAAAAAAAATTTAATAAAAAAAAAATTTGTTTTCTTCTATTGTTTTCAATTTTTTCATTTTTTATTTCTCACCCAATTTCGCTATTTGGGACCTGTTGATGAGTCAAACCAAGACTTGAAACTTGTCACCCAAAGTATAACGAGTTGTGTAATGAAATAACAAATTAAAAACATGTTTTAGCTTTTGCTATATACCGGAGAATCCAAAAAAAATTCCTTCTTCAGCAAATATAAGTTTAACCCGGTAAAAAATCCTACAGAGTAATCTCTATCTTTATTTCTTCCTCCTTGGTATAAATAGGAGTGCTTTTTGCCTCATATAATTCACACCCAGAACTTATTCTGAGTTTATATGTGAGGAGATCAATTTGATCTGTCTCAAGCGTGTGCAGCAGGCAGAAAACCAAGCTGCACCGATGAGTGTAAGGTTTTCTGCTAACACGAAACGCTTCTTCTTCTTCCCTTTTATTTTTCTTCTTTTTCAGCCCACTGCGGGCGAATACAGGTTCGATTCGTTTAGAATGAATCTGCTTTTTTTAATTTTTTAAAAAATTTTTAATAAAAAAAAAAATGTTTTCTTCTATTATTTTCAATTTTTTCATTTTTTATTTCTTTTCTTTGTTCTAATTTTTCATTTGTCTTTCAAGTCACTCAATTTCGCTATTTGGGACCTGTTGATGAGTCAATCCAAGACTTGAAACTTGTCACCCAAAGTATAACGAGTTGTGTAATGAAATAACAAATTAAAAACATTTTTTAGCTTTTGCTATATACCGGAGAATCCAAAAAAGTTCCTTCTTCAGCAAATATAAGTTTAACCCGGTAAACAATCCAATAGAGTAATCTCTATCTTTATTTCTTCCTCCTTGGTATAAATAGGAGTGCTTTTTGCCTCATATAATTCACACCCAGAATTTATTCTGAGTTTATGTGAGAGGAGATCAATTTGATCTGTTTCAAGCGTCTGTAGCAGGCAAAAAACCAAGCTTCACCGATGAGTGTAAGGATTTCTGCTAACACGAAACGCTTCTTCCTCTTTCTTTTTAGTTTTCTTCTCTTTCAGCCCACTGCGGGCGAATACAGGTTCGATTCGTTTAGAATGAATCTGTTTTTTTTTTAATTTTTTAAAAAATTTTTTAATAAAAACAAAAATTGTTTTCTTCTATTGTTTCCAACTTTTTCATTTTTTATTTCTTTTCTTTGTTCTAATATTTCATTTGTTTTTCAAGTCACGCAATTTCGCTATTTGGGACCTGTTGATGAGTCACACCGAGACTTGAAACTTGTCACCCAAAGTATAACAAGTTGTGTAATGAAATAAAAATTAAAAACATTTTTTACCTTTTGCTATATACCGGAGAATCCAAAAACAGTTCCTTCTTCAGCAAATATTTATTAATAATGTTTTTTAAGTAACTTCTATTTTTGTTTGTTAGAATTTTTTGTTTAAAAAAAAAGGGAGGAATAAAAACAAAAACGTTTCCTACAATTAGATGAATAATAAAACGGAAAAGGCGATATAAGCTGGCACAAAAGCAAAGGGAACATCTTTGAAAATCTGTCTATTTTTCGACTTCTGGTTCCTTCAGCGGGGAATGACCCTCCATCGCACTCGGAGTGGGGCAATAATATGACTTCATAACTAAAACAAGGTTGGCTCCTAAGAACAATTTTTTTTTTAATAAA
Source organism: Dioctria linearis (assembly GCA_963930735.1). Classification (NCBI taxonomy): domain Eukaryota; kingdom Metazoa; phylum Arthropoda; class Insecta; order Diptera; family Asilidae; genus Dioctria; species Dioctria linearis. The sequence continues at coordinate 121,573,501 of OZ005742.1, read as the reverse complement.
AAATAATTAAGAAAAAGAACCGTTTTTAACTCTCAAAAACTTACCTCATGCCGCTACCGACATGTCGTATTGCGGTCGCAGTGAAAAACCGGCAAAAGATACTGCCCAGCGGCAGGTGCGGCTCCCCAAATAGGTACGGTCTCCCTACATGGACAGATAAAATTAATCCGGATATTCCCCCTCCAGCGTTCCCAAATAGAAACGACATAAAGTCCTTCAACAACGACAACATGGTTAGGAGGAGCCCGATAGGGTTGTCGCGAGATTGGCATCACAAAAATCTTTTTGCTACTGACCAAACTAAGCAACTTATCACTCAAATACCGTATCAAGATAATTGCACCCCAAGCAATTTCTACTTAAAAGAAACAAAAAGAAATATAAACAACTTTGCTAAACCGACCCACACAAAATCGACATCAGTCATCCTGATAACACCATTCAAAAAGTACTTTTCTTCTTCCATCGTGCATTCTGATAGATTCTAAATTACTCAAAACAAAGCGCTAAATAGCTGATGTGCAATAAACCACAAATATCTTCTCTTTATCTCCCTTCCTTCCAATGCACCCTTCTCTCACTCCCTTCCTCTATCGCTTCCTAATTTACCCTAGGTACTCCTACTACATGTAACATAAGGTAAACTATAAAAAAAACAAACATTAGAGAATAATCAAAAACCGGGATATAGTAAACAATCCAAACCTGGTTGTCATGATCAAATAATTTTTTTTTATTGTACTTTATCAAATATGACGTAGTATATACATTAGACTTAATTTTTTTTCCATTATCTCTCCCCAAGTAGCCAAAATATGTGACGACAGACATATGTGAACTTTCTGTCACATAATTGTTATACATAATGTGAGTAGGAATATTGCTTCAACTAAATGTCAGAAATTTTAGACATTCCTCTGACAGACTTTTTGGGTCACTATTTGGTGTAAACAGTGCCACAAAAATTGGTGGTCACAAAATTATACCCGAAAATGAATGACATTTTGTCGACATGAAAATGTTGATGTCGGGTTATCGCCATTTTGAACACTTTGGATTTTGTAGTGAACGCGGTTAGTTGTTTTTGTTGTGCTTTTGGTGTTTGTTTTTAATAAAAGGTAACTAAAATGAATAAAAAAACTATATTAAGTAGGCAATATAGATATAAAATAAATAAAGTAAAAAGTGCAAAAACGGTTAAAAATTTAAGTGTTGAAGAAAGAAAGTAATTATGGGCCAGAGAAGATATACCGTCAGCATCTAGTGATGTTTTACATTTAGAGAACTGTAATGAACAGTTTGATTACATAATTGAAGCCAGTGACAGCTTACCAGGTGTGAATACAGTTCCAAGTTCTGAGCAAATTAATATTAAATATTCAGGAAATGAAAAAGGTGATTTATGCCATAAATTAAGATTGTGGGCTTTAAATTACAAAATAAAGTTGGATGCTTTAAGTAAACTTTTAAAAGTGTTAAAAGACTTTGGCTTGGAGGTACCTTCAGATGGTAGAACACTTCTTAAAACGCCTCGAGAGGCTTCCAGCTTCGCTGATGTTCCTCCTGGTAAATATTATCATTATGGTATAAAAGAGCCTATTTTGCGTAGACTTGACACTCTGAACGGTGATATAAATGAAAGTGAAGATATTGAACTGGAGTGTTCTATTAACATTGACGGCCTACCAATATTTAAAAGCACCTCAGAAACACTTTGGCCAATACAAATAAGCATCCCAAAGTTAAATAAATTTACTTATTTTGTTGGGGTTTACCATGGAATGCAGAAACCTAAGTCCTTTAACAGTTTTTTAAGCCCATTTGTTAACGAAATGAAAGACATTTTAATGAACTGTATATATTATAATGGCAAGAGAGTAAGCTTAAAAATTTCTGGCTTTATTTGCGATGCGCCTGCAAAAGCAGAAGTTACATATATTAAACCATTTAACTCTTATTTTGGTTGTGCAAAATGTACAGTTAAAGGAAGTTATAATGGAAATATATACTTCAAAGAAATTGCCCAATGCTTGAGAAAGGATAAGGACTTTCGAGATCGAACTTACTTTGAGCATCATCAAAACGGAAAGTCCATTGTAGAAGATCTTCCTATTAATATGGTTGATGATTATCTCTTAGATCCTATGCACGTAATTTATTTAGGAGTTGTAAAAAAACTAATTGCGTTTTGGATGGAAGGCAATAGTAGACGCAAAACGAAAAATAAAACAATTCTATCAGTACGCGATCTTCCTAGTAGTTCACAGAATGTCCTTATAAATGATGAGTATTTTCATTACGTAAAATTAAATAAAGTGAAAATTAGTGAAATAAATGATCGTATTTCATTGTTATCAAAACAGATGCCTGACGATTTCCAAAGGAAGCCAAGACATATAACTGATTTTAAAAGATGGAAAGCGGTAGAATTCCGAACATTTTTGTTATACACAGGTCCTTTAATTTTAAAAGACATTTTAGATGAGCATCTGTATTATAATTTCCTACATCTCCACATTGCTGTCTACTTGCTTTCTTGTGATGAGTATCAAAATTATGTTACTGATGCTGATTTGCTGTTGAGAGCATTTGTGGAAAATGCCGGTACACTATATGGCGAACAGTTTTTGTTTACAACGTGCATTCTCTAATACACATTTCTAAAGAAGTTGAAAAAGCAGGGAAATTACAAGATTTTTCAGCATTCTGTTTTGAAAACAACTTAGGTTGTTTGAAGAGATTAGTAAAATCTCCTGCCAAGGTTCTTGCTCAAGTCCAACATCGTCTCATAGAACTGGAATATCTTCAATACGAAAAAGTGACGTTTACAGAACCGTCTTTAAAAATTGAGTGGTTTAACGGCCCTAGAATAAATGGTGGAGAGCGATATTTTAAAAAATGTTGTTTAACAAACTATAACTTCAATATAAATGGTATAGATAATTATGCCCTTCTGTATAGTAATGAATTCTTTGAAATCAATAACTTTTCAGTCAAAAATAAAGACATTGTTGCTACGGGCATTTATTTAGAAAATTTGGAGCCTGTTTATACAGATCCGCGGAATTCGCAAGAAGTGGGGATTTGTAAATTTAGTAACTTTAGTGTAAATTTAAAAGAAATCTCTATCAAAAATATAAAAAAAAAGTGTGTAAAACTTAGACTTGGCAATACAAATTATATCATGCCACTTCTTCACTAACAAATGTTACTTTTTTCCAAACATTACACAGTTTAATAAAATGAGTCACCACAAATCTGCTGTATCAGCGCGCCTTAGTTTTAATCCTCACAATTATTCGTCACACCAGAGTAAAATCGTATCATCTCAGGATATACCATCCTCACAAGATATACCACCATCGCAACCCAATTCGGAAACACAGCGTGGAAGTTATCACTCGCAATTACAAGAAAAAGGTATCAACGTTTTTATTGTATTGTGTTGTTTCACAAAATTGATACATTATTTTTCAGATCCCTCCAATATGAGCCCATGTGAGTTAATGGACAACATGTTTAGAATGGTTTGCAATATCAATGAGTCGGTTAATTCCATAGAAGGAAAACAAGGTAAAAGTCATACCGAAAAGCGAATTTTTCAATTGAACTTAGTTAAAACTGTGTATGGCCCTAGATATACTCCGCTATCATCAAGAAGTCTTAAAAACAAATATTAAGGAAATGAATGAAAAAATTGACGAAGTCAATCGAAAAATATTGGCATTTGAAAACAAGGAAAACGAGTATGATGAGTTGGACATAAACCTCCCTATCTGCAATATGGAATATTTCCATGACGTTCAGTCAAAACTGGAGACTGATTTTAACATAAAAACAAAATTGGTAATACTAATTACACAAACTGAGCAATACTTATTTAATGAAATATTTTATAATTTCAGATAAGAGCTTTGGCTACTGTTGGCGGAAAAAGCGTGGAAGAAGCTGTGAGAAGGATTATTAATAAAATATTTACGTTTGAGGTACAGAAAGCGATTAACTACTCCGGAACGAACAACAAAATAAAGCTAGCAGATACTCCATTTTTAAACGTAATTTTAGGTAATACTTTACAAAAACATTTAAACAAAAACTTAAAAAGATTTTTATTTTCAAACAGATACAACCAAGTATATTAGAAAAGATTTTGCGGAAGACGTCGCAACAAGCCAGATAAAATTTTATCTCCAGAGAGCAGATGAACGATTTAAAAATAAAGAGAAGGCCAAAAAAATAAAATTAGATTTAGATAGAATATAAGTCTTTCGTGATATTAACAAAACTCATCGATGAAATAATTTCTATGTTAAAAAGTTCGTAATGGCAAGAAGCAATAATATAAAATAAGTCCATATTTATTTATCTGAACTCTAATCTCGTTCTTAGGAAATAAGATACTTTGTGCTGTTATTGTTCTTAGTATTTAAGAAATAACATAAAAAGAACAGGGTGAACTTAGATTGAGTACTTTATAACATAATTAAACCTCTGCGACTCTTTCGTATAATTCATTTTTGAAATACCCAGAACACTGGTTTATTTATAAGATATAAGTCATTTAATAACTTAGGCTAGATCTTGAAGTTGGAAAAGAAATGATGTATACATAACGTTTATAACGTTGGGATAAAATCATATAAAGAGCCGTAGTATTCAGCAAGCTATTTAATTAAAATTTAATTTGATTTCTGTTTTATTACTCCCGTAGGAGGGGTAAGGCACACTTAAAATTGAATTTATTGTTTGTTATAATAACGCATAGCTTTCATTTTAATTCTAGTTCCCTCTAACGGAAGTAGAATAGAATAGAATATTTGTTTATTTGGGAGAGATACTACAAGATTTACATATCTTTTTCTTAGCACCAATTAGAGTGGAAATACTGAATAGAAATAAGTAAACTAAATTAAATATTAATACTACAACAATGATAATAGATGGGAGAGAAAAAAACAATATAAACAATAATAACAAATAAATTATACAAAAATGAATTACGAAAAACAATTATAGTAAATAAAAATAAAATAGGATAAAACCAAATTAGATAGCTTCGATAACAAAAAAATAATCTGCGCGTGTGGGTCACAACAGCAAAACTACTTACGTCAAAAAATTTACAACAAGACGCCTGAAAGTGCCGATCGAGTTAGCCTTCTGGATATTGTGTGGTAATGAATTCCACATTCGTGTGACTTGAACAATGTAGGACCCATCAAGTACAGAGGACTGAAAACGAGGTATTTGCAGTTTATAGCCTCTGGCAGAGTTCAAGGGTTGAAACATGGTCCTCAAGTAAGCGGGCTGAGAGTCATGCAACAGATTGAAAAGGAAGAATAATGCTCTACGCTTTAGATATACTTCAATAGAGCAACCTAGCAGTGCAAAATTCAGGTGAGAAACGTGATCGAATCTTCGTAGGCCGAAAACAAACCTTACACAATCGTTAAATGCAACATGTAATTTTCTGGAGCAGTGCGAATCTAGCTTCGGGAAAACAAGTAAACCGTGTGTGAAATGCTGTAATATTAGGGACTTGACAAGATGACAGCGCATTTTAGGGGTGAGCATTTTAGTGGACAACCATAGACGACGGAGGATGGCGTAGATCTTAGATAGGTTTGAGTTGACGAGATCACAGCACTTCATATTGGAGTTAAGGGTGACCCCAAGGTTACGGACTTTACCACATAGGGGATTGAAGATCCATTCAAAAGAATCGGAGGAAGGGATGAAGAGTCAAGAGTGCCGAAGGAAAAGGCGATACACTGTGACTTGCCTGGATTAAGTTCAAGTTTATTGGTAATCGACCAGGTATATATATTATGTAAATCGTCGTTCATCCGAGCCGCACAGTCTTCGATAAGACCAGGTGGGCGACTGAAATAAACTTGAACGTCGTCAGCATAAATGTGAATGTTGACATCTTGAATTATATCCGGCAGATCGTTAATATATAGACTGAAGAGTAGAGGACCAAGAATGGAGCCTTGTGGTACTCCAGAAGACAGAGGAAGGAAATTTGAGTGCTTACAGTCCCCAAGAGTAACCTTTTGTGATCGCCCGATTAAGAACTCCTTGATTAAGTGGACAGATCGACACGAAAAATGGAATTTATTAAATAATTTTTTTAGCAGGCTTACATGGCAAACACTGTCAAAAGCTTTGGAGAAGTCTAAAAGCGTCAGAACGCAAATCTCTATTCTATCAACTGCAGCGCGTATGTCTGTGGTGACTTTAACGAGAGCACTTTCGCAACTATGCTTGGGTCGAAACCCAGATTGGCAGCCACTTATAAGATTGTTTTGCAGTGTGTACTGTTGAACCTGCCAGTACAGTAGCTTCTCCAGAGCCTTCGACAGGAAGCAGAGGATGCTGATGAAGTACTAAAACAGAAATTGATTTAAATTTCAATTAACTGACTTGGTGGCCATGGTCCTAAGTCGATTTTATTATTATTTTTGAAGTCTATATTTATTAGCCGCATTTAAAAACTCATTTAGTTACTTTTTTAGTACTCTGATATGGAAAAATTGACTTTCAATTAATGTTGTTTGTTTTAATATAATGCATATATAACTTTAATTCTATTTAAAATCTTTGGTGGATACGGTAATACCGGTAATGTTAATTATTAAGTTATTTTTTATGAAGTATTTAACATCTACCTCTTTATTATTCATTATTCTAAGAATGTAGCATTAATCGAAATTTGGGTTTATTGACTTTTTATAAATTTATACCTAACCCACAAAAATATTTCCGGATTTTCATCCAAATGATGTAATAATACATCTACGTTATCTCATTTTTAAGTTATGTTAAAGATAAATTGGTTCAGTAAACCAAACTAATAAATCAGAACTGAAGTTTTGTAATACAAATTTACTTACCAGCTATCTGTATAGTAGCCGGAGCTCACAAAAATTAAAGTGTAGTACCTTCGAATAAAGAACAAAAAGAAATGGTAATAGAAAGAGCTTTGCGAGGCACTTTATTGATAGTTATATAACTTTTTTATATGTTCTTTGAGCTTTTCCTTGTTAATATTCTGAAATCCAAAACTGAAAACTTTATACATTATAATCCTAGCCAAAAGCTATGTTAAAAGTTAAAGATTTATAAGCTGTCGATAACGTAAGAACTTAGCAGTTTAGCTAGAGGTAGATTACTTGGACATGGTCTATTAGTAAAAAAATAGGTTTGTAATATTTATATACGTAATAAAACGTAAGAACTCAGCTTTTTAAGTTACTGATACTACTGAAATTTTGTTGTATTTTAAGTACTTCCAATATTCACAATATTCCAGTAATGTAAATCCAGCGTAAAAAAGATGTATGATTCATCACATTTTAAATGTTTTCAGATTTAAATTAAATTAAATTATATTTACTCAAACTGTAATTTGTCTACCTTTTTTAATATATACATATATAGCTTTTGCACTGAAATATGACTTTAATTTTGATCCCCGAAACAAAACAAAAGCTGACATAAATGCCTCCAAAAATCACACAGATTTGCGACAAAAATAACACATTATTTGATTAAAAATGTCAAAAAATTGTGATCACTTTTTGTGAAGATTTTGTCAAAAAATATTGAAACAAATTATGACAAAAGTACCCACAAAGTATGACAAATTTGTTGTGATGAATGTGACATTCGTTAGACGAAATGTGTAAACCCTGAACACATTTCCTGGACATTTTTGTCACATAATTCTGTCGACAAATGACAAGTTTTTGTCGATAATTTGTCGCATAAATTTCACAAATGGCTACTTGGGTCTTTTCAATACCCTTAAGTGCTAACTACCGATCATTGTAAATTATAATTCCAACATTCACATTGCGAAGATTTGGATTGGAAGAAAGAAAGTTTCCTTCGTAGAAAATAATGAAACTTTCTTTTCCCCAGGGGCGAGGGATGTTGTGACTCAGGTACCTATGCCCCCGAATCACAACGATAAGGTCAATGCACCAATATATTGCCCTATGCAATATATTGATGCATTACAAAGTTGACCCTGTAAATTACTTTTAATTTTTTTTAATTCAAAATTTCATTCCATATTTCAAATGCATTTCAATGCTATAACAAAATGCAATTTAAGCATAAATTGCATTTTGTTATCTAGGATGCATTCCGCTCCCACGATATGCACTGCATACTTACCTAGATGCAGTTTCTTCTTTATTTCCATTTTTTTTATTGCGCAATATACACTTCATATACGTACATTATTCAATTGCTCAAATCTAATTGTATGTACATACATACATACGTACATACAATTACCCTCGCCCGCTTAAAAGTAATATTTTAAGACGGGCACACAAGTGCGTATCGGGTTGCAGTTTCTACATGATGCATATGCCTCTCAACATAAATAATTTGCACTTTCCCACGTACGAATTTAAAATCGTCGTGAGAAATTAATAAGAAGAAAAAGCTTTAAGAAAAAGTTTTCATGGGTACCTGGGGAAAATTCGCCCAAACCTCGGGGAGTTCGCATTTTACAACCGTCGAGAAAAACACGTATCAGTACTCGGTTCCTCCGATCAGAAAAACACTTAATTGTAAATCTATAATAAAGAATCAGCAAATCTAATTTGAAACCAATGTAAAGAAAAGATTATTAAATCACTGAAACCATTTATAAATCGAGAAAAAGAATACGAAAAGTTGTGGATAGATAGTGATTATCGAAATAAATTATATCACCGAAACCTATTACAAATTGAGCAAATATACGAAAATTTGTGAATAGTTATTATCTTATAAAAATAGTTATCATCCAAATAAATTATAAACGGAGTGAAGAATAAAATAGTTGTGAATAAAGGGTGTTATTTCTATTAACGAAAAATTTGTGAATAGTTTATTATCGAAACATCTTATAAAAATAGTTATCATCCAAATAAATAAATCGAAAATAATTAAATCACCGAAACCCATTATAAATTGAGCAAATATACGAAAAATTTGTGAATAGTTATTATCTTATAAAAATAGTTATCATCCAAATAAATTATAAACGGAGTGAAGAATAAAATAGTTGTGAATAAAGGGTGTTATTTCTATCAATTTCATTCTTCCAAATCGGTGACTTCTCTCTCTCTCGGAGCACGGAGAAATCGGTACCACAACACAATTGATGCTTTGAGGAAACTGTACGTAGAGTAATGATTAATTACATGCTTCTTCATTAGATTTTTAAAGAGGCTATTGTAGAATACCTTTCCATCATCAGTCTGCAGGTTTTTAGGTATTCGTCCCCTCGCTTAATATAGACTGCATGGCATCTCTCACTTCTCCACCAGTTTTTCTTTTAATTCGAATTGCCCATGCGTATTTGGAGAAGGTATGAATTACTGTCAGCAGATAGCGGTAACCGTTGTTCACATCCTTGTAGGGATCCATTTCAATCAAGTCTGCCTGACACAAGTCATCTAGTTGATAATCACACGACGCCCGTTTAACATTTTTTCTCGCTGGTTTATGCAGCTCATTTACCACTTGTCGCTTACTCTTCGTAATTATAATGAAACAGATTTCTCAAGAGTTTTAGTCATTTACACCATCTTTTGGTGTCGATTCTTTCTTATTTATTACTGAAGTAAACAGATAGTTTTCATCATTGACATATAGCGTTAAATTGGTCACCCTCTATATTAATAGTTTTTTTTTATTTCTTCAAGACTTATTTTAATTTTCCTGTCAACATAGTCTTTGGTACTAGCATCATCATTTTCAAGGGGTTCACCAAGTCGTTTTATACACTTTGAGTTTAGATCGTAGTCTCCGTTTATCGTTAAATTAAATCCAATACCCGCTTCCCTTGTTCACCAGCTGGACCCTGGGCTCCTTGTTTACCATCTGGTCCATGAGTTCCTTGTTTACCGGCTGGCCCCTGACCTCCTGTTGTTACACGTTCACCGCTTTCCAAGATATCCTCGCTTAGAGAACAGTCCAAACTTATCAACGCTCATCTGTAGATTGTGAAGAAGTATGGTAATGGAGTACTATTTAATCTATAATTATCTGCTTCTCGCAACTCCTCCAGGATAGATAAAATTTCATTGTTGTGAATGGTGTTTCCAGGCCTGCTTTGATGCCATTAGAACGCGCAGTCTATCCACTAATTCATTTGTATCGTCCCAGTAAATGTGCTCAATGTTTTCTTTAGGCAGACGCATTAGTCCCATACCTTTAAGCTGTATAGGTTTACTGATTATAGGTTTATACTTAGCCGCCCTAGTATACTTTGTATGTCCATCTTCAGCATAGTCTCGTTTATATGCATTGGTATCCCTCAAACTAGATCCATTATTAGTTAAATCCTCTTTAGTATATAGACTTTTCACAGGATCTTTCATAAATAGCAGCTCACATAACCCCAAAGTTGTTTTATAACTCTTCCCCTTGATAACAATATTTCCTACATCCTCAACATCAAACGTTGAATTACCGATTCTCCACGCATTGTCATCATAGTAAACTCCATAGGTTGGATCAATTTTATGGCTACTATCAGTGAATAGCTTTAAATAGTTTGAAACTATGTATCGAAACGTATCGCGTGAGGTGGCAGGAGACCTTCCTGTCAATGTTCTTGAATGTTTAGGTGTTGCGAATTCTTCTTCAGATGTTAAGGAATAATCTCCATAATTTATAGGTGTGCTACTAGCCTCCATTTTAACATATTTTCGTTTTGGAGGGGTAAAAGGTTACACAATTTCGTTGTCGTCTTCTTCTTTTTCTTCTTTTTTGGCTCCAATTTGACTGGTGGCTCGTTTTTGACTCTGGTAACAAACTCTTTTCAGGGTTGGTGATTGGCTTAAAAGTTTCTTCAAGTTGAGCTTCTGCTTCAATCGTTCCCGTCTTTAGAGCTTTAAATTTCCTTCGCACTGCATTCCTTGTCTTGATGATTTCTTTTAATCGATTTTCATTCATCTTCGATATTGACTGAATAACAGCTTTTCAAACAGCTATGATAACAGCTTTTCAAACAGCTCCGATAACAGCTTTTCAAACAGCTCTGGTAATGGCTTAACAGCTTTTAAACATCTCTGATAACAGGTAAACAGCTTTCCAAACAGCTTTGATAACAGCTTAACAGCTTTTCAAACAGCTCTGATAACAGCTTAACAGCTTTACAAACAGCTCTGTTAACTGGGGATCAGTTTTCTACTCAGCAGGGCCACAGGATTCGGTGTGTTTTCGGCTGAGATACAACTTCGACTTATGAAGATTTCACATCTTTCATCCTTTTATAGTACAATAAAGGTGTCAAGTTCTTTACGGTAGCGCCCCTTGTTTAATGAGCTATCCTTATCAATCATCAAGAAACCATATTCATTCTACCATAGCACAGGCTCTTTGAAATTTATCAAACTTCATGTCTGTATTCACATGATCATTATAGATATGTTTCAAATTCAAGTCATCTTGCTTGAAGAAGATGATTAAATTAGCATTGTCACGTATTAAGTGCTTCGGTATATGCATATAAGTTTGACAGAGATAGGAGCAGTCTATATCTTCGTGACGACCCATGCAAAATTAGGATCTCACGTTTTCTTGGTTTTCACATGCTACATCATCGAAAATAAACACTGAATGTGATTTGGTTTCCTCTGATGGTAGAACGTCGCAGTTGTTTGAGAATGTATAATACCCCAATCCTGATATGGGAGTCATCACTCGCTTCAAGTATTAATTTGGTTGATGTAAAGATTTTGAATATATGTATGTAAATATTTTCATATCTCAGACCATTGGGATGTTCCAGCAAACTTATCATAACATTAGTTTTCCACAATTTGATGGTCCAACAATGATGCTCCTTATACTATTAGGCATCAGCATTTTCGGACAGGAAAACCTTATTGTTGTTTAATGAACCGCATATTGAAGACTAACGGGATTCCTATAAATACACCTGTTTATATTACATTTCAACAGTATCATCGGAATATTATAAGATGTCGAGTCACAAATCGAAACGCTCCAGAAAATCTTTGAAAGAGGGCAGAGGACTATTAAATTAAATCATCAACAAATTACCTGTAGAATTACATCTACCGGGATACCAGTACTGTGGACCAGGAACAAAGTTACAGCAAAGATTGGCAAGAGCACATCCGGGTATTAATCCACTGGACGCAGCCTGCAAGGAACACGATATAGCATACTCACGACCTAAAGATACAAGTGATCGACATTTAGCTGATAAAATATTAGCTGATAAAGCCTGGCAGCGTGCAAAATCTACGGATGCAAATTTGAGTGAACATGCCAACGCTTGGCTTATAACAAACGCAATGAAGGCTAAAATTAAGCTAGGTATAGGTCTTAAGGTTAAAAATAACCGTCAACCCACATTCCGAGAAGCATTACCAAATGCTCGTAAAATTTTAAAAGTAAAAAACCCAAAAGACTTGATGGATGATCTTAGTGCAGCTAAAAATATTGTGAAAAGAAAGAAGAAATCAATTAAAACTCCACGAGTGATACCTGTACCAAAGGTTGGCGGGGCACTTCCGTCCTTCATCCCGTTCTTTGCCGGGTTTTCAGCATTGGGAGCACTATCGGGAGGTGCAGCAGGCATAGCTCAAGCAGTAAATGATACAAGTGCGGAAAAGGCTAAATTGGAAGAAAGCAAGCGTCATAACCAAGCAACGGCAACTATAGCGGTTGGTAAAGATGGAAACGGGCTGTTTCTGAAACCGTACAGAAAAGGACTTGGACTCTATTTACAACCTTAACAAAAAAAACTATTAAAGACGCTACCCAAAAGACCGCTAAACGAGCTGGATCTTCACAAGTATACCACACACTTGCCCCACTTCAGAGGAGTATTTATGCATGATAATCTACCCAAAAACCCATGGAAGCGAGAAAGCAGTATTGGTAACTTGGACATCTCAACTGGAGCAGGTACACACTGGGTAGCGTACTACAAGAAAGGTGATAACATCGAATATTTTGATAGCTTTAGAAATCTCCAACCACCAAGGGGGCTCATAAACTACTTGGGTAGTAATATTACGTACAACTACAGTTCTTATCAGAACTATGATGCAGTAATTTGCGGTCACTTATGTTTAGAGTTTTTATATAATTGGTATAGCCATTAATTATTATCTATAAATAAATGTATCTATATAGAAATTGTGACAGTTCATTAGCAACCACCATGTCATTAACACTTACTCTCACGGGTAATTCATCTCTACTCACTGATGAGTACTTTCCTCCGCTGGAGCTAGCAACGGATTATGTTTGTGGATTAATTGATTTTCTAACATACAACTCTATGCCAAATATTCACGTGAGCAATAATCTGGTTCATGTAGGCAATGAGGTTGTTGAGATACCTGTTGGAACCTATGAGATTGATGATATAGCAAAATATGTACAAGGATACTTGGATAAAGAAGGGAAAAGGATAAAGGTTACGATAAAGGCTAACAATAATACATTAAAGAGTGAAGTTAAGGCAACTGAAGAAATACATTTTGAAAAACAGAGCTCCATAGCTCCTCTGCTTGGACTCAGAACAAGAAACTTGACTGCTAATACAGTGCATACATCAGAGTTGCCACTCAATATCATTTAAATAAATACTATACGCATCGAATGTAATATTAAATCAGGCTCATTCTTCAACAACACACAAACACACACTCTCCACGAGTTTTCATCGAACGTGGGACCTGGGTATAAAATAGTTCAGGTACCCAAAAATGTAATCTATTTGCCTGTGAACACCAAACGTAAAAGTTCTCTAACATTGAAGCTCCTTGACCAAGACGGTGACTTAATCAACTTCAGAGGAGAGACTTTAACCATCAGGTTACATTTGAAGCCACAACATGTGTTATGGTCGTAGCGTAGTGTATATAGCAATATGCTACACTGAGTTAAATACATGTCTAAGCGACCCGTAGCAGCATGAAGTGAGCGCGAACAGTCTTCTGTTTGGATGGAGATCGAAACGTGCCGAACGCATCCAAATCGAGAGTCGAAAGGGGACCGCCGAAAAAAGAAAAAGAAAAGAAGAAGAAGAGTTTTTTTTAGCGTGCTGGAAAAGAAGAGGTCTGCCTGTGAAGGTTTTTGAAAAAGGAAGTCGAGTTGAAGAAGGTTTGAAAAGTGACGTGGTGCAAGTAGGAAAATAAAAACCGAATCGTGAATTATCTGATAAATGCATCCATAAATTGGATCATCGGTAGAAAAAGCCCACCGTACACTTTGGCCCAAAACGAGGCGTGGAGCCACGCACAACACACGAAAGTAATTAAGACAGCATCGATAGCTGCGTCAGCAGGGGAAACCAGTGAATCTTTCCCCATGTTCTAGAGCAGCAAGGCTGCTGTATCAACATAACCATCACTAGTACTACCACGGTCAACGAAACTCCGGAAAATCTTGAAAACGCCTATATAATAGGTACAGGTCCACCGCCAACCTCTGCCACTGAGTCCAGCCTTATTGCTAAACAAGCTGGGGTAGTACAGTAACCTGCCGCCTCCTTAGGTTAAGGAGGATAAGCCTCAGCACGGAAATTACGGCCACTCGTCGGATAGGATATTCTTCTGCGTAAACCTCGCTGTATTATTTACATACGAAAAAGATTAGACAAGAAGCTTCCAATATAGAAGAACTTTATCGGTGCTAAGTGCCGTAAAATTGTTATTCCAGATTGACTAGGATATGATTACTACACTACGAAAAGGGACATATTGCCTGAACTAAAATCCTCGGTTATAGGTAGTCGCCCAAGGGGAAATTCTGAATTAACTACACCTACCTAACGTAAAAGGCGCCTAACATACAGGTTGCTAGCACATAGTCCACACGGCAGTAGGGCCGAATTTGATGCCTTATGCATACCAGTGTTCAATTTTTTTGGTATACAATTGACCGATAGAGTAGGCCGTCCAAGTTTTCCGTCAGGTAATTACGTCAGAATAGATTGTACCAATCGATCAGAGCCAGATGGTAGGCACGTAATAAAGAAATCCAGCACTGCGTGAATTCAACGACAGAAGGAAACAATAACTTTTATTTAATAGTGAATTAGAGGACATCTCGTAGGCGCCTCTGCGGTGGATGCTGAGTACCGGACATACGTAAGTCATAGCCCTCGGGTATTCAATTTATTCAAAAAATTATAATTTTCACGTGCCCACAAACTTTTCTTCATATCGCACATATTTCAAGATATTTAGTACCGTAAATGTCTCGACTTTTAGATATTACTGTGCCCTATGCACAGATTTGATTTTGAATTTATGATCAAAATTTGATATTCGTTATCTTAAGTGTATTGACTTTTAGATATTACTGTACCCTATGCACGGTATTGTTACAATAGTGTGCGCTGCATAATACTTTAGGGCTTAATTTGGGCTAATTTAATGCAGCTTTCCCGAATTTAATGCTCTAGTACTTTTTAAAAAAATCCATGCATAATCCAACTTTATTAAAAGTTAGGACCACCACTACTGAGAATAGGTTAAATAGTGTTGTTACAATAGTGTGCGCTGCATAATATTTTAGGGCTTAATTAGGGCTAATTTAATGCCATTTCCCCGAATTTAATGCTCTAGTACTTGTTAAAGAAATCCATGGATAATCCAACTTTATTAAAAGTTAGGACCACCACTACTGAAAATTGGTTAAATAGTATTGTTACAATAGTGTGCGCTGCATAATATTTTAGGGCTTAATTAGGGCTAATTTAATGCCACTTCCCCGAATTTAATGCTCTAGTACTTGTTAAAGAAATCCATGGACAATCCAACTTTATTAAATGTTAGGACCACCACTACTGAAAATTGGTTAAATAGTATTGTTACAATAGTGTGCGCTGCATAATATTTTAGGGCTTAATTAGGGCTAATTTAATGCAACTTCCCCGAATTTAATGCTCAATACTTTTTAAAAAAATCCATGGATAATCCAACTTTATTAAAAGTTAGGACCACCACTAATGAAAGTAGCGTAAATAGTATTGTTACAATAGGGTGGACTGTATAATATTTGAGGGCTCAATTAGGGCCAATTTCTTGCCTTTTCTCCGAAAGTAAGAAATCAATCGAGGCCAAGAAACCATAAAAATAAAAGTTAAAAAAAAATGCTCCATCGACCAAATTTTAATAATACTGTGTTTTTCAGTCGGATTAAATCTGTGATTACCAAATAATACTGGAAAGGAGTTGAAAACTCTAATCTTTTCCGAACTGATAAATGTACAGAAAATATAAGTTATTTGACTGTTTTTCTATAGTATTTTTTATTTCTAATCTCTAACAAACCTTCTAAGAAACCATGAATTAGCGGTAACTATTGCTGAGTCCACCAGCGAAATGCAGGTACTAAATTTGTGCCCAGGTTAGAAATTGACATTCAGTGCCTTGAACACAAATAGAATTTCACTACGCTAAATTTGTGTTACCACACTTCCTGTTTTCTCGACGAGTATTCTCCATTGTGCTACTGAGTTTCATAATGTAAAATATGAGGAAGATTAGTTTTTGAACCCTGATAAACGCTTTTCGATATTTGTCAAATTAAGAATTTATGTGGAGGTACTGATTACATTTATTCTCTGCAATTTATTAAGTTTTTGTTGCTTTACACCTTTATCAGTTCGGAAAGATTAGAGTATTCAACTCCTTTACAGTATTATTTGTTGATCACAGATTTAATCCGACTGACAAACATAGTATTTTTAACATGTTGGTAGTGGGTAGGTTAACATCGATGGAGCATTTTTTTTAACTTTTACTTTTATGGTTTCTTGGCCTCGATTGATTTCTTACTTTCGGAGAAAAGGCAAGAAATTGGCCCTAATTGAGCCCTAAAATATTATACAGTGCACACTATTTTGAACAATACCATTTAACCTATTCTCAGTAGTGGTGGTCCTAACTTTTAATAAAGTTGGATTATCCATGGATTTTTTTAAAAAGTACTAGAGCATTATATTCGGGAAAGTGGCATTAAATTAGCCCTAATTGAGCCCTAAAATGTTATGTATTGCACACTATTGTAACAATACTATTTAACCTATTCTCAGTAGTGGTGGTCCTAACTTTTAATAAAATTGTATTATCCATAGATTTTTTTAAAAAGTACTAGAGCATTAAATTCCGGAAAGTGGCATTAAATTAGCCCTAATTGAGCCCTAAATTTTGACGTATTCAAAACTTTTCTACCGGACGATGTATCTTCATTAAATGTTAATTCTTTAGGATATGTGGTCGATCAATTTAGATTCATACTGAAAGCCCAAAATGCCTTAGTGTTGTGTTTTAGCGATTGTTTAGTGTGGTTGATGTACTTTTGATAGCATTGAGTAATCAAGGATTCTGATATCTTCCTCAAATAAGAGAAAGTCTTGTATATCTCCGAGTGGGGACTTTTTTTGTACAGTCGTCTATATTTATCTTTTGCCTTAAGGACTTTAATCAGTTGGGAGCTATACCATTTCGGAAAATGATTGTGATGGCGTCGAATTACTTCGGGGATAAACAACTCTATTCCATTATTAATTTCTTCATAGAATTTGGCAAATGATTGGTCAACATCACTGAAAGTGCATGAGAGAGATCAAAGTTTTTAAAAAATTCAGATAGGCCGGTGTAATTACTTCTATGGAAGTTTCTTTTTTTAGCAAATTGACTATGAGCATTTCTTGACTGTGCCAAATCTAACACAATATCGAGTGGTCGATGATGGTGGTCTACCTTAGAGAGTGGACATAAGGATGAGGTGATGCGCACTTTTGAATCCAAAATGTTCGTCCAAACCAGATCGAGAAGCCTATTGTTTATATTAGATTGGTTATAAATTGCTTTAGGTTACATAATTCCATATTATTGAGAAGAGAATGTGAGGAAAGACTATAGGCTGCAGAGGGACACATGGAATTGTCATGCGCCTCATAAGTCCAGTTAATATGTGGTAAGTTGAAATCCCCCAAGAAGATGACAATTGAGTTAGTAGGAAGCTGTAATATTTTATCAGTAACGCTGGAAAAAACGGAGTTATATGATTCATAAGATGCTTGCGGAGGAATATAAACACAACATAAGTATAGAGTTAATTTATTTTCTTTTATTGCCACCCATAGCACTTCATGGCCTGTTTCGAAAGATTCGACTCGAAATGAATTAAAGGTACCCTTAACTGCGATAAGACAACCATCACCATCTTCTCGCCCTGACATTATCAAATTCCTATCTCTTCTATGAACCAGATACCTATCGTCAAATACCTCTGAGCTAAGAACACCCGTTTGCAGTAATGTTTCCGTAAAGCATATGACATCATAGTCGTTAGAAATTACATTTAATCGAATGTGTTCTGTTTTGATACGCAATCCTCTGACATTTTGATAATATGTATTTATTGACATTAACTAGGTTATTATTTGGGGCTATCTTGGATACTACTCCTAACGCGATCGAGACTTTTTTCGTTTGAGATAACAAAAGGTAATGCATTTTCATCATTTTTTAAATAAATTTTCGAATTTTTTATCCAAACGAATTTAAACCCATTTTCTTGCTTAAACTGCTTCGCTTTGTGTAAAAGAGTTTTCTTTTCTTTCGACAAGAATTCATTAAAATAAATAGTGTTGTTTTCCCTATATCCCAGCATATCGGCCTACACACCTCCGGTAACCTTACTAGCAATTAGCACACGATCTCTGATTGACTGATTATAGTACTTAACAATTATAGCCCATTAATTGTCTTTTTATTATCCTCTACATTGGTCACAAGTTTACTAATTTCGTTAAACCCATGCAGCAAAGTATTAGTTCAATTATTTAATTCTGCTTGTTTTGATTTAATAACCTCAACTTGTTTAGACATGCGCTGGACGGCTGCTAAAATATTAGATGTTTCACGTTCATCACTATCAGAAACGCAATCATTAGTAGAGGTTTTTTTAATACAGCCGGCACATCGGAATGCAACAGTGCCACTTATGATACTCGATGTGATTTCTTTGGATAGGTTACAGCAAGTAGCGTGGAAGTCGTGCCGACACACAACGCATTTGAATCCAGTTTTATGTTTATTTAGATAAGCAGAACAGAGAATACATTTAGCCGCCTTAATATATAGCTTTGATTCAATACTGCCGGTATAATGAAATTAGATATTAAATACACCAATCAAACGTTTTTAGTGGATAAAAGTTGTTGACCATGGGTATGCACGAAATTCGGAGTAAGATATAAAGGTGGAATGAAATTGGTTGAAGTCCGTGGGTTGTTTACTTTATAGGTTAAGTTAATTTTAGCAATTATTGTTACTGGAATAGGAAGCAAGCTCACAAGGCCAGAGAAATGCAGTAGAAAATCGAACAGTCCCTTGGAAAGCCAGCAATGTGGAAATATAAATAAAATAAATTAGTACCCTCTGTAGATTGGCTCCGATATGTTCTCCCAAGTAATGGACGGCTCCTGGGAGACGGATGGATGAATGAATGTATGATCCAAAATTTCCAGATATGAATCAATGCCCGTGAACAATTTCAGAAGGATGCACCACGCATGGGGTGGAGGTAACCACTTTTAACACATCTTCTCAATGATTATGATGAATGAAGGTCAGACTGTTGCAAAACTTAATCACTAATGGAAACTCCAACTTACAGTTAATCAAATTAAATAAAAGTTTAAGATTAGACTAATTAAATGTTTACTTTCAACTAAAAATAAGAGATATTATGATTTCTAAATAGCAACCTTATTTTGACATTTGAGAAAATTCTTCTTCTTCCCGAGGCAGGTTAGAGCACTCCAGAATTAAGCTGTCCATGGCCAAATTATTAAAGTCTCTATATGAGAAGTAACTTGAGTGGTCCGGTCACTGGGTAGTAAAGTCGTAACAGATGAAGAGTATGTCATGATCGAGGAAACTAGGGAGCCGATTTGGTTATAAAAAAGGACTCGACATTTATCGGTTGTAAAAAATAAATCAAGGAGTGGTGGCCTAGAAGCATTAAAATATGTTGGTAGAGAGTTGACGGCATTAAGATATAGAGACTGCATGAAGTTAATAAATTCCAAGGATCTGTTATTGGAACACAAGATGTTGATATTACAATCGCCGGCAACAATAATATTGTTATATTGACGAGACAAATTACTAAGCACGGATTCAAGTTCCGAAGCTCGGTCAGCAGAAAAACATTCAGGAGGACAATATGCAGCTGACAGTATACATTTCTTGATCCCATTATTCAACTCAACACATAAAAATTCCGTGTCGCTGCTAAGCGAGGAGAGAATTTCTGGCCTTCAGGTGATCTTTCACGTAGATGCCAATTCCACCGCCAATTCGTAACTTTATATCATTACGAAACAGCTGGAACCCTGGTATGGATACTAATGAAGATGGTATGTTATCATTTAACCAGGTTTCACTGAGGCAGATGACATCAGTGTTAGCATATATAAAGCTGAGCTCATCAACTTTATTGCGGAGACTACAAGCATTTATCAGGCACACATCCAACCCAGGGCGCTGACAACAAAAAATCTTCAGTAAGGCTCTCACATTGTCCGGCGGTAAGGAATCACTAAATACGTTCATGATAACTAACCTCTGAAGAGCATGAACAAGTGTAGGGGCAATGGCCAAATAATTTAGTTTGGTAAACCATCATGAAAATGGGACGACTATTTAACGATGAGCTTAAGCATTAAGACATTAAAATCTAAAAGTATGCTAACAGTAAGAAGAATTAAAAGAGAGTACGCTAACATTCACTAACAATTACAATAATTAAAAAGAGATATTCAGATAGACTACTCGCTTGCTAGCTTCATACTACACGTGGTATTCGTCATCGCTGGAATTGTAATAGACCGGGACACCTCCAAAGGGACTGCAGGAAACGACGACGAATGGAATTACCAGAAGAGTAGGACAGAAAAAATGCCAAAAATGTCAAGCTATTCGTGGAGAGACTAGAAATCAAACAGCGACTAGTCGCATCAACTCCCCCATCTAGCAGTCGGAAAACATGTAAAAAAAGTTGGTTGGTGGAGTCGACACGCCGAAGTCATCATTCAGGTAGCCCAGTTGCAGAGAAATAAAAGCAGTCTTGTTATATATGGAAGTATGGGTAAAATAGACTGCGCATTTACTGTCGACACTGGAGCTTCGAGATCAATTATTAGAGCAGATCTTGTTAAGAACAAATGGCTCCACAACACCCCAAATATTTACTAAGAACAGCAACTGGAGCAGCAGCACAGGTTTTAGGGGAAATAACCTTGGATGTTCAACTAGGCGAACTACTATTTCCTCGCACTTTCCTGTTTTCAGACATCATCGATGAATGCATTCTTGGAATAGACTTCATGACCATATATAAAATAAATCTAGATATCGGAAAACGGATCCTCAAATATGGCAACATATAAATGCCTATGAGACTAAGAGGAGTGGCAGATTCTCCTGCGAAAATAAGGACGATGGTCTGTGAGAATATTACTGTCTTGCATGCTCTGAGACGCTAGTATGGGCAAAGTTTGCTGATGACATCGGGACCTGCCGACCCTAATTGGTGGAGCCTAACGCTACAAAAGTCACATCGAACATCATTGTAGGCTTTATTGAAGGCAGAAGGTGCAACATTAATTCCAGTCAGAGTGCTCAACGCATCCAGATTTTTAATTTGGATAATGATAGCAATGTGAAGGAGACAAAACCTATACCGGCTGCTACTCAACAGGTTCAGAAACTTCTTTCGTCCAGTGCCTTAAGTGAGCGAAAAAACAACGATGCCAAAGAGGTGATCGATGAATTTTCGGAATTATTTGCAATGCATGATGATGATTTCGGTAAAACAAGTCTTGTCCAACATCGGATCGATACAGGAGATTCTACGCCCATTCCGCAGACACCACGAAGACTGTGATAAACTCCATGAAGGAAAAAAGAGAATAATAGAGGAATCTAATAGCGTTTGGACATCGCCAGTTGTTCTGGTCAGAAAAATGGCTTGATAGTGCACGATTCTGTGTCGACTACCGCCAACTAAATAAAGTAACGATGAAGGATAGCTATCCTTTACCAAAGATCGAGACACTACTCTTTCCGGAGCGCAATGGTTTTCCACACTGCATTTGAAGATCGGTTACTGGCAAGTGGATATACATCCCGAGGACCGGGACAAAACTGCTTTCTCAGTTGGAAGTGGCTTATGGCAATTCAAAGTTATGCCATTTGGAATATGCAATGCTCCAGCCACATTCGAACGACTCATGGAATGAGTTTTACGTGGATTAAGCTGGAAATAATGTCTTGTCTACTTAGATAACATAATAGTAATCGGAAGGACATTCGAGGAACATAAAAACAACTTCCGGGACGTACTTCAACGACTGAGAGATGCGAAACTGAATCTCAGTATGAATAAATGTGGTCTATTTAAAAAAAGAAGTTAAATATTTGGAGCACATAGAGTTTCATCGCGAGGTGTAAAAACTAATCCACAGAAGGTAACAGCTGTCAAAAATTGGGCAGCTCCAAAAGACATTAACGAGTTTTCTTGGTCTAGCTACCTACTAGAGGCGATTCGTGAAAGGGTTTGCAGATATATCAAGGAGCATACATCAATTTACACAAAAAAGGAAAGCCGTTCATATGGTCGGACAAATGTAACAAGAGTTTCGTAAATTTGAAGCAACAGCTCTGTGGAACTCCAGCGCTTCACTATACAAAGCTGGGAAAAGCTTTTTTATACACAGATCCCAGCAATGTAGGTATCGAGGCAGTGATTTCACAGGACGAGGATAGTCAAGAGGTGCCAGTAGCATAATATAGCAAGGCACTTTCAAAATCAGAGAAAAGTTATTGTGCCACGAGAAAAGAGCTACTTGCTATTGTTAATTCAACAAAACATTTCCATAAAGTTTAAGAACCCTGAGAGGCAATTGGCGAGATGGATGGAGTGACTCCAAGTTTATGACTTTGCAATCCAATACCAAAGAGGACGTATCCCTGGAAATGCAGACGCCCTTTCATGACATCCATGCAAAGTTGAATGCAAACATTGCGTTCGGGTGGTATAAAAAGAAAAGGAAGGCAACTATATAGGTAATAGCGGTGGAATAGCACAATAGCACAACGAGAAGACCCAGACATATCACCCATTCTTGCTTGGAAAGAAGACATGGAAAAACCATAATGGAAGGATTTTTCGGAGACGAGTGAGAAACTGAAGAGCTACTGAGCTCAATGGAATTCTCTTCACGTTGAATGTGGTATATTAAAACGCAAGTGGGAAGCAGATAGTCGTCCCAGCATCCCAGATAAAAGGTGTTATAGAAAAAATGCACAGTGGATCATCTGGATGACATTTGGGGGTGAATTAAACAATTTCCAAAATACGGGAAAAGTTTTATTGGTTACATATGCGAGAGGATGTTGAAAAGTGGTGCCACAGATGCACTAGGACTGCCACACAGAAGCATGGGAGAAATGCTAAAGTATAATGTAGGAAGGTAGGAAGGTAAAAGAATAGCCGTAGACAAGAAACAAGAAACAGATAAGAGTAACCGTTATTTATTAGTTACTATTGACTATTTCAGTAAATGGCCTGAAGCTTATGCAATCCCTAATCAAGAGGCAACCACAGTTGCGGAACAAGTAATAATGAATTGGGTCAGTAGATTTGGTGTACCTCAGGAACTTCATTCGGACCAAGAAAGGAACTTCGAATCACGGACCTTCCAGGATATGTGTAAAACGCTGGGAATAAGAAAAACTAGAACAACTTATCTGCATCCGAAATCTCATGGCATGGTAGAGCGCTTCAACAGAACATTGGTCGAGCATCTAAAGCAAGTAGTCGACTATCATCAACGCGATTTGGATCGACATATTCCCATGTTCCTAATGGCTTATCGATCAGCTGTTCACACCACGAGCGGACAAAATCCAGGTAAGGTCGTATTCGAAAGGGAGATGCAAAATCAGCAGTAAAAACCGATCGAATGAAGACTCGCTAAGATTTACGTGCTGATTCATCTGTATTCAATGAAGGTGACCTTGTTTGGCTGTACAAATCGAAACGACGTAAAGGACGTTCTGCAAAATTACAACAACACTGGAAAGGACCGTATTCAGCAGTGACTAGAATTAATGACGTAGTATACAGGATTCAGTGTGGCTCAAGAGGCACAGGGAAAATCGTTCATCTGGATCGTTTGTGTAAATACTGCATCAAGCACCAAGACCGTGGACCACCTGTTGTTCGGGACGAACAATTTTAAGAAGGGGGCCGTATTTCGCGCAACAAAGTGACAGAAGCGACATCTGTTGGAAATGGAAACAACTTCAGGTTATTGACATCTTAGTAAACTAAGTGAGCGAAGTAAAATATTTGGATTATGATAATTAAAAGTACAGTACTAACGATATCTAAAGAGTTGATGTGATAATTTTTTGTGAATTGTGAGAGTAAACAGTAAAGTTAAATAAAGAAAGAGCTTTTGAATTATATCCGAAATATTGTGTTTTAAATAACAAACTAAAGCCACGCTCGTAGCAATATATATATAAAGCGATCATGAGAAGACAACATTAATATGTAAGAACGCGTGATTCTTTAAAAATTCAAAAATTATTAAATAGTTAATGACATTCACTCAATACAATATATATGTACCTATAGAAAAAATAAATTTCATTGCGCTGCAATTTTAGTGATTTTCACAATGCCAACACTATAAGCGCACTGAAAGAAATTTTAGCCCGGTGAACCATATTTTATATTACTGTACTCCATTATATAATGGGAGGTGAAAACATACTGTATGGTGTTTATATCTATTGCTCCAGAAACCACACAAAAATTTAACATACGCTTAACGCATATGGGAAAGTTTATTTAACTTGCTATAAAAAATATTGTCAGGTTAATAATTATTTATTGCGTAACCACATATATTGAGTATGAATTCAATTGAAAGAATATTACATATATACTTAAGGACTAAGTATTATTTTTGTATAGCACGCATCGCTATAAGTTTAATATATGAGCCCATACCAAATAATAAGCCTCACAATAGTAGTACTGTTGCAAGTCATATGTTTATATCTAACTGATATATTATATGATATGGCTAACTTATATCATGCTTTCGATAGAAATATAATATAGGGTCCTACTACATGTGCGATATAAATAGAATCACATAGCCACACTCCTAGTTTTACCAACCTGTATTTTATACCAGCTTGAAATATTTGATATAAGACTTCCACTCTAAATTGCAACTGATTGAATATAATATAAACCACAGCTTAGCGTATTTGAAATAATATGTAACTTGATTGACACGGATATTCTTCTGATTATGTCATACAAATTTAATTTATATATTATAATAATTATTGTATGCTATACTATTACTACTAGATAATATTATGAAAGCAACCTTCATTTGCATTCCGAATTTAAGTTGCTATTTTAATCATTACATGAATAATATTATTTTATATTTACGAAAGAGCAGAGCCGAGAATCTTAACTTCAATTGGTCCCTTTTAAATTAAAAATGTTTTAACTTAATAAACAAAATCTTTTAATAAATTACTTACATCTTATAAACGTATAAGTAATTAACTTGCCTAATTCAGCAATTCCATACCAAAACGAACAAAATTTTAAATTTTCAAACCCAACACCTTCCGATTTTGATGAAACTTTCAGAAAAATTTAAGTATTACAAAATACTTGACTCAAATTTTTATGTTTAACTCTGGATTGGTTTTTTAATTTGCTGATAAGTTGGGATCGGGTTACTCGATTGTTATGTGTGATATTTCAAATTAATTATAGTTTTAAATAAAACATTGAAAAAGAAAAAAATAATTTTTATTAATTTTGGATTTTTGATCCCCTCCGGAAGAGAAACACCCCTAAAAAATATAATTTTTTAAATGCTCTAACATCAATATATTATTAAAAGGGGAGGGTATTAATTCAAACGCATAGTCCACTAACTCACATTTATTCTTCCTATTTGTTTTTTTTTTAAGTTTTATATGAGGTGTTTATATGAGTATAACGGGCAGATTCGCTCCTCGCCTGTAAGGCCAAAGAAAGATATATTTGAGAAATAAATACCAGTGAGCGATCTTACACACACACGCACTAGCATACACGCACAATCACTCACACACAAACTGGCACCCACGCATACGCTTACTTTGGTAATCCCTTTATTTCTCACCGGCGTGGCATACACCCACACAAATAGATAAAAGGAATATTGTAGAGGCAGACGCACCGTGACACATACACCTTAGTGAATCTACCTGACCCGCAGCCTCCTTGTACCACCGTGTCGCACACCGACATGAACAGGAAGTTGTGTAACAATCGTCAGAAGAGTACTCACCGTGGCGTACACTGCCATGAGCAACAGCTACGAAAATACAACACTCACCCCACGTATACACAAATTCCTACGAATTTACCTAAGCTACGCTACTTTACTCTACGCACGAACTACTACAATAAAATTATCATTTATATCTATAATTCAACACTAATCACTATATCACGCAACTTGGCTTCACCATTCCACCGATCGACACGGTTTGTCTTAATCCACTAGCAGACTACTTTTCGATATACTTGTGATTTTCACCATTAAGGCAACTCATGGATTCTTCACAAACAGGACCATAAACCTAGGACCAGTTTTTATTAGAATTCCTTGAATTCCGGATAAGAGTGGATGCATCATGCGACTAGTGAAGCCCAAGGTTGGGTAGGTACGAAAACAGAATCATAAAATTCTACTTCTACCTTCAGACAATTAAATTGTTTTATCTGAAAAAAAGGTCGCTTACCGTAACTATTTCATTAATATAACAACTCGGCCATTCTGAAATAGAGAAGAGAGCGTCCTCGCTCTTACTTTTGTCGTCAATTATTTCCTCATCCAAGCATCGGGGAATCAATTTCTTTATTCTATTCGCTGCTTCCACGTTTTCAAAGGAACCCTTTTGAGAACGAGTAGAACCACGTATTTCCTGTATAACGTATCGATCATTCGGTAGTATTTTCTTTATTCGGAACAGTCCCTTATATTTTGGTAAAAGTTTCTTGCTTTCACCTTCGGAGTAATCGTTTTTCTTCACAAGGACTAAATCTCCCACGCTGTAACTTATTTGCACCTTTCTTTTCTTGTCAAATCTGTGCTTTTCTATATGCTGACTATGGGATACCCTCTTTCTCTCTTCTTCGATGCTCGGGATGGTTGGTCTGTGTTCATTTATAGAGTTGGTTAACTGTGCATCTTCTGCTGCCGGGGTCGAAATATGAAAAATAGTTCACTAGTTGTTCCCTTGGTTGTTTTATATATGGTGTTTTTAATAGAGGACTGAACTTTATCTAATTCCACATCCCATTTGTTGTCTTCTTTCTCCGTGAAAGATAAGCTCTTAGTACAGTCGAATTGAATCGTTCCACTTGTCCATCAGCTCTTGGAGTAGCGAACGCGTTTTGTACATAACTATACCTCTATTTGTGAAAAGCTTTCTACGTATAGCAGACTCCTCTGTCTGTGACTATTCTGGGTGAAATTCCGAATTGCCGTAAGATTTTATCCAAAAAGGTTAGAGCTGGCTGTGTTCGGGTATCTTTTACTACCTGTAATAAGGTATATTTGGTAAAACCTTCAACGACAACTATGATGTACCTTTTCCCGCCGGTAGTTTTTACGAATGGGCCCAAATGATCCATGTGAATCTTATAAAATGGTGTCTTCGATTTCTCAATTGAGTGAAGGAACCCTTCTGCTTTCCCTTTTTGTTGTTTATGACAAAGGCATGGTATGCAGCTCTTTATGTAATGTTCGACGTAGTACCTCATGTACGGAAACCAGTAGTTTTCGCTTAACTTATTAAGAGTTTTTACCAAAGCGAAATGCCCAAGCTCGTCGTGTGCCGTTTTTACTATTTCGGGTCTCATTCCTTTAGGCAGTAACCACTATATTGCTTTATTTGTCACACGATATATTCTTTCATTCTCTAACTTGTAGTCTGCATGAATTTTCTTTTCATATTCATGAGTCATTTGTGTTCCTGAACGATATTCAATAGTAAATTTTAACTCTTGTACTGCTAGCCGCCATCTAGCAATTCTGGGAATCAGCTCGTTTTTCTTTGCGGCCGATTTAATAGCATTGCACTCGGTTACGAGTTTGAAGTTAATGTCCAATAAATACGTTCTAAATTTCTTCAACGTCTCCACGACTGCTAAGGTTTCCAATTCATAGGAAAGGTTCTTTTCTTCAGCAAGTGTAGTTTGTCTACTATAGTAGGCTAGAGCAAGCAATTTCTCGTTATTGTCTCTCTGCAAAAGAGATCCTGCAAGTCCTAACTTACTCACATCGGCGAGTGGATTATATATAGTTAAAATGGGTCTCTGAACGAGGAACGTTTTAAGTTTGTCAAAGAAATTCTGTTCTACATCAATCCATGACCATTTCGATTCCCTTTTAGTAACTTAATTTTGTTCAAGAAAGTAAGTGGTTTTGCTAGCATTGAGTAGTCCTTAATAAATTGTCGAAAAAAACCCGTAAGGCCAAGGAATTCTCTGATTTGATGAACATTTTGTGGTACAGGAAATTTCTTAATGGACTTAGTCTTTTCACTTCCTGGTCGGATACCTTGATAGTCAACTTCAAATCCCAGAAAGGAAATAGATGTGTTGAAGAAATGGCATTTTATTGATTATTCTTATGAAGAACTTTCAGTACTGTTTCCAA
This sequence comes from Dioctria linearis, assembly GCA_963930735.1. Classification (NCBI taxonomy): domain Eukaryota; kingdom Metazoa; phylum Arthropoda; class Insecta; order Diptera; family Asilidae; genus Dioctria; species Dioctria linearis. Next base: position 121,544,661 of record OZ005742.1, on the reverse strand, counting down.
TCTATGTACGGAGTGAATAAGAATATCGTCCAGATACGCAATCGCGATTGTTCCCCTTAGTGGACCTAGGATTTTGTTGACCATTCTCTTTTCACTTCCTGGTCGGATACCTTGATAGTCAACTTCAAATCCCAGAAAGGAAATAGATGTCTTGAAGAAATGGCATTTTATTGATTATTCTTATGAAGAACTTTCAGTACTGTTTCCAATCGTTGTATTCCATCATCAAAATTTACGGAGTGAATAAGAATATCGCCCAGATACGCAATCGCGATTGTTCCCCTTAGTGGACCTAGGATTTTGTTGACCATTCTCTGAAAAATGCTGGGTGCTGTAGATATCCCAAACGGCATTCGATTAAACTCGTATTGGCCATCCGGTGTGATGAATGAAGTTTTATACTTTGATTTCTATTCCACGGGGATTTGATAGTATCCTGATGTCATTTCCAACATAGTGAAAAACCGATACCCATCTAGCTGATCAAACTGGTCATCTATTCTAGGTAGTGGGTACATATCTACTTTAATTTTGCTATTAAGCTTACGATAGTCCACACATAACCGTTGCTCTCCGTTTTTCTTTCTTACTGACAGCACTGGGGATGCAAAAGGAGAGTTTGAGTCCTGGATGATGTCGTTTTTAAGAAGGTCAATTCTTAGCTATGCTGCCTTGGTGCTTCCCAAATCCTGCATAGATACCGCAAACGAATTTTCAAATTCTCGTAATAATGCTATTAGAGTCATTCTTTGGTCATCAGTTAGATCTGGCCCAATATTAACTTCCTCCAACTTCCTTTTACATACCTCGTTATGCTCATTCATTGTTAAAATCTGTTCCTTATTTTTATTGCATGGTTGTCCTCGAGGAAATATTCTCCTAGGCTTGATGATATCTTCTTGTTCGGTGGTACATCAATGGTATTTTGCACTCTAGATCTTCGTTAATATTTATCACGCATCGAGGAGCGACGTATTCATTTCTGTTCTCCAGTCTTAAACTTGATTCGATATAATAAACTTCTGGTTCGCATGTGCAGCAGTGTACGAATCCTGAGTGTTGATGAGTTAAAACTACGGCATCTTTTGCTCAAATTGGCACTTTAGTTGGTGGTAGATCGATGATGGATGGAAGGCTGTCAAAATGGTTTTCGAATATTCGAAATTTATTTAAATTTTTAATAATCACAATATGGGATTGTTCGGATTGTCCTTTTGTACATTATTTGGAACGACAATAAAATCGGTTACTGCTTCTGCCTGGTCTATCTTGACGTTTAATTTTCTGACAATCCTTAATATTGTAACTACACCTCCACCAAATCCCTTAATTTTAATTATATTATTTTCATATTTTACGTTTGTAATTACTATAGTTTCTTCTCTTAGAGTATTGCAATTTGATCCTAAACCTACAAACACTCTCACACTAACATCATTAATAAAAACATCAAAAAACTACTCTTACTTAATTCATTGTCCTTCTGTACGGCCATTATTTACTTCTGAGTCTGCTTCTAGTTATACTGCTGTCGCATGCATTCACCTACGTGATATCTGTCACTATAACCACATTTCTTTTCCTTTTGGGACAGTTTATTATGATATGGTCTCGCCCACCACATCCGTAGCATTTTCCTCTGTGTGAATTATGATGATCAAGATGTCTCTTCATAAGATGGTGTGGCTTAGATGGTTTGACGTGAATATCATTATTAGAATCATAGGTAATCTTCAGATATTTCAGCAACTGTTCTGGCTCTGAATGTGCTCCAATTTTTGCAGCGGCTTGAATATTCCTGTCCGGGAACGAAACTGCTTTGATTCCTCCGATTTCAAAATTATTTAGAGTTTTTGGTAATAGTAATTTAATATCGCTCTTCCTTCCTTTTCACACGCTTTAACATATTCTCCAACTGTTCCGCATAATTTAATTGTACAGAAAAAGCTACTCTAAATTTCACCTTCCATTATTCCCAAGTGAGGGTAACACTTGGCAGACCTTGATACCAAATTTCGGCAAGGCCACGTAATCTTGTTGTTGTATAAAAAATCTTTGTTAGTTCATCCATCCGTAAATAGCACTTAACTCCTAAATTTTATTAATCCATCGATTAATATCCTGAGATTTGTTTTCTGGATCGAACACTGGTACCACTTCACTATTTCCCCGAATTTTACCGAAGTATTGGTCATCGTGTCAACTTTGGATGCCAACGATATCATTAGTTCAGTAAGCTCATCAAGGTGGGACTTTGTATTTGCCGAACTATTATCATCTACCGACCGGGGGCCGGATTCTGTAACACGGAGAATTTGCGAATTTGGGAGATGAGAATTTCGTTTTCTTACAATTCTTAATTCCCTAATTCTCCATTCCCAATTCACTAACATGGTTCGAAAATTAAGGAAAACGTAAGAAATGTGAAAAAGTGCGAATCGCCTGGAATGGAGAATTCGGGAATTCTCTACTTACTTTTCCACAAGCAAACACCGGAGAATTAACAAGTGGAATGGAGAATTCGGGAATTCCGTACTCACTTCTCAAATCCTCTCAATTGAGAATTATTCGTCTTACTTTTCCACAAGCAAACACCGGAGAATTTGAGAAGTGAAAGTAAGACGAAAAATTCTCAACTGAGAGAGAATTTGAGAGGTGAGTACGGAATTCCCGAATTCTCCATTCCACTTGTTAATTCTCCGGTGTTGGCTTGTGGAAAAGTAAGACGAAAAGTAAGTAGAGAATTCCAGAATTCTCCATTCCACTTGTTAATTCTCCGGTGTTTTGCAAGTGGAAAAGTAAGTGGAAAAATTGTATTGTCTGCTTTTGTTGCGTTTTGTGAAGGTATCTAGGTACCAAGAATTTTAAATTGAATTATGTATTCACTGCGTATCCTGGCTATATTAAAAAAACAAATTATGGAAATCCATGCAATACTTACAGAGGAACAAGGATTTTGTCTCTCAAAGTAAATTATAAATCACGCGAAAATGATCAATTTGGTCGTCGTCCAGTACAGAAGAGATGCTGTAGAATTTTTAATTATACACGGTAAAGCTCGTGTGTAGGATGAAATCACATCAACATTTTGTCCACTAATTAAATATGTAATTAATTTTTGAATCCGATAAACGGTTTTGAAAATAACTGTAAAAGAAGTGTAGCAGCCCTTTTTAAGGTGAAAAAATGGCCGTTTTTGGTACAAAAATTGACATATTTTCAACTCATCATTGCGAAGAACTGGTAAGCCCTGGAAATTTACTTCCCATGACAAAAATGTTCACAACGGAGTACTAATGGATGTGAAACAAAGAACGGAAGAAATATATGCAAAATATAGGCTCTGCGGGTGTATATGACCCTAATGTAAAAAAATCGTTTTTCGGCGGTCAAAAGTCAGCTATCACGTTAAAACGAGCAAAGACAAATTACACCACCCGATTACCTCCTCATTTCTTTTCTTTATTCTATTTTTTCATTTGTTTTCCAAGTCACTCAATTTCGCTATTTGGGACCTGTTGATAAGTCACACCAAGCTACATAGTTCGTCATATGTGAGAGATCCAGATGCGACTGTTTGTTGCAGAAAATGTTTTGTTGATTTCACAGCTGCCTCCCAAAGCCCTCTGTTATTAGACGATCGGGGGGGGGGGGGGGGGATAAAATGAAATTGAATCTTTTGGTCTAGGCATCTATTGACAATCTTTGTTCTTGAGTTGGTAGTGGATAATATATCACTAATTTCCCTTAATTTATTGCTGGGGCCTACGAAATTACGTCCATTGTCGCAGTAAATGTGTTCGCATCTTCCTCGTCGGGCTGTGAATCTTAGTAATGGCCCTAAGAAACCTTTTGTTGGCAAGTCGGAGACAACCTCCAAATGGATTGTCTTAGTGGCGAAACACCAGAAAACAGCAATATAAAGTTTTTGAGGTCTCTTACCCCGAATCTTATAGTGTGTATACTGGGCCGCAGAAGTCCACTCCACAGTTGATGAATGGACGTGCCTTTTGAACTATGTCTTTAAGAAAATTTCCCATTTGTGGATGGCATAATTTCGGGCGGAGTCTCGTGCATCGGACACAATTGTTGACAAGAGATCGTGCTAGGTTTCTACATTGTAAAATCCCGAATATTTGCCTTGCTATAGCCTGCAGTGCTTGCGGTCCAGCATGCAAATGTAACGTATGTAAATGATTCACCAGTAACTTCGTAATAAAATGGTCAGCTGAAAGTACTATTGGATGTTTCGTATCATATTCAACGTCTGCATTATCTAATCTTCTACCTACTCTTATGACTCCTTGTGTATCAACGAATGGAGCTGCATTTTTTAGTTTGCTGTTTCTATGTACTTCATTATCTTTATGTAAGCTACGAAGTTCTTCTTGGCAACTGCAGCTTTGCATTTCCTTACAGATGACAATTAAAGCATCTTCGAGTTCTCTTACTGTTAGAAATGACGAGAGTTGTCGCCTACGTCTTCTTTGTTTGAACATTTCTACACTTCTAAGGATATATGCCATGACTCGTTGCAATTTGCGAAAAGAGTTGCCATGATCTATAACATAAACTGGGTGATGTTTACCTTGATCTAGTGCGGATATAGTTAGTTTTACTGTTTGTCTTCTTCTTGTAACCTGATGGTTGTAGCTGTTTGCTGAGGCCACTGGATCTTTGATATCTTCAAGAATGCTGGACCCTCGAACCAAAGCCTTGCATTTACTAATGCCCTGGGGTCAATCCCCTGGATACGATATCAGCAGGGTTGTCCTTTGTGTTAACATATCTCCAACTTGTACCTTCTGTTAATTCTTGAATGGCGACTACACTATTCGCTACAAAGGTTTTGAGCAATGATGGATCTCCCTTGATCCATTCCAAAACTATCTGTGAGTCCGTCCAAAAATTTATTTCATCGACTTTTATGTTCATGATGCCTTTTACATGATGTACTAATTGAGCAGCGAGCATTGCGGCGCACAATTCTAATCTTGGAATTGTGATCGGCTTGACTGGAGCTACCTTGGATTTTGCGCACAGTAACTTCACTGTCACCTTGCCTGTTTTGTCCTTGGATCTGATATATAATGCAGTTCCGTATACCTTTTCGCTTGCATCTGAAAAGGCATGGAGCTCGATGTTGATTGTGGATTCATTGCTAAATATGTATCTTGGAATTTTAATATCATTGAGTTTCTGTAATTCTGTACGGAATTGCAGCCATGAAGATTGAAGTTCACTGGGTATTTCATCGTCCCAGTCTAGTTTTAATTTCCATAATTTTTGAATAAACATCGTACTCATGACCACTACTGGATTTACTAATCCCAAAGGGCCGAAGATTTGTGACATATCGGCCAAAATTGTACGCTTTGTGAAATTCTTATAATTCTTAAGACATGTCGTGATTGTAAACCAGTCCATGATAGGATGCCATACTAGGTCTAACGTTTTTATGTGTTCACCTTCCATTTCGGAAAAGTTTAATTTGATCTCTAAATCTTCTCTTGGTATATTTTGGACCAATTTGGGGTGGTTTGCACACCACTTCCTCAACTGAAAACCTCCAGAGCTTAATAGTTGTTTTAATTGTTTCTGAGTGTCTATTGCGTCATCTAAGTCATCACTTCCTGTCAATACGTCATCAACATAGAAAATCTTCACAGCAGCTGCTCCCAACGGATAATTTCCTGCCAAATATGGTGCAGATTTTGTACCATACGTGACTGTACATAGTTGATAATATTTAACTGTATCTGCTGGTTGTTTTCTCCACATGATTAATTGCAATTTTCTATCCTCCTCAGCCACCAAAGCTTGTCTGTATATTTTGGCAATGTCAGCAGTGAAGACATATCTTTTGACACGGAACCTCATAATGATTGTACTGATATCTTCTTGAATCTTGGGTCCATTTAACAATAAGTCATTGAGTGATAAGCTGGTTGTAGTTTTCGCAGAGCCATCGAAAACTACTCTTAGTTTTGTCGTACTACTTGTTGGTTTCAAGACACAGTGGTGCGGAAGGAAGTACTAAGGCCTTGTCAGCCTTGTGAGTCTAATTCTCGCATGTGTCCCAACCTGATGTATTCGTCTAAGAATTCATTATACTGTTTCCTTAATTGTGGTTCCTGCGCCAGTTTTCGTTCGATGTTTATTAATCGTTTGAAGGCCAATTGCTTTGATTAACCTTACAATTTTGGATCGGTCAGGATTGGCAGATTTACAATGAATCGTCCTTCAGCACTACGACTCACTGTTGATTCAAAATATTCCTCACATTTTTTGCCAGATGATGACATCATTGGTTTGTTCGGGCACTGTTCCAAATCCTAAAACCGTTGCAGTTGTGTCTCTAGATCAGCATTTGTGATTCCACAAAATGGTGTTATATAATCAACACTTGATACCTTGCCTAGAACTATCCAACCTAGTGTGGTGTTTTGTAGCGTTGGCAGGTTCTCATTTATTCTGAGTTGACCATTCCTCATTATTTCCCCATACATTTCCGCCCTCAAGAGGCTGTCAATCTTTTGAGGTAAATTGAAATGTGGGTCTGCTAAAGACATGTTGCTTGGAATATCCCAACTGTCAATATTTATGTGTTGCTGCGGCTGGTGCGTTGAAATTTCCTTGATCACAAAAACTTCCAGTTGAATTGCATAATCACTGACTTTGGACTTTAACGTAATGTTAAATCTATAGTTTATTTTAACTCTTGAATCACTAATACCCGATATATTCAAATTCTCCTTGTCGTCTGATAATCTTAACCATTTGCGAAATTTATCCGAAATAAAATTCAATTGCGACCCGGAATCTAATAATAATCTGCACTGACTGTGATTGTGACCACTCTTAAGGCAATTGAGGCAAAGATTTAGTTCTTTAGCCTTTTCTTGACGCTCGAATGCTTGCATTCTCAAGAAATTTTCGCAGAACTATATCGGATGATTCTTCTTGCATACAACACATTCAATTTGATTTGTCTTGTTAGTTTGGTTGGTAATGAACACAGAGGGCTTGCTTGATTTCTGTGGATACTTTGAAATCAATGATTTTTGGACCACGGTTTCTAGTGCTTGAAACCGCTTTTCTAGAAAGCTCAGCAACTTTTCTACTGACTGTAAATCTCGTGGCGATGACAGTGATTGTACGAATAATGCATGCGTGTCTTTATCCAATTTTTTCACTAGAATGTGAATGATGATTGGGTCCCAATGCTCCTTTACTGAAAGTCCCATGTTTTGTAGAGTAAGCAGACATTCTTTTGTAGTATCATGCAGATTTTTTTAAAGCTGAAGCAGATTCTGTCGTAATCTGAGGTTGTGCCATTAATTTCTCTAACAGCGCTGTTACTAACAATCTTTTGTTTTGATATCTATTCTATAACATATCCCATGCAATTGCATAGCTGTCCTCTGTCAATGGAAGATGTCTGATTAAATTTTTGAGCTTCCCCTGAGAGGTTCATCTTGAGATCCCTATTGGTTGATTATGAAACAATTGTGAAAACAGATCAAACAATTGCTGCCACTTTAAGTAATCCCAATCGAACTTGGGTAGAGTTACTTTCGGAAGTTGTAAGCTCGATTGATTAGTAGGCACGGTCGAACTTGTATTTATGTTATCTTCTATATCTTCATTGATTTTGATTAATATCTCATGCACCTTCTCTTGAAGTTGAAAATATTCATTCGTATTATATCCGCAACTCGTAATATCATCTGTATTTTCCCAGATGCATTTATTGTTGTCTTCTATTTGTTCCCAATACTTTGTTATTGTGCTTCTTTTCAAATCGTAATATTGTTTGGTTTGATCTTTACTGATTTTAATGCCAGCAATAATATTGCTGAGCGTAGTCATTACGCTCTTTTGTCTTCGTAGCAGATGAAAAATGACGTCGCCATTTCCTATGTCCGTAGAGTCAGTATTGCTATTTGCCCGTGATTTTGAAAAATTCTCATGAGTTTTTAGTTTTAAAGTGGATTTTTCCCCTTGGGCGGATTTTGTTATTGCACCTTTGGATGTGCTTGAACTTGCATGATTAATTACTGTTGTTAATTTGGTTTTGAAGTCATCATATCCCTTTTCTACTATTTGATAATAATCATTAGCAAAATATGGGTGACCGACAGTTGATTCATCGTATATATCTCTAATTTGATCATCGTTTGCTTCAAATTTGGTCCACAAATCTTCTAATGCTTGAAGTTTAGTTTCTTGTCCGGAGATACGTTTCGGTACTTGTTGGCTAGTTTTTCAATGTCTTTCCCAAGTTGCGTTTGATTGACCGCAAAGGCTTCCATGATTAACTCTTAACTTGACACAAATTTTCGTTTTTCTATTCACGGCACAAGGTAAACACAGTCTTCTTTTGAATAGTGCTCTGTCTTTAACGGGGTCACCAAAAAATGTTCAGAAAATTATGAAACACTAATTCTGTATTGAGGAACTTAGAAATCGCTAAGTCAAGTATGTAAAAAACTCTCGTACTGAAATGAGGTTTCACTGATTCCAGTACTGGGATAGGATTGGATAGAGGATTTGAGCAGAAGACAACTACAACCGATTAAATTTTAATAAAAACTGAACTTTTATTCATACAAATGTTCCACCTATATATATAATTATATATAACAAAATTAGTAAAATAAAACGGAAACAAATAATCAATATTCATTGTCAGCAATAACTGCTGACTTACAAATAATTTTTTACTTACATTCAATATTGCAACAACAGTCGGGTCACCGTACTACAAAAATATTTATTTGAACAATAAGTGCAATTGCTTAGTAAGCGAAAAGCAAAGGTGAATTTACATTAATTACGTGTAGGGTGACTGACCGACCAACTGTTGGTGAATTATGATATCTCATAATCGAATTATTATTTCTTTCTTTTTAAGCTTGAACAATGGTTAAGTTTTCAGTAATTAAAAATATACACATATAGATATATACTTGTGTTATTTCTAAATTGTTTTTTTTTTTGCAGCTAATTAGGTCTCCCATGTATTCAGTGCGCTGCTGTTCAACGTAATTTCCATAAACGTTTTTTTTCTTTGGTAATAAATATATATGTGCATACGCTTGTTTGTAAGTTTTTATATAAAAGTTTGGTACACACGAAAAATTCGAAGCATTGAATCGCTTACGATCACTTATCAGTAAATTTGAGCATACCGTTAAACTTCGCAGATCTCGATTACAAACTCGCTGCTAAGAGTTGAGGAAAAATTTGTAGATTTGCTGAAAGATCTCTTCATTAAATTTCTTTTGGAAATAAAAATTTATATATATACATGAATGTGCGCAGATTAATTTTTAATATAAGAATTGAACAGATTTGAATCATAATTGTGCATCGGGAGGAATTACTCGAATACTTGGGGGAAAAGTTACGCGACACTTTTGTTGAGTGTGTGTCTATGTTTTGAATGTTACAATAATTGTTCGTTTGATGTTGTGACCTTATTTCATGCATATCCAGAAATGTTAGTGCAAATTGTAAATGTATTAAAAAGGAATTCGGTTCTGTTTTGCTATACCAAATAATTGGAGAGAAATTTTTATACGAATAGCGGATTTTAATTTTGTGAAAAATTATTTGTTGATGCGTGCCTCGTAAGATAAACGTAGTTGAATACTTAAGTGTTGTATGAGGAAGTTCGTATTGGTGTGTCTCTCGTACAAATTAGTAAATACCGTGCTAGCGGATTTTCCTACGTAAAAATGCAAAGGCCCATATTGCATATATATCTAAAATAATGATCAGAGATTTAAATATTTGAGCTGAAACGGTAAGAAATATACCTCCCTTCTTAAAACGATTAATTTCGGATGTGATTGCCCTGAAACTTATATATTTATTTTTCTCATTTCCCTCTTGGTGGAATTTTTGATTGTTTGATATTTCCATTTTTTTTTTGTTTTTTTTAGTGAAGGGAGTAATCTCCTTCTAAAAATACATTATTGTGAGGATAGCATTTGAATATTTGGGAGTCATTTTGAGAAGATTCACTATTCTTATTGCGCGTTCATATAAGAATCAGTACGGGGATATTAGCGTATATTACAATTTTGGAACGGGGTTGACTAATGTGATTCGAACACAACTCCACCATGAAAAGTGATCTAGATTCGGTACTCTCATTTAAAAGCAATTGTTATGAAACCTTGTCAAAAATAATAAGCCCGAATCATATAGTGTCTTAAAAACCGGAAATTCTATTTCCTCGTCGATTTTGATAATTTTCAGTTGTGTATAGAACGCTTCTTTTTGTTCTTGCAGCGACCATAGATTACCGACAACCCTTGAATTTGTATATTTCCTTCTTGGCGGGATCGCTTGCATATTTGCTGGTTTGTCTAGTAGATTTCGAGGTTTTGATGATACAATTTCCCCTCTTTGGTCGTGCATATTGTTAGGTTAGGTTAGGTTTGAAGGGTGCTGCCAGACGAGTAGCCTGCATCAGTTAGACCTCTAATGGGTCCATTGTGCCCCTAGACCTCATGTGATAACCTTACAAGCCTCAGATCCATCCTCTTTCCCTAGGAAACTCAGGATTTAACTGAGACTTTTGACCTAGATCCATCCTGCTTTTCTTTTCTTTAATAAGAGTTTGAAAGCGAGATTTATAGAGAGAGAAAACCAACTCCAGTGCAATATATGTCGTTTATTTCTTAGTGAGAGTTTTATATTTTGTTGTAAATTGTGAGTTTGGTATTTTGGCGTTGAGTGTCTCCGTGAAGATTTTTAAAGGGCCAGGTGGATGTATGTAAGTCTTCGGATTGGAGTGGAAAGCACGTAATCAATTTTCTTTGTTTTATAACGCGAATGCTCTAACAGTCGCAATGACGGTAAGGGGGCCACAAATTGGGCCATTTGAAGACATGCGTCAAGTTTACCGAGCCTCGTGAAAAGTAGGGAAGCGAAGAGGTGGTTGCCCTTTGTTAGAAACCAACCCTTTTACATTCGACCAAGATAAGGAGGCCTTAGGAAAGAAACTTAAAAGTCTGAATTAAAGCCTTGAAGAGGGATCAGGACTGTGGCGAGTATAGGGAGTGTAGGAAAATTGTTACTAAAGTTGAATGCGGTTTGAACAGGCTGAATAGGATGTCCGATACTGACAGTAATCAAGCTAGTACTAAAATTTCTTTAAGGAGCTCTTTTGTCTTAGGAATGGGGACAATCCTTAAATTCATTCCTAGAAAGGGTCTCGGAGCTTCGTGAGGCAAGAGGTGTCTCTAAAGTCCAACTTTTCCGTTCCGCTCTAGATTTATTCGAAGGTCGCACATTGCTATGGTACAGGGCGAATAAGGGCAAGTATTCTTCGTGGTCCGATTTAGTCAGTGAATTAAAGAAAAAGTACTTACCCTTAGATTGCGACGATCGCTTATTAGAAGAGATTAAAAAGCATACTCAGGGGGCAACGGAATTAATACGTACTCATACTCATGGAACTTTAAAGCATAATATCACGCCTTATTATCAGAGTCAACTCTGTAGAAAACTAGAAACCGTCAAAGTATCTGTTGAAGCATTTGCACCTCCGCCCTCTCGGCGCAACAACATATTTTTAGAACTGAACTTAGCTTACATATCTTCTGAGCCACAAAGTATTTCGAGTGTAGAAAATCATAACCCTTGTCTGAAATATAAGTGTTTTAATTGCAAACGGGATGGTCATACTACAAGGTTTTATCGTGAAAGTAAACGATGTTTTGGGTGTGGCGCAATAATAAAACTTAAAGCTACTTGTCCCAGATGTAATCAGAATCGCAACAACAATAGGGAAGCCAGAAACTCAAATGGTGAAGGTAATCCGAATTTAGTCTCGGGAAACGAAACTCCAGCTCGGCAGAAGCGGCCAGTCGAGTTGCGATAATTACCCAATGTCCGCGAGAAGAGTAGTATTCTGGGACAAATTCAGTTACCTTGGCGAACGGTGATAAAGTTAAAACTATGGGGGAGATTAATGTACTGATTCAATTAGAAGATGTTGTTAACATTTTCAAAGTTCTGGTTATCCCAGCTTACATGGAAGTGGACGTAAATTTGAAGGATAAGATTTGGAAATTTAATGAGCCGGAAAATGTTGATGTCTGTTCTTTAGAAGGACGGTCCAAACTCTCAGAAGGGCAATCCAGAAAACTTAGTATAGTTGTAGAGTTAGCAAGATCAAAGATGGACGATGTGTCAGGTTGTACCAGGTACGTTCAACATATAATTCGAACAAATTAACCACCAATTAAACAGAGGTACTATCCGGTGTCCGCAGTGATTCAAAATATAATTAATGAAAAATTAGATAAAATGCTAACTGCAGGTGTAATAGAAACTTCCGATAGTGTTTGGGCATCCAGGGTAGTGCTGACAAAGAAGAAAGATGGTGCATACAGATTTTGTATAGACTACAGAAAACTTAATAAAGTCAGTGAGAAAGATGCTTACCCTTTGCCCTATGTATCGGCCATATTGGATAAGTTAAGTGATGCTAGATATATTACTTCGCTCAACATAAAGTCTGCCTTTTGGCAAATTCCCATGAGTGCTAATTCGAAACAATATACCGCCTTTACGGTCCCAAGGCGCGGATTGTTTAAATTCCGTAGGATTCCTTTTGGTCTCATGAATTCGCCTGCAACTTGGCGGCGATTAATTGATCGTGTTTTATCTGGAGAGTTGGAAAATTTTGTTTTTGTCTACTTGGATGACATCATCATCGTCACTCAATCTTTTGAGCAGCATATTGACTTGATTTGAGGCTGGTTTGAAAATTAACTTTGAGAAATGTGAATTTTGTCGAAGTGAGTTGGGATATCTTGGGAATATAATGAGAGAAAATGGTCTGCAAGTGGACCCCGATAAGGTCAAATATATTTTGGATATTCTAAGTCCGAATTCAGTTTCAGATGTGAGAAAGTTTATCGAGATTGCGGCTTCGTATAGGAGATGCGTGCCAAGTTTCACGTCGATAATATCACCACTAACGGATTTAGTGAAGAAGAATAGAAAATTTGTTTGGACCGAGCAGTGTGAGTAATTATTTAGAAAAGTCAAGGAGAGGTTAGTGTCTGCGCCAATTCTCTCGTGTCCCGATTTCGACTATCCATTTATGGTCCATAAAGATGCTTCTGGTCATGGTATAGGGGCAGTCCTAACCCAAGATATAAAATAAGAAGAAAAATTCAGTGCCTATTTGAGCAGGTCGCTCACACGTTGTGAACGTAATTACTCCACAACTGACCGAGAATCTCTCGCTATTTTATGGGCTGTAGAAAAACTCCGGCCGTATATTGAGGGTATGCGATTCACCGTAGTGACGGATCATGCATCGTTAGTATGGCTAAATAATTTAAAAGATCCTGTTGGCAGCCTAGCTTGATTGGCAGTCAGGATGCAGCAGCATGATTTTGTGGTATTACAGCGTAAGGGCAAGAAACATTTGCTTCCCGATTACTTGTCCTGAAGGGTACCAATACTAGCTAGCTTGGAACAGACACGGGGAATAATGAAATATATGTGGTGTAATAAAATGTTGAACGTGGAAGACACTAACCCCTCTGATTACCCCGAGTGGAAAATCGAAAACGTACTTATGTTTAAACACTGTTCTGTCCCATATCGCGGTGGAGTCCGTTCGTTGGAAAAGAGTGAGTTGTACCTAAAGAAGAAAGACAATTAGTTATTTTTAATGCGCACGACGCTCCTACATCCGGTCATGTGGGTATCCAAAAGACATTTGACAGATAATTTCAACATTTTTATTGGCCTAAAATGAGGAAAGATATTGCAACTTGCGTGAGAAGTTGCAAGACTTGTCAAGCAGTCAAACCAGAACTGCAGGGACCTGCTGTCCCTATGGCTACCCGCAAAATCGCAAATTTTCCATGGCAAACAATGTGCATAGATGTGATAGGCTCGTTGCCAAAATCTCGTTATGGTTACGTTTACATCTTCACCATCGTGGGCCAATTTGGTACATTTCCGCTTCTCTTTCCTTGCGTTCAGCAACTACTAAAAATATAATCTAGGTATTAGAAAATTCTGTGCTACTGTTATGGCCCAATATACGGAAGATTCTTCCAACAGCCAAAGGTAAAATAATCAGCGATTGCTAAACAATTACCTCGCATGAGTAGTGTTTTCATTTGAAGCAAGTAAACCGTCGTTAATTGATTGGTTTATCATTTATTGAAGAAGTTATGATTAAGCCTTGGATTTTCGTTATTTGATTCCATTGGGACACGACAATTGGCGCAGTCGGTAAAAGTTTAAGTGAGGTATGGTGATTTTTGTTTTTGGTGTTTTTTAATATAATTATCATTTTGGATAATTAATTTTTGCGGTTTTTAGGCATTTGGGTTAAATTAAGTCTTGTTTTTGTGTTTTTTATGTTTTTTTTTGTGAAAATAAATTGGAAATTACAATTACATCATTTGAGGAGTTAATCTTTATCAGCTACTCTACACAAACATACACTGGGAGCAAAACTAATTTAGCTACTCCAAATACACACACTGGGAGCAAAGCTAATTTACCTACTCCAAATACACACTGGGAGCAACGCTAATTTAACTACTCCAAATACACACACTGGGAGCAAAGCTAATTTAGCTACTCCAAATACACACACTGGGAGCAAAGCTAATTTAGCTACTCCAAATACACACACTGGGAGCAAAGCTAATTTAGCTACTCCAAATAAACACACCGGTAGTAAAGCTATATTAGCTACCCCAGCACACACTAGGAGCAAAGCTATATTAATTACTCCAATCATCGGTTATACATACACGTACATACAACAAACGTGCCGTGCCCTGAACTATCTTCAAGTAAGGTGCGAGAAATGACATTGAAGAAGTGACAGTATATTAAGAAACCTTGTGATTCATTAGTGTAGATGTCAGTAGGGACAAGCTACGTCCTGACGAGAGAGGAACTTTTGCGATTTGGAGAACAGGAGGAAAAATTGGAAAATAAATCACAAGAGTTGAAAGAGTGCCAAGATAAATTAAAAGGGTATGAACAAGACTGGCAATATATCGGAGAACGCCTAAAAATTGAACTTAAGAAGCGACTGCCAAGTGAGGAATTAGAAGCTGTACTTGAAGAAGTCAATACTTGCACCCGGACAAGTACTAATGGGGAGACACTTGATTTATTAGTTACAGCTACTTTCGACGTTATCTACAAAGAAGAGAATTCGTTGGAACAAGCAGTAGAAGAAGGCCAAGAGGAAACTCAGGCTCTAATAAAGAAAGCAAAAGTTCTGAAACAGCAGATGCTAGAAGCAGAGAACTTAACCGAAGAATTAGAGAAGGAAGTAGAACTTGGTCTAAATATACAGGAAAAGGAAAAAGGCGCTGAATCAAAGAAAAGTTGTGGACGAAGAAGGCTGTTATTCTGGGAGGCAAAACGAAGTGGAAGTGTTAAAACAGCTAAAAGCCAGTGTTCAACACCCAAGTCAGTTGCAGATCAAAGGCCGAATAAGGACATAGAGGAAAAATCAACATCACACGGACAACAAGACAACATGGTTGATGTACATGACAAAATCATGGATATGGTGTCCAAATATTATTATTATTATTATTTATTTGTTCAAAACAATGCACATTAAGAATATTTCTTTTAAGAGTACATGCTCTAAGTTATTAATCAAGAAATAATTTATTATTAAGACTTAAACTATAGCATTAAAGCAAAAAGAAGAGAAGAAAAAGCAAACTAAATAAAAAATTGTACACGTTAACAAAAAGAAAGTATATAAGTATTTGTCAATTAAAAATAATAGAAGGAAATACAGTAATAAAAAGCATGAAAAGAAAAAAAAGAAAATAAGAAGAGAGAATACGAGATAAAAGAGTGATCAGTAGTAGTAAAAATTAAACATTATTAGTAAGATGATTGAAAACAATAAGCTTACAGCTGTTAAATGTGCGCGACCATAATGACTTTCTTTTATCTATTGGTAACGAGTTCCAAATACTGAATGCTTGGACGAAAAATTGTCGATCGCTCACCAGAAATCTGCTGGTAGGTGGTATAAGAGTTAATGCTCTACTTGATCTATTGAAGTGCAAGAAGGTAAACAAATAGTGCGGACACTGAAATTTCATGACATTCGATAGTAAGACTACTGTCCTGAATTTGAGATACCGCTTAAGAGAGCAGCCAAATAGAGTGTCAGCAAAAGGTGAAACGTGGTCATAGCGCCGAAGTCTAAAAATATACCTAATGATGGAATTGAAAGAGACCTTGTCAATGGCCTGTCGAATATCCTCTGAAACTTTGGGCAGAGCAGTAGCGCAACCATCCTTAGCTCTAAATCCTGACTGACAGCAATTCAATAAGTTGTTACTTCGAACATGATTAGAAATATGTGTGGACATAATTTTTTCAGTTACCTTGGAGAAGAAGATAATTATTGGCTTGTATTCACTGCTACCATCACCCTTAGATATGGGAACGACTTTAGAGTATTTCAAATTACAAGGAAAGTACGTAGCTGTAAAACAAGTATTAATAATATGCGTTAGCGGTGAGATTATAAATCTAGAAAGGATCCTGACGGATCGAGGTTCAATCCGATCGCAACTCACGGCATTTGATTTTATGCTTAGTGAGGCACGCGCTACATCCTCACGATTCACCCTAATTAAGTCAAAGGGAGCAATGCTATTTGCAGTTGGCAGCTCAGCAACATTAGAGCAACCAATATCATTCGAGTCCGCCGTAGACGCAAATTGGTTATTAAGCTCATCAGGTTGCGGGAGATCACCGGCAATGGTACCATCTACAATGCCTGAAGAATTCAAATTCCTCAACAGGATCTTAGCGGGTTGGTTTATTTCTAGTTTGCGTGAAAAGTATCTTTCTTTAGCTGTAGTAATAACATAATTTGCATTATTTCTTAGCTCGCGATAAGTGTTCCAATATTCTCCAATTCGATATCGCTTCCATAGTTTATAGGCTTGATCACGCACCAGTATGTGTCTTGTAATAGTATCTGAAAACCAAGGGCAAGCCGGATGTAACGGCAGTTGTACGCTACACTTGCTCAGAAGGTGCAACGCCTTTGGTCGTCAGTAACCTTCCGAATCAGGGATAGGTCTGATTCTATTGTATAAAATTAAAAATGCCGATATCCTTTCAAGTTCAAAGTTTATTTTTATTCAGTTTCAATTTTGTATAAAATTACTAGCTATTTTTAAAAATGTCTATTTCAAATATAACATGAAATAACTTCTCTTAATCAAGTTAAACAGCACTCAATTTATTTGAAATTCACTTTAGACTAAAACGTTAAATATAAATTTTATCCGTGTCCGTCCTTAATTGCAACACTAGGTTCCAGTCCAGCGGCTGTGCAGAGTCAAAATCCAGGTTATCGCACTTCACTCAAAAAAAATTCTAACTGAAAGACCTCTGGTAAATCCATTTAGTCATTGGTAAAGCTAACCCTATGAGAGATTGGTAAATCCCATTCTCTGAATTTCTGCTAATTCCGCTTCCACGAGAATCCCCGTTCAATTTATTCCACTGGATAGGTACCTATGCAATATATAAAAAAAAGGAAGAAAATTATTAAAATTGTACATACAGATTCATTTTGTGGCAAATTCCACTTTAACAAGAAACACTTTGGCAAATTCCAAATTTATGGCATATTCCAAATGTGTGGCAAATTCCACTTGTGGCAAACTCCACTTAGATCGGCATTAACCTATCTGAGCTGGAGCATGCTCGCGATGCTAGTTTTATGATAGTTCCCCCACCACGCAAAATCAATCCGACATTAAGCTTGGTGCCCATGCGCCAAATTAAAACTTGCGGGCGTTTGCGGAATTATCGAATTTATATGATACTCACGCCATCTGTGAGTCATATGTATCACACTCGTGATCAGTTGAGTCGCACACCACCCAATTATTATTGCTGTTGAGCATTCGCTTATTTAGGTGTGTTTCCAATTTTCGGTTTGTAGTTTTAATTTGTTTTGCACCTTTGGTGTGCAGGTGAACGCTGCAACATACTCCGACCCCGTTGATGTATACAAATCAAGATAATAAGGAAAAACATGGACCTTTTATTATTATTATTTTTTTTTATTTCCAATATATCATATTTCGTAACATATCATTGGCTGTGATAGTTGGACCAAATGATCTTATTCTTTCGAATACGTAAGCGGACTTTACTATTAGGTCCTAAAATACCGTGTACCTCTTACGCTTCCCACTTCGAATGGCATCGCAAGGAATCGATTTCATTTGATGATATGAGACCTGGAATTGCTTCCCTTCTGTGGTTGTCAGATCATACCTTTTTTCTTCTAACCGGCACTGGTGTAATTGGCGGACACTGTACCGAATACTGGTTTCCTGCCTTGGGGTCTCCAGAATCCACCTTCCTAGGGGCAGTAAAGAGACTTCTGTCTGGTGTGATTATGGGCGATATGTTTGGGATATCCTTCAGCAGGTACGCCAAAAAACGTGGCGTTGACAGCGATTGGGGAGCCTTGGGAGAACCGTGCGGCGTCACCAAATCAGCTTCACTGGTGGTGATCTCCAGGACGTCATCCATTTTAATTTCGATTCTAGATGTTTGGAAAAAAATTTGATTAATAGTTTAATACCGACAACTTATTCTACTACAAGGGGCCAATTAACAAGGCGATATTATGTGGGATTATTGGATAGTTAAACGGGCAAGGAAGCGCATTTATATATAGGTCTTCGGAAGGAAGATGTTTGGGTTCTTATTGTAACGACTCTTGTTTTTCCATCGTCTCCAGGATGAGTTTTCTCAATTATACCTAAAGCCCATTTCGCAGGTGGAAGCCGTTCTTCCTTTAATAAAACTACCTGGCCTTCTTTTATGTCTTCTGTATTCTTAGTCCACCTGTGCCGTTGCTGTAATTGGGACAAATATTCATGAGACAATCTTTTCCAAAACATTTGTTTCATCTGTTGAATTGCGTGCCATCTTTTTAATCCATGTACATTTTCGTCAATAAGATGCGCTTCTCTAAGTGTTGTTATTGCCCTGCCGATTAGAAGATGTCCTGGGGTGAGGACGTCGAGATTTGTCCGATCATTTGATAAACTTCACAATGGTCGTGAGTTCAACACTGCTTCGATATGTGTTAATAAAGTGCTGAGCTCTTCATAGGTTAACACTGTTTGGCCTAACGTTCTTTTTAAATGGTGTTTAACACTCTTTACTCCGGCTTCCCAAAGGCCACCAAAGTGTGGAGCTAGTGGGGGGTTAAAATTCCAATTAACGCCCTCACTAGCTGTTATGCAAGCTGTCTGTTCATTTGCTTCTCTAATGGCCTGGATTAAATTTCGTTTCAAAATTCTGTCGGCCCCTATGAACGTTGTCCCATTATCAGAGTATAAGTTCGTGCATAGACCTCTTCGACTGGTAAATCTTCTAAAGGCAGCAAGAAATGCTTCGGATGTCAAATCTGAGACAGCATCGATGTGGATCGCCTTAGTTGCCATGCAGACAAAAAGACAAATATATCCCTTGTCAATTTTAGCTCCTCGGTGTTTTGACATTTTTAAGTCTATTGGACCTGCGTAATCAAGTCCAGTATTTTCAAATGGTCGAGCTTGTGTTACTCGTCTGATAGGCAAGTTTCCCATTATCTGTGTTTGATTATTATGTCGATGTCTTGCGCAAGTGACACATTGAAAAATTTTTGCCTTAACGGTGGACGCACCCTTTATGATCCAATATTTTGTGCGCAATGTATTTAAAACTAGTTGAGCACCACCGTGCAATGTTGTCATATGATATTTCAGAATTATGATGTCTGTTATATGATGCTTACCCCTACTCGAAGTACTCCTTCCTTGTCGATGAAAGGATTAAGCCTTATGAGAATGCTTTTTTTCGTTATTGGTTTCCCGGCGTGCAGTAGGCAGTATTCTGAATGAAAAATTTCTTTTTGTAGACAGCGAATGATTGCTGTTGTGGCCTCCTTTAATTCTCTGACCTTTGGATACGTCATTGAGCTTTGTTGCTCGGAACCTCTGTTATTGAGAAATCGGCGACAATATGCCGTAATGCGTAATAATTTGTCGAAGGATGAATATTTTCTCAGTAGTATAAATTCATCTTCTTGCTGCGTGGTGAGCAATACTTGGGATGATTTAATTTCCAAATCTGTTTCGCAGACGTCATTGGATGTCGGCCAGAGTTTTTCAGCTTGTGATAGCCAGGATAGGCCATTCCACTAACTGTTGTTGTGAACTATTGACGATGGCATAATGCCCCGAGGAGCTATGTCTGCCGGATTATCCTTCGTTGGTATGTACCTCCAGACATTGTTCTTTGAATTTTCTTGGATCTCCACTACTCTGTTTGCTACGTATGTTCGCCATTTGTTTGGGTGGCCTTTGATCCAAGCAACTACTATCTTGGAATCAGACCAGGAGACCGCTTTGACGTCATATAGTTGCATGTCCGACTTAACTTGCGTAATCAGTTTACTTAGTAGGACTGCTCCACACAACTCCAATCTCGGTATTGAAACAGGTTTGATTGGAGCAACCCGTGTTTTAGATATAACCAAATTGGTGTATATCTTACCATCAGTATGTGTCACTCGAAGGTATACGATAGCAGCAACTGCTTGAGTGGAAGCGTCACAAAAGCCATTTATCTGACAATTGAACATTCCTGGGAGTAGGTTGACCCATCGTGGAATTTTAATTTCATTGAAATGATGAATTTCGTCCTTGAACTTCGTTCACTCATTTGCGATATTTATTGGAACATTCTGATCCCAGGAGCATCCACTGATCCACAATTTGATGTGCAGAGTCAAAATCCAGGTTATCGCACTTCACTCAAAAAAATTTCTAACTAAAAGACCTCTGGTAAATCCCTCTGGTAAAGCTAACCCTATGAGAGATTGGTAAATCCCATTCTCTTAATTTCTGCTAATTTCGCTTCCACGAGAATCCCCTTTCAATTTATTCCACTGGATAGGTACCTATGCAATATATAAAAAAAGGAAGAAAATTATTAAAATTGTACATACCAATTCAATTTGTGGCAAATTCCACTTTAACAAACAAAACACTTTGGCAAATTCCAAATTTGTGGCAAATTCCACTTTAACAAGAAACACTTTGGAAAATTCCAAATTTATGGAAAATTCCACTTGTGGCAAACTCCACTTAGATCGGCATAAACTTACTGAGCTTGAGCATGCTCGTGATGCTAGTTTTATGATAGTTCGCCCACCACGCAAAATCAATCCGACATTAAGCTTGGTGCCCCTGCGCCAAATTAATACTTGCGGGCGTTAGCAGAATTATCGAATTTATATGATACTCACGCCATCTGTGAGTCATATGTATCACACTCGTGATCAGTTGAGTCGCACACCACCCAATTATTAATGCTATTGAGCACTCGCTTATTTAGGTGTGTTTCCAATTTTCGGTTTGTAGTTTTAATTTGTTTTGCACCTTTGGTGTGCAGTTGAACGCTGCAACACCGGATTATCAATAGTTCTGGTTTTTAACGTAACAGATTTTTCATGGAAGTTGGCAATATACTCATTAATTATATGGATTTGAGAGTCTACATCAGCAATGTCACGTACGATATCCCAATCCATTGTCTCCGCTTCTGAGAGCAGATCCTCTAACATAATAGATCTGTAGTCATAAAACGAAAATGAGTGAGTTGAACAATCAATATCAAACGTGATATCATATACAATCATGATCATACCATGGTCTGAGATGCCAGGAATTGACAGCTGATTTTTAAACTTAATATTAGACGTACATGCCGTAATAAATACATCCAACAAAGAGCAAGAATGCTGCGAGAAATGAGTAGGCTCAAAATCTATGCGGTATAAATCAACAGACGTCAAAATATTACAAAAGTTTTCACTAGAGCTGGAATTTACCAGAAAGTTTATATAGAAGTCACCACCAATAATGGCGTGTTCATACTGTGGTACTGTATGTATGAGGTCTTGTGTTAATCTATCAAGAGAACAATGAGAAGGTTTGTGAAAGGCAGAAATAAGAAAATAAATATTTGCTTCATTTTTCACAATTTTGTTCTTTTTTTTAAATATCAGAATAGTTGCCCATATTTCCTTTTCTTTACTGCATCCCTAATTATGTATCCTTCTAGGAACTTGGGTAGGCATGTGCATGCGGTAGAATGTTTCTGTCTGCGTCGTGAATTTGTTCTTTTCCTTACCAAAATATTTAAGGATGTAGCAGGAGAGTGCGGAAAGGAAACGTGGAGTTGTTTTATGTTGGGTGGTATTGCTGTTGCAAATACCTAAAGGCAGGTAGAAACCTGTTATTTTCGGTATCATTCACTGAGGCAGGATGAAATCTCTAGAAGATATTCATTCAGTGTTCAGGAATTGATGAGTAATATCTCTAAGTTACATGTGCGCAAAACTCGGTTAATAGTGGAAACTTTTTTAATAGACAATTTTAGGTGAGTAAACCTCACTAAGCTCGTGGGTGTATGAGTGAATGTTTGTGATATTTATTTAGTTTCAAACTAGATTAGTTTATAAAATAGGCAATGATTTGATCAGTCAGAAAGTAGTGTGTGGTAACATTGTGTGGTAGTACTGTGTAGTATATTTAATTTTGTTAGCGAGTTAATAGATAGAGAGTAGCAAAACTGAGTATACGGTATGGTTTTCTCCTATACTCAGTCATCTGTGTGTGTTGATGGTTTACTCCATGCACAGATGACTGGTTGGGTTTCCACCACTTAAGTTTTGTTTATTTGAAAGGAAGATGACTGCATAGAGAGTGTATTTAGTTTTGAGAGAGCGAGGAACGGTTTTCTCGCGTTCTACCCTTATTTGAATTTTGTGTTCGTTTTGTTCCTGGCACAGATGCAGGAAAGGTTTTCTCCTTGCATGCTAGGTGGAGTAATTTTGAATGAAGAACATTTTTAAATGCCAAACGTGTGTATATGAGTGTACGATTTATGTCCGTCGTAGGTGAACTGGTCGTATATAATACTTGATACATCGGCTTATGCGTATTTATTTTTATTTTTTAGATTCAGTGGGTAGCCTGCGTTCTGTCTCTGACTACCCGCGGAGTGTTTACGCGTGCAGGTTATACAAAATTGTATATATTAGTTTTTCGTCTCTTACATTTGTAAACAGAGCCAATTAAACATTTATGTTGACTAGATCCGACTTCACAAAGAATATATTCGGGTTCCGTATTACAGTCTCCACTCTTAAACAAAACCTTTTTTTTGAACCCATTCCTAATAAATATTGCAACACCTCCTCCTCTTCGTCCACATCTATCATTACGATGTATTCTAAAATAATATTAATATTAATAGATTGATAGGAATATTAGATAGGAATATTAATAGATTGATCACTGATTTCAGGCTTTAACCAGGTTTCACTTACCAGGATTATATCCGTACTAGAGCAGCCGAATATGTCACTTATTTCATCTATATGACAAATTAAACTTCTGGCGTTAATATGGAAAACCTTAATACCATTTGCCTGTTGATGAAGACTATTGACAATTGCACGTACATTATTATATTCGTCCACAGCAATATCAGAGCTCATCCAATCAAAAACGAATCACATGAAATCGTGCACATAAGACAGCAGCAAACACATGCAGTAAGAAACATAATACGTTGAACATTACTGACCATTGAGAAATACAAAAAGTAATAGAGGAGATAAAGAAATAATTGTTTAAATTAAGACTAGAAACTTTAAGATATAAAAAATAACCATATTTCAAGAGCTAAACTACTAATAGCAAGTTACTGCCATACTAACTGCAAATTCATGAACACTTCAGCAAGATCATCAAAAATTATCCTCTCCAAGAATTCGCTCCGCCGGTCCATTTTTTGTTGTTCGCACATGCACAATTCCATCAATAGTGAAGACTAATAAGAGATGTTTACCTCTCTTCAATTTAATGGCCCGTCGAAGTATTCGGTAATTACGGACAGTTAGATTTTCATTTATGTATATAGGTGTTGGTTGCATTTGCACTAATCCTACATCTGATAAAGTGAGAGATTTTTATCGCTGTTGGAAGCTTTACGTTCCTTTATGGTTTTATATACAAATTTCATAAATTTATTTTTATCAGCTGTAGTGCAAAATTTGACTACTATGGATGATTCAATTACGTCCCCAGATGTAGGATAAGATTTTGGTTTAATTCTAAATATTTTACTAGGCTTGAGTGAATTATCAGCAGCAATAGATGTACTAAGCGAATTAAATACACAATTTAAGTCTTCATCAGGCAAACGGGGCATGCCACTAATCACCAGATCACAAGATTTTCTGTCTTTTTCATAGCTATCCAGTTGATTCTTGACAATTTCAACTTTTTTACTTCGATATTTACTGCAGAAAAGCGTTCTTCAATCAAATTAGATAGTTTTGATTCAAGTTGCACAATGAACTCATTAAAATCACTAGGAATCTTTGCAACACTCTGTTGAAAGTCTGAAGTTATTACTTCAAGTTTATCTTGCACATGAGCGACGACATTTGCTAGTTCAGTTTTAACATCACTTGAAAGTGTTTGTGATCAGAAGAAGAAGTGTTACGAGTAACACGCTGTACTTTACTAGAAATTATGTCGGGAATCAAGCAACAATAGCACTATAATTAACCGACTAGTATTGCTTATTTAAATATGTGATAATGAAAATATTGAAATAATAAAACACATAAACCAAGATTTACTTAAGCAAGGTCCAAATTACTAAAGAAAACAATGAAATTTGCTGGAGCTAATTCCGCGCGTGTCTACTCAGTGCCGCAAATCACTGCTATGTCCCAATGTTTTCGGGGGAAAGGTCACCAAATCTAGCAAAGGAAGTGCACAGCTTCCTAAACTGCTGCGAAGACCTTTACGATCGCCTTAAGGCCGAAGAACAAGATATTTTTATGAAATGCGTAAGATATCGGTTGATGGACGATGCGTACTATCTGGTAAGTTCAGAGGATCCAAAAGATTTTGCGGCATTACAGCAGACCATTAAAGCTGCTTATATGCCTAAAAAATCCTACAGCGAATTGAGAACGGAAATGATAGCATGCAGACAAAGACCCGGAGACGACATTAGGGAATATGCGGACAGATTGAAGGATTTGTTGAATCAAATTAAAACGGCAGTTTCAGCTAAGTTTCCAGGTAAGGACGGGGGCTTGATTTCAGAGTTGGAAGATGACGCAGTAGCTACATTCAAAGCAGACGTGATGACCCGGCCTACGCAAGTATACTTAACAGGCCGAAAATTCCAATCTTTGGACGAAGCACGGGAGGAGGCAGATTACTTCGAGAGAGGCGACTGCAGGTAAGAGAACCAGGAATGCTTAACTATAACGGGGAAGGCATTAGAAGAAGTTCACCGAACAGTTGGAGTACGGGCAAGCTTGACAAAGACGAGAACAAACGGACAACATCCCCACCAAGACAAGGGCCAGCTTCGTCAGGAATGTTCAGGAACCCCTCTGCCTAGCAAAAGCAACCCAGAAATATCAAGTGCTTCCACTGCGGGAGGCAGGGGCATATTTCGAAGGAATATGCAGAGAGAAGGCCGTCCCCTTATTGTATGAGATGTTGGATATATGGACACGAAGCGACAGAGTGTGGGAAACAACAGGTAAGCTTTATGGATACACATGTTAACAGTCCGGGGGTACCTAAGGCAGAGGTTGTAGTTCTCTACTGCCAATTTTGTAAAAACTCTGATCATTATACAGAGATTTGTGTGAAAAAATACATTGCCGAGCAGGGAAACAGGGATCGGCAGCTGGGCACTTTTACCGCAGCTACCTTCAACTAAGAAAAGTAGAGACAATGAAAGTCCCACAGGAAGTAGCCAGTGAAATAGAGCTAAATTTATTTAATAATTGTATAATTACTGTAGAATCGGATATAGGTATAAAGGGTAAATTGGTGTAATTGGTTGACACAGGGGCAAGGTGCAATGTGATTAAGGTAAATCGTATCAAAGGAACTGCGCCTATACAAACGTTACAAAAAATCAAAATAGGAGGGTTGTTTGGGGCACAAAGAAGCTCAATCGGAATATGTATAACCAAGCTACAAATGGGTGAAGTAAAACAGACCTGCGAATTTATCGCCATATATGACACGGACTCAATCGGAGCTGATGGAATACTGGGTATTGTATTTCTCAGAGCTAGAGCTGTCATTGACTGTGTAAATAAGAGATTGTCAATACGAACTATAGTAAAAGAGCAAGGATCGAGAACAGCTCTTTGGTTCCATCACAGGGAAAGAAAAAGTTGAAGTCATAGGGCTAAAATGGTGTACACAAGGAAGCCCAGGTAAACCTAATTGGGAAGATATTAAGATTTGGCTTAAAGATAGAATAACAGCATTAAAAGATGTTGTGGCTAAAACAAGTGAAGTGTCAAATAGCATACAAAGGTACTTGACTAAGGTATGTAATAATAAAGGAAGAGAAATACCCGAACTAGAGAACCCGCAAACGAACTCACAGAAGGAAGATGTGATGGATACAATTCAGACACTAGCAAAGTCAGCGGAGGAGGGACATGGGGAGGAAAATACCTCGAGTGCAGCTTTTAGCACAAGATCGGATCAAGCTGAGAGTCCGAAGGCAAATGTAGCAAGTGGAAAATATAAGGAACCAAATCATCCTCGCAAGGAAGTTAGGTTTGATATTCACAAGATATCCTTGTTGCTGTCTGAAAAACGCCGCGAAGTTATAGCCAGGTAGAGCACGCAACAGTATATAAGTGAGACATCCCGCAGAAGGAAAAAGAGGAAAAAAGTCTTGAAAGCATCCCTTTGCACAGAAGCAGCTCAGGAAAACAATTCTACCCTTTCAGAAACGTTCGTGAGGTTTCCAGATGATATGTGGGGCAAGAAACTAGTACGGGATAAATAGAAAGAGTCATGTCCTCGCACGGAAATCGGGCTCGAAACTTTCCAAACCACGGCCTATGCAGAAGTCTTAAGCATCCAGGATAGCCAGCATCTAAAACGGGATAAGATAAATTCACTTCCAAGAGCCGGAGAGCTCAAGGGATCCATAATACGAGTGAAGTCGAGGACGGAGCAGCTGATAAGCATCCAAGTTACAAGAGGGGATGAGATAGTGTGTATGGCTGAAGAAATATGTCCCGGCGTGTACTGTAGTAATACCCTAATCAGGCCTAATAATGGACAGGCATTTGTTGGAATCGTCAACGCTAGAACTGAGGCAGTTGAAATAAAGAATTTCAGACTTAAGCTGGAATATTCTGTGCAGCCTATAGGAGAAGGCCGACGGAAGTACAATCTCAGTCAGCAGCGGCTTATACTAATGAAACAATCACTAATATTCGGAGAAGACCTAAAGAGTCTGTGACACAAATTGGTCACGAATATAGTGATATTTTTCATTTGCCAGGAGACAAATTGACCTACACTCCGACGAAAACCTTCAAACTACCTGTAATCGCCAATACATGGCCCATTCATAGGAAGCAGTACTGCATGCCGGAAGCCCACAGAGAAGAATGTAAAAAGCAACTTGAAGAACTGTTAGAGCCTAGTGATAGTCCGTTTAACTTTCCAGTACAGCTGATTCCCAAGAAGGGAACTGACGAATCTGGTAACCGCAACGCAAGTATAGGTTGTGCGTAGAGCTCCGGGAACTAAACAAGGTTTGCATCCCATTTTCGTATCCACTTCCGCGAATTGAAGACAAAAAACTTAGATGAACACAACAATAAGTTGAGGCAAGTATTTCAACGTTTTCGGGGTCATAATTTAAAGCTGCAACCCTCTAAATGCCAGTTTCTGAAAAAAAGAAGTGGTGCATCTGCGCCATGTATGTTCAGAACAAGGAGTAAAGCCAGATCAATGTTTGGTGGAAGTTTTACAGAGCTCTCCGCGACCAAAGACGGTGAGACAGATTCAATCTTTCCTAGGGTTAGCTAATTATAATCGGAAATTACTCAACCACACAACGCGAAATGTTGGCTATAGTGTGGGCTGTACGCAATTACAAATGCCATCTCTTGGGTAGACATTTTAAAATTAAAACGGACCACCACCCACTCAGAGGTTTATTCAAGGTAAGGGATACAACATCACGCATGGTAAGGTTCCATCATAAATTGTCGGAATACGATTTTGAAATTGTTTACCAGAAAGGAAAGGAGAATCGTAATGCGGACGCCCTGAGCAGAATACCCCGAAATGAAGTGGAAATAGAAACTGATGGAGGTACAGAATACCCTTGTATAGCAGTCACTCGCTTACAAGCTCAGAAAAAAAAACTCGATGCAAGGGGTGATCTGCTAGAGTCTGAGGAGGACTGGGAGGACGTCGAGAAGGCTGCATGGCACTCAGACACCCAGACACCACAATACTTTACTGATCCCGAAGAGATAAAGGTAATATTAAAAGAGTATTATGATTCTCGATTCGGGGGGCATTTCGGACGGAATAAGACATTTGAAAGGATAAAGCGCTTCTACCGGTGGAAGGGGATATGATGACTGATATTGCCACCTATATCAGGCGATGCTCGAAATGTCAGAAGAATAAACAATGTAAGGCTACTAAAATGCCACTAGTCGTAATGGAAGTCTCCGAGAAGCCGTTCGATAAGATTTACGCCGACTTGGTAGGACAATTGCCTATAAGTCACTCTGGTAAAAAATACATTTTGTCAATGATGCATGACTTAACTAGGTTTGTTGATTTCGTAGCGATACCTGATCAGCAATCGAATACGGTAGCAGTGGCGTTATTCGAGCGAATACTTAGCCGATATACGTTGCCGAAGCAATTGGTGACTGACCAAGGAGCCAACTTTACTGGTGAAGTCATAAAATCTCTGTGCAAAATTCTAAGGATAAAAAAGTTACAGACTACTGCCTATAACCCGCAATCAAATGCGGTGGAGCAACAGCATTCCACCTTAGCCAATTATTTAAGGAGCTTCGTTAATGAGGACCCGAGAAATTGGGATGGATTTCTGCGCACAGCAGCACATGCGTGCAATGACACTGTGCATTCGGGGACCAAACTTACGCCAATGGAAACCCTGTTTGGGTTCATATCAGAAGTTCCGAGCAGCCTACAATGGTAACGTGAACCAACATACAACGTTGATAAATATCACGCACACAACATTACGGTTCAAATTGCAGAAAGCGTTCAAGTTGGCAAGAGAAAATTTGCTCAGAGGTAAGTCTGTAGCCGAAAAATATTATGATAAATCGGCAAGGGCTATGGTAATTCATGTCGGCGAAAAGGTATTGCTTAGAGATGAAAACGTGACCATACTTCAAGGGAACAGACCCAAGCGGGTACATACAAATCGGTTGAGGAATTTCGAAGAATAATGCGTCCATACCAATCTTTTCATATTGCAGACAGTCTAAAATTCAAAATACCATTCAGCTAGAGGCGGTCAGGGCTTGAGGACCGATAGTAAGGATCCTATTCTACAAGGTTTAGGAATCTAAGAGACGGAACGAGAGAAGAGGAGTAACAGGTACAAAAAATATATTATTGTTTTTCCTTTTCAGCCATAGTTAAGAAAATATTGGAATTAGAATATAGAAACAAAGGAATTATTGTTTGTTCATAGTATATGAAAGAATAAATTAAAGATATTTGTCCAAGTAAGTAGTTTAAGGCAATAAAGAAGATGAGAAGAAAATAAGTCTTTAAAAAGAACTTTAAGTATATTAACTAACAAAAAATAGGATCAATCGTAGCAACCCTACTAACATCAATATTAATTATATACGCGGAGAATTCAGGCTACAACATTCGGCCAATCGCATTATCTGGAGTGCTGTTTGAAAACCTGGGGAAAGCCAACTTATACACAAAGCACTGGACCATACTATCACAGCTGCAGGTACCGGACTTTTCGGAGGAATTGAGTTTTGCAGATAATTGTAGCAGCCTGGTTACACAGCTCTGCGAGAACATCCATACTGACATCAAAACTAGATGCAAGATAGCTGTTAAGGAGATCAAAAGCTGAACATCAAAGATCGAGCGTTGAAATGAGGAATTGGCACATCACACCCATTCAGAACCATCGCAGCGAGTAAGGCCATCATTTTTCGATGGAATTGGTTCACTATCGAAAACGCTTTTTGGAACGATGGAACACACAGACTCCCAGAACATCCATACGGAACTGAATGAGCTCATCAGAATGGAGAATAGTACCTTCACGTTACTCCCAGAACACGGTACAGTTATTAAATCCACTTCCGAACTTAGCAACGCATCACGAGTCAGAGCCGCAGCAGAGCGCGATGAACTGAGACAAAAGATGACAGCCATTGTTCCTGCACAAAATAATCAAGTGGGGGAAATAGCATTGCTGCAGCAAAGGGTGAAGTTAAATGAGATGCTGACACGATTGACTCTACAGTTACGGGCGATAAGCGAGGTGCAAGAAACGTATGCAAGCATTGTGGTCTCATTGAGCGTGGGCAAGCTACACTCATTAATAATCCACGCTGAGAGATAACTAATATTATAAGAAATGCTACACGGCAATTTATTTGGCTGAAGAATTCCTGAACTTTCAATTACTCGCTCAGATAGCCAAGGTGACATCAGTTCAGAGGCGACGGAATATTCTAGTTCGAATAGATAATCCCCATCCACAAAGAATAGCTTTTGATGTTTATAAGGTATATACAATTCCTACAGCAGTAGATGATGAAGACTACCGTATTTATGATCTGGGTTCTGAGTTTGTGGCAGCTAATAATCACGAACGTCAGTACATCCTGTTAGACGAGAAACAATTTGGAAACTGCATGCAGTTGACAACCCTCGAGGATAATTCACGCCTTCTATGTCCACAATTAGGACAAACTGTTACAGCCATTGGTGACAGCTGTGTGCTGAATCTTTTCCGCAGCTTCAACGTCATCGCCAAGGCTTGCAAAGAAAGAACTATTCCGAAATGAAACAGCCTATTTCGGATGATGACAAGAAATCATTGGTTGTTCATGATGTCTGGAACCACCAAATTGGAAGTAAATTATCGTGATTCTCCTACATCCATCGGCGAGTTGTTATCCACAGGAGTATTTTCGCTAGAGGAGCACTGTCATCTACAAATGGAGGATCTTCTAATTACATCTGATGACGACGCCCGACGTAACATAACTCTGTGTCAGCCAACCCATTCAGAACTACCACCTTGGGACAGCTTCAAGGCGGAACCAGTATCTCGGAAGGCACAAGTGACAAGCGGGAACTAGCAACAGGTGCAGCTTCTAGCTGCAGATGACTTCAACCAATCCTGGAGGAAACATGAAAGAGAAATTCAAAAGATGCAGGGCGCTGTCAAAGAAGAGGAGATCTACAGGCAGCAACATCATTATCATGTAATGTACATGGCCGCTTCATCGGTGAGGGGTTAAATAAGTATCGCTAGCCTAGCACTAGCAGTTGGAGTACTGGTCTACCTTAAACGCTGGAAGAGGAAGCAAGTAGCGGTACGACCCAATCAATTGTCGATAATACCTCTCACCCGGAGACAAATCCAAACAGTCCAGAGCCCGAAGCAAACAGTCCAGACCCCGAAGGAAAAACAGCCCACCGAAGATTCAAAGGATATACAGCTGATAGTGCCAACAACAGCCTCCATGCCGACTGTAAATTTACCCACGATCGTAGGGAAACAGCTGGTACAGCTGGAATAACTAAGTTAACCACCGTAAGGTTAGTTTCCGTATTCTGTATGTATAATTAATGTGTATTTTTCTTTTAATAACGAGTTAAAGTAGAGCTTTCTGTTTAGTTTTTTTTTCTTCTCAACGTTGTACTATTCAGTTAGCGTTTTCTTAATTTAATGGTATTTATGTACAGGAATAAAAAAATTTGATAAACTTAAACTGTAAATAAATAGGTAAAGCTTGTTAGTGAATAGGATTTTTTTTTAGCATGGAAAGTAAAAAAAAAATTATCAGAAGTATTTTATTGTATTTTGTAATAGAGAACTTAAAACTGTTAAAAGAAGAGAAGGGAAAATGTATAACAAGCATAAAAAATATAATCGAAAAAGGCAAAGATAATATTTAAAGAAATGATATGAAGATATGAAATGTTAGAAGAAAATATAGTAGAGATAAGAAAATAACAAAATTAAAGTAGAAAGTAATGAAAATGTATGACCGAAGAGTATAATAAAATAATGTAAAATGAATAACAAGTGTCAGAAATGGAAAAAGAAAAGATAATGTTTAAAGAAAATGTTCAGAATATAAGGAAATGTAATAAGTATTAGAAAGATAACGAAATTAAAAATAGGAATCAATGGTAAATGTAAAAGAAAAGCGTAATCTGAACCGAACGAATAGTAAAAAATGTTTTTAATTAAGACTGTTGCACTCTCCAGATCTACTTCCCTGCGGAAACTAGTTTTTCAAAGGGGGGAGGAATGTTATGGCCCCATATACGGAAGATTCTTCCAACAGCCAAAGGCACATCTGGTAAGATAATCAGCGATTGCTAAACAATCACCTCGCATGGAATTGTTCTGCAACCGTAAAATGTTTTGCTGATTATCCCAACAGCTGGTGGAGATGAACGCTTAGTGGAGCTACTCAAAGTATTGTTAAGATAGGTCAAGCTTTTGCTGTAATAAAGATTGGTGTACGTTTAAAGTAATTTGAGTAATCTTTTCATTTGAAGCAAGTAAACCGTGGTTAATTGATTGGTTTATCATCAATTGAAGAAGTTATGATTAAGTGTTGGGATTTCGTAATTTGATTGTATTGGGACACGACACTACTATTGTTTAGGGTACCGAAGTCAATCATTTGCGATAATGGATTTCAGTTTACGAGCAGGGAATTTTTAGGTTTATGTGACGGGTAATAAGTCTCACGGCATTTTACCATCCGCAGGCCAATCTAAGTGAGCGTACAAATCAAGTCATAAAAACTATGCTCCGTGCATATGTAACAGACAATAATCAGGAGTGGGATTGGCAATTACCAAAATTGCATCTGCAATATACACATCTACTCACGAAGACACCAAACTGATCCCGTACTTTATAAACTTTGGGAGGGAAATGACGATATATGGTCAATTGTATAGAGGTTTGCAGCAAACCAGCAGTACGATAGTAGACTACGCTAGTTACGTCCCCAAAGCTCAAAGTTCCACAAAACATTGCTGTCGAAGGAAATAGTACAAACAGTAATCAAGACTTTTCACCATGCCAAAAAGTAAAACTGTCTAGCATATAAGATTACACATTTCATGTGTATTTGCAACGTGACTTGAAGTAACTCCTCCGCCTGAGAGCCCGAAAGATGATCCATCAGCACTTCCGACGAATAATTATTGTACGGTAAAAATGTAAAAGAAAAGTTTAGTCTTAAGATCGGTTTGATTAAGAAAACACTCTGAAGAGTTGTTCGCAAATTAATTTTTTTGAATAAAAGTATTTCTCTTTACCCAAGTAAAGGATTGTGTGTCTTTTATTGATTTTTTATTCCTTTATACATAATTTTATGTTTTATTATATCTCTATTTCCGAAGAAATAAAGATACGTAAGTGGCGCAGTCGGTCAAAAGAGCACGAATCCAGTGACTAATCGAATCAACCGAAATTTCACCTACTACTCTCAAGGATATCACAAGTGAACAAAAAGGAATGTTATATGAGTTTTATTAAACTAATAAGTGTTCGGTTCAACTAGTGCTTTATTACTTGTTTAATAGTAATTTCCTCAAGTCTTGTTATTATTTCATAATAAAACAAAGCAAGAGTGACCAGAGAATAGGAGAATATATATATATATCTTTTTTTTTATGAAAAGCAAAACAAATAGTGCCTCCGACGCAAATCGAGATATAGCCGACAATAGTGACAGTGAAGAAGAAATGGCGAACCAGATATAACAATCTTATTGCAATTAGTGCAACAACAACAAGCCGAAATTGATCAACTGCGGGAACAATTAAACCAACAACAAAGGACTCAGCAACAAGTAGCTCAAGCAGTTGGAGCAGCTGCAGGACAGGCCAACTTATTCCAGGTAACACCGGACCCTGTACTCAACCATTTTCGTCGTCTGAAACCCTTCAATGGAGCTGAAGATTTCACCTTGATGTAGTTCATGAAATCTGTGGAAGATGCAATGGAGCTGTGCAATAATGACGAATTAAAACAGTATGCCATCCGAATTCTTTTGAATGAAAAAATCCAGGGAACGGCAAAACGATGTGTACAATGTCTAAGTAGCAACCTCACATGGGAAACAGCAACGTCTGAACTAAAATTTCATTTTCGCCCACGTAAAGATTACGCAGAGTTGATAAATTGAATGCCGAAATATCAGGGTAAGAAATTTAAGAGAACTTTTTGCAATAGTTAGGACAGTGAATTATCAATTGAACGAATTTTATGAATTTGAAGATGAAGAGGAGAAACCAATAAATTGTTCACTAGATAATAATGATAGCTACCTTGTAGGAATTGTTGTGGAAAAGATGGCTAATCTCGTTCGCGGAAATGTGAAGAAAAATAGTATTTTAATCGAAATTTATAATAGATTTTCTCAATTAAAACTTCTTGATGACGAAAGAGCAATTGACATCTCCCACCGACAAATTAGAAATATCGCTAGGAACGGTAATAGAGATAACGATCGGCAAGATAACAGACCTTTTAATAACGGCGGAAGTTATACAAATAGACAGCGCAATAGTTATTACAATGATAACAATAACCGCAACAATTTTTATCGAAACCAAACCTACCCTAGAAATAATAATAGCAATATGACACATAGAAATTTACGTAATAATCTAGGACAATTTAGGGAATATCGACTGCAGCAAGAAGGAGGTGCAACATCTAATTCTAATAGATTTCGTAATAATAATAACTTCGCTAGGAATAATCGCTTTAACTCTGGTAATAATATTGAACCAATGGAGGTGGAAAATGTTCAGCAACATAGCGAAATTTTTTTCATATAGCCTCGCGAAGTAAATTGCCCATAGTTACCCTTACAATAGGTCACCAAAAATTCAAATCCCTAATCGACACAGGTTCAGAAACAGATAAAACTCTTGAATCCTTTATTTTACTCAACACTTAATGGTATGTATGTAGTAGATCGTGAGATAGTCACTCCATTCCCAAAAGAATTCCTTACAAAAGGGCCGATAGCATGGAAAGTGATCCCATTAAACGGTAGAAAATGCAATGCTATTTTCGGGCTAAACTTGCTAACAGAAATGAAAGCGATAGTTAACCTACAAAAAAGATATTTAGAAGTACACAAAAATGAAATTCTTTTCGGACGACTATCCCTATGAAATAAATATGATCACCAACTTAGAAATTAATGAGGGAAGTGCAATTGATAGTCTAGAACTCGATCATCTGAATAATGAGGAAACTAAATTAATAAAACACCACCTCTTAATAGAATATCAAGAACTATTCTTTAGGGAAGGGGATGTACTTACTTTCACTCACGAAGTGCAGCATGGAATTTTAACAACAACTAGTAATCCGATTTATTCAAAAATTTATCGTTACCCACAAATTCTCGAAAAGGAAATAGAAACCCAAATAGAAATGCTTGCTCAGGGGATTATCAAAGAGAGCAATTCCCCATACAATTCACTGCTTTGGATAGTACCGAAGGAAACAGATAACTCCGGGAAACATAAATGGCGAATAGTAATTGACTATAGCAAACTAAATGAAGTGACCATTAACGATAAATTCCCAATTCCCAATATTGATAATGTATTGGACAAATTGGGAAAAGCGGAGTATTTTACGACATTGGATTTGACGAAGGGATTTCACCAAATCTTAGTAAAAGCTGATGAAAGAAAAAAAACTGCGTTCTCCACTCCAATCGGACATTATGAGTACATCAAAATGCCATTCGGATTGAAGAACGGTCCCGCAACCTTCCAACGGTTGATGAACTTAATTTTCAGGGACTACATAAATAAAATCTTTGTAGTTTACCTCGATGATATCTTGATATTAAGCACGTCATTAAAAGAACATATTTTAAACATCCGAAAATTATTTAATAAACTGAGAGAAGCAAAATTGAAAATACAAGTAGATAAATATAATTTCCTCCTCAAGGAGACCAAGTATCTTGGCCATATCCTAACACCCGAAGGTGTTAGACCCAACCCGGCCAAAGTCGAAGTTATTCAAAATATAAAATTGCCAACCACTCAGAAACAGATCAAAGCATTCCTGGCTACTATAGGAAGTTCATAAAGAACTATGCCCAAATAGCAAATCCATTAACAAAGTATTTAAAAAAGAATTCCCGAATAAACACCAATGACCCAAGTTTCATAAATTGAGAGAACTCAAAACCAATCATCCGATACTTAAGTATCCTGATTTTAAAAGAAAGTTCAAGCTTATAACTGATGCCAGCAATTTTGCCATTGGCGCAGTTTTAACACAAGATGGTCAACCCATCTCTCCAGAACCTTAAATAACCATGAACAGAACTACCCCACAGTAGAAAAAGGGCTACTAGCGGTGGTATGGGGTGTAAGGTATTTTAGACCATATTTGTTCGGAAAAGAGTTTGAATTACAAACAGACCATCAGCCCATAAAGTGGCTTCATACAAAATACTCGGGTAAAGACATCAACCCAAGGCTCCAAAGGTGGCTCATACAACTAGGGGGAAATAATTTCAAGATTTATATTAAGGGAAAAGATAATAAAGTCGCAGACTTCTTGAGCAGAATAAACACTGAAACCAGGAGATCAACTCAATAGATATAAGTGATGTACTAAACAAATTTTTTTCAGAAAATATTGAAAGCTCTAGCAACACTGAAATATTCAAAGTAGGCCCTATTATAGAAAGCCACAACGACATTATGAATGAATTATCGTTTGGTGGAAAAATCGAGAATATAAATAATATAGAGCAAACTAGTGAATCAGGGGAATCCATAGAGGTACATACTATTCACTCCCAAGAGGAAAACCTCGCGGACGATATTCCCATCCTGGACACTATTGTTAATAGATCCAAATTACAGATTATACTTGTGGAAACCAACGATAAAGATTTGGAAACAATATTCAAGAACAAAAGAATTTATATAGACAGAAATGACTTGGTTAGTGAGCATGTCAGTAATATTTTGAGATGATATGTGAAAGTGGGTAAGGTGGCGATTTTTTCAAATTAAACGACCATGAATATAATCAGCTGCAGTAAGTGCTCATCGCGACATTCCCAGATCGAAGTATTCTGAAATTCATAAAATGCAGCCACTTCGCTACTGACATATAGGACGAGGAAAAGCTGAAGAAACAGATTGCACTTTACCATAAAAACGAAACAGGCCACTCAGGGATCATACCCACCTATGACGGAATGAAAAAAAAGATATACCACCCTAATTTGAGAACATAAATACACAGGATACTAACCAATTGTGAAATCTGTTCCTCTGCTAAATACGACAGGAAACCTATAAAAAGAAATTTAATCCAACAGAAACCCCATCTATAACAAATGAAAATGTTCACGTTGACGTATACGTCAACAGTAAACATTCTTTTATCAATTTCATTGATAAATTTTCAAAATATGCCACTAGCATCCACCTAGAGGACAGAAATAGTCGAACAATTGTCGAAAAACTAAAACAATTTATATCAATACGTGGAAAAATTAAGAAATTCATATTTGACAATAAATTCAAGTCAAAAAATGTCGATGAATTTTGCAAAAAGGAAAACATAAATTTTCATATAACCAAACCTAATAACCATACCGGCAATGCCGACGTAGAAAGACTAAATAATACAATAGCGGAAAAAATCAGGATCTTAAACCTAGAAGAAAAACAACCAATTAAATTACAGATACTAAATGCAATCACAATTTACAATAATTTATACCACTCCACAATTAAATGCACCCCTTCCGAAGTGCAAGATCACAAAATCGATCACAATATTATAACACACCGAATTGAGGAGAGAAAGAAGCACGTTATTAACCAAAAAAAAAAAAACCGCGAAGACTACATAGAATACAGAACGATGGGATTTATCAAAAATTATAAATCCCTTCGACACAAAGAGGAACCGAAATACAGAAAGCATACATTAGAAAACATCCACGAAAATAATATAAAGCGACCTCTTAGATGTGCAGGCGAGGATCCTATTCCTATGGATGTTGGCACTGGTCACCATCCCTCTGACGCAGTCAACTCTAACGATTGAAGGGATCAGTTCAGAATCCGGATATGCGGAACTCAAAATAAATGAGGTAGAGATAATAGATAAGTTGGATATAATTCTACATATAATACACCCCGCAGAGATTCTGAATATCATTAGTGCCTTTACACATAACATCAACAATCTCAATACAACTAACAAAATTTCTCTGTTAAAGCAGATTGACTCAATTAAAAGTAAGGTACTAACCCTATTCCCCCAACCCCGTAGAAATAGAAAAGGCTTAATTAATATTGTAAGAAAAGGAATGAAATGGCTTTTTGGAACTCTCGATGACTACTTTAATGGAATTCGAAGCCACAAAGAATTTGATCGGAAAAATACTAATACAGGATGCACTCTTAGAGCAACAAATGAGAATTAACATGTTAAGAGATTCAAGACAATATAGTTTCAGCCAGGATAGGAATAATACATCCAAACATATTTAATGGCCAGGAAATTAACGAAAATGAGATCGATCTGAAAAAAAACTAAGTATCATCAAAATAGGTGTAGCTAAAACTACGAATGATGCCATCATCTTCGCCATAAAAATCCCTACAGGAGCCCTAAAAACAAATACAAAATTATTTGTGCCAATCGCAAATTCTAAAAACCAACAAATCGATGAAGAATTAGAATACATAGTGAAGGTACAAAATATGACTTATACGTTGCAAGATAACCTAAGTTTACAAGAACTAAAACTAAGCAAAAATTGTATCGTAAAGAAAAACTGTAAATTAATCAGGAATCCAGAAGAAGAAATAATAGAAATACGAAATGATTTTCTAATGTCGTTTTCGTTTGAACATCAGTTTCGCTCTGGAGGCAACCTAAGTGCTGTCAAAGCGTTCGTTTGAAGCAAAATGACGTCACGGGTTGCCTCTGGTGGCAACCAAAAAAGCATCGTTTCACTCTGAAAATTTACTGGGTACACTATGAGTTCACTCACACAAACAAAGTCTAGT
The DNA here is from genome assembly GCA_963930735.1 of Dioctria linearis. NCBI lineage: Eukaryota > Metazoa > Arthropoda > Insecta > Diptera > Asilidae > Dioctria > Dioctria linearis. The sequence goes on along the minus strand of OZ005742.1, from coordinate 121,505,347 downwards.
TGTGATTTGATATTATTTAATTAACTTTAAGACCACTACTATTATTATATTATCCTCAAAATTATTCGCAAACAAATTACCAGCCAGTTTTCGCAAAAAGTTCATAGCTACTTTGACGTTAGTATACATGCACAAGCGAACTTTTTCAGGTGCACTCTGAATACGTTCAATTGAACGGGGTTGCCTCCAGAGCGAACCTGGATGTTCAAACGAAAACGACATAATTTTGAATAACTTAAAAAACAAAACATTCAAAAGTACCTATGATGAGGGAAAAAATTTCTTAAGTGGAAACTTTTTCATTAATTTCATTAATTGTTCAATTACAATAGACAATACAGCAATAAAGTACATGAATTCGTTGAAAGATTTGTAATCCCAAACAATGAAAATATAACTATAGATAATGAAGCCTTGACATTCGAAGAAATTGTACTTCATCAAAAAAATAATATTAAAGAAATCAAGAAACAAGATAATAAACTATAGTTTAGTAATTACACTATACTCATTTTGTAGGCAAAGAAAACTGAAACTTAAAATCACTAACGAGATCCAGGAGAATCTGGAGTTTAACATTGCTAACAAAGCAAATAATACAAACAGTAACCAAGACTTTTCACCATGCCAAAAAGTAAAACTGTCTAGCATATAAGATTACACATTTCATGTGTACTTGCAACGTGACTTGAAGTAACTCCTCCGCCTGAGAGCCCGAAAGATGATCCATCAGCACTTCCGACGAATAATTATTGTACGGTAAAAATGTAAAAGAAAAGTTTAGTCTTAAGATCGGTTTGATTAAGAAAACACTCTGAAGAGTTGTTCGCGAATTAATTTTTTTGAATAAAGGTCTCTTTACCCAAGTAAAGGATTATGTTTCTTTTATTGATTTTTTATTTCTTTATAATTTTATGTTTTATTATATCTTTATTTCCGAAGAAATAAAGACACGTACATAAGTCGCGCGGTTGTGTTAGAAAAAGTAAGGTCTGACATACGAATCAGATTGAAGAAAGCCTCAGATGTTAGTAAGAAAAGGTATGATTCAAGAAGAATATCTGTAAGCTATTTTTCCAATGATGTGGTTTGGAGGAAGATTTATGTGCTCTGAAACGCCGCACAATATTTTAGTGCAAAGTTAGCTCCCAAGTATATAGGTCCATTTACAATTTCAAAGAAAGCGTCTCCTTGGACGTATGAACTTGTCATTTGGAGGGGAAGAAAGGAGGAACTTGGCTTACAAAACACCTGAAGCCGTATTCGGAACGTGAACCGGAGTCATAACCTGTTCGTTATTAGTTCGTTTGGTTGGAAATTTCGTAAATATTTTTCTTTGTTTTTGCTTTTGCTCAGGATTAATACCTTGAGAAGTTTTCGGGGAAATCTTCTAGAAGAAGAGGAGGTATATTATAGAGGTAACATAAACAAGGAGCTAAAACTAACTTCCTAAATGGTCACAGGATCAAACGCTCGTATCTGTTTTGTCCAGTACTTTGTGTTTTGTCCCATAAGAGTCTCAAAAGTCGATTTACTGCTCCCGTCGTTATTTTACAGATTTCATTGTGGCCAAAGGAATAAAAAAGGATCCGAGTCAAAACTTCGAGGATGATGAACAAGGGTTAGCATGGATCGTACAGGTCGACATATTTATCTACTGGGGAAATTATGTACCCGATATATCAAGGTATGGAAACCTCCCCGGACGGCCCGAGGTGGTGATACTAAATTAGATTATAAATATTAAGAACAATGGTTATTATAGCTAATTATTAATCAGTTCGATGTAAACTCTGGATCGCCTCAAAACAAGTCCTAATAATCAAATGCAGAATTTAATTCCACAGTTCAAAGCCAAAATTCAAATTGCCGAAAGTTCACTAAGTTCAGTGGCTCGTAAAAATCGATATCGAAATCGTAACATTTTTGATCAGGGCTGACAACCACGATGAGATGAAGAGATCAAGTTCAGAGCGTCAGTCAGTGAGTTTTTGGTCCTCTTATAAGTCGGGTGGTAATCAGTAATCGGTGACAATAAGAAGATAAAAAGAGTAGAACCAAATAAATGGACGGGGGGCAATTGTTTTGAGAGCGGTCAAGCAGGTCCCGTAGTTGAGTATCCATTTACTTTTCTCCTGCTAATTGTGTTCCTTTTTTTATTATTTTATCACATTTTTCTAAGTGTTGATTCCATATTGTTCGCGAAATATAATAATTCCGTTTGATCTACTGCCGTTGTATGTTGTCTTCGCATTCTTATATATATATGTAATAGATATTATTATTTTTAATGACCTTCCTCCAGTTGGACGTGATGTCAAGATTCACTTATACGCAGATGATGTGCAGCCAGATATAGCTACCTATTGGTCTGATTGAAGACGGCATCGCACGTATTAATGACGATTTGAGCAGAATCAATGCATGGTCCAAGTTTAATGCATTGAGATTGAATCACGTTAAGTCTCAATATATCATTTTTCACAACCGTCCACTACATTCGTCTAACATCGCACCCGTAATTCTCAACGGTAAAGTATTATCTCCAGCTAGTAAGGTGAAAAATTTGGGTGTCATGTTGAATCAATGTATGAACTGGTGTGACAATACAAAATCAAAAATTAGTAAAAAAATTTTCGGACTTCGAACACGCTGGCTCTCAGCCAGTATTTTGCGACAAGCAACTCATTTAAATTTGGTTACGACACTAATCCTGCCGTACTTCACATGCGGAAGTTAAATTTTCCCTCGACTTGATAGCGTTTGTACCCGTAAATGGAGGTCGCGTTCAACGATTGCTTACGTTTCATCTTCGGACCTCGCAGATATGACCATGTCTCGCCTTACCGCGATCAGGTGGTGAGGTGCCCGCTTACTACATATCTCAAGAAAAGAGCGTTAGTGCTCATTTTTAACCAACAACATTATTTTTCCTCATTTTACTAGGCTTGTGATGAACGACTCTGATCTTGTCCAGACTGCGCGGTCTTGGAATGCTGTCCCATCTAGTATGCAGCATGAAATTCCTCGTTGATGCACATTTCTTAATTAGACGCCCGTAATTTTACTTTGATTGTCTTGTCAGGATCACTTCTCACAGCGGAGTACTATCGCAAATTATTGTGTAATAACTCTTTTTTTCTATGGCATTTGTTAGTATCTTGTTTTAGTATCAGTTCTGTTTTTGTAGTTCATTATAATTTGTTTTTGTTAGCCTTACATGTGTAAAATGTACTCAAATTTTAATTTGTCATTTTAAGGGCAATATTTATTATTATTATCATAAGTTTCTTCTCAATTGTTATAGCTTTTGATATTCTTTTAAATACTTCCTCCACGTTTTAGTTCAATTATTTTTAGGAATAATAAAAAGTTGTAATCTTGTATGCTATCGCCTCTATTTAATTTGTTGGGGCTCAGCCCAAATTATAACGCAGCGGTTAAAACAAACTTAATTTATTAATAATTCAGATGAACAATACTTAAGAAATAAAACTTTAAGCAAAACTTCTTTACATTGACAATTTTAATTTCAATTAAGACTTTTCTAGATACCGGACAGCGCTCACTGGCAGTGACTAACTCGACAGCGATAAACTCAAAGACTAGACTTGATAAGGGCATTACTACTCTGTGTGTGTGTGTTTTTGGGTCGCATGACTAGGCCTTTGACCATCCGCTTGTGAATGTTCAGTGAATTTCTTTGGCTCCGAATTTAGTACAAAATATGGCGGTAGAATTTTGAATTCAAATATTGAAGTTAGGTTTCTTTAAAATTCAAAACAGAAGTGATATTTAAGATCACTACATACTCCCCATCCAGTGAAACGCATTTATTAGAAAGACAAAAAAAATATTAAGTTTGGATATTGAATTTAACTGAGTTACTTTGACATTGTTTTGTGCAAGCATAGATTATATTTGAGATAGTATGAGCTGGTTTTAATCTGTCAATGCTTATCGTTTGGTTTTTTCCATTAACATCGACGACAAAGTGTTTACGGAAACGTCTTATTACTTTAAACGGACCTTCATAAGGTTTTTGAAGACTTGCTTTGACTTTGTCAACACGAATAAAAACAAAATTGGTGGTATTTAATATATCTGGTACATTGATCTTTTGATTTATGACTTTCCGTGAAGCGACTGGCTTTATATTGCGCATGTTATTTTTAAGTGTTTTTACAAATTCGGAGGGGGGCGTGTTGTGGTTTGTCGGTTGCTCAATGAAGAACTCGCCCGGGACTTTCAGGCCTTGTCCGAAACTAGCTCCGCGGGAGAACATTCCATATCTGTACGTACTGCTGTGCGAATTCCCAGTAGCACAAAAGGTAGCTCATCACTCCAGTTGGTGGTATTATTGCGAGCCATGATTGAAGCCTTAAGCTGACGGTGCATTCTTTCAACCATGCCATTAGCTTGTGGATGGTACGTTGTTGTACGTATTCGATGAGAGCCTAGCAGATCCGTAAACTCTTTGAAAAGTTTAGATTCAAACTGCGTTCCTTGATCGGTCGTAATGCTGAGAGGAACACCGAAACGAGCGATGTAATTATGGAGGAATGTCCCAGCAATTGTTGATGCTGAAGTGTCTTTTATAGGGATCACTTCGGGCCATCTAGTGAATCTGTCAATTATTGTGAGCACATGTGAGAAACTGTTGGAGAGTGGTAGCGGTCCTACGATGTCTACGTGTACGTGCTCATATCTTTGAGATGGAGGCTTGAAGTTTCCAATTTCAGATTTAGTGTGTTGTTGAATCTTAGGCTTTTGGCAAGCTATGCATGTTCGAGTGCATTGGTTAATGTCGCTGTTCATTGAGGGCCAAAAATACTTAGCGGTGATGTTTTTACGTGTTGCGCGAATTTCTGGATAAGAAAGGTCATGCAGGATATTGAACATAGTCTTACGGAAAAACTTAGGTAAAAAGGGGCGGTTCTTTCCAGAGCTTACTTCGCACCAGAGCTTTTCACCTGTAATTGGAATTTCGACCAAGATTAGTTTTACCTTGGAGTTGTTTTTATTGGTCGATAGATACTGATTTAATTCTTGATCGTTACGTTGTGCGTCAGACAAAGACTTAAGAGTTACGGGAGGAAAACTTACCTCATCACATGAAGGTCGAGAGAGTAAGTCTGCGACAGAGTTAGTTTTGCCTAAAATATGCTTGATGTCTGTTGTGAACTGAGATATGAACTCGAGATGTCGGCTTTGTCTGGGACTGTGCTCTGTCTTCGATTGGATTGCCCTTACCAGCGGTTTATGGTCAGTGTATACCTTGCAATGACGTCCTTCAACGGGATAGCGAAATTGTTTGATAGATAAGTAGATCGCTAGTAACTCTCGATCAAACGCTGAATATTTGCGTTGTGCTTGTGATAGCTTCTTAGAGAAACAGGAAAGTGGTTGCCATGAATCTTGCAGATATTTTTGGAGAACGGCGCCTATTGTGATGTCAGAAGCATCTGTGGTTAGGCTTAGCTGTGCCTCCTCTACTGGATATGTGAGAAGGGTGGCTTCTGCTAAGGCTTTCTTAACATTGTTAAATGCGTTGTCGCAATGATTAGGCCAAGAAAAGTGGATTTTGTTTTTCTTGTGTTTTATCAAGTCTGCTAAGTGAGAGTATATTGGTGTAAGCAATTTGGCTAGATTTGGTATGAAACGGTGATAAAAATTTGCCATACCGACAAATTGCTGAATTTTTCTTATTGAAGTTGGGGGAGGAAGGTTCGTGATTGCTTCGACTCTGTCTTTGCATGGTTTCACACCTTTTGCTGATATGGTGTGTCCAAGAAAGTCTAAAGTGGTTGCTCCAAGGATACATTTTGCTGGTTTCAACGTTAAACCGTATTCAGAAAGTCGTTGGAATAGTATTCGCAAGTGGTTTTTGTGTTCGTTTTCGTTTTTACTTGCGATGAGTAAGTCGTCAATATATGTAAAGACGAAGTCTAAATCTTGAGTTACTTGGTTTATGAAGCGTTGAAATGTTTGGCTGGCATTTCTTAAGCCAAAAGGCGTTCTTAAAAATTCAAACAAGCCAAACGGTGTTATGATTGCTGTCTTGTGTATATCCTCAGGTGCAACAGGAATTTGGTGATAGGCCCTGATCAAGTCAATTTTTGAAAAAATAGTGCATCCATGGAGTTGCATGGAAAAGTCTTGAATGTGAGGAATGGGATATCTATCAGGCACGGTTACGGCGTTGAGGCGCCTGTAGTCACCGCAAGGCCTCCAATCCTCACAATTCTTTTTGCTCACCATGTGTAATGGCGAGGAGGCGGGCGCCGAAGATGGCCGGCAAATTCCTAGATCAATCATATGCTGAAATTCCAATTTAGCCGCCTTCAGTTTAGATGGATCAAATCTTCTGGGTCTTGAGTATGGTAATGGACCTTCAGTTACAATATGATGTTGGACACTATGAAGTAATAGTTGTTTAAATTTAGTGGGCTGAACTAATGCTGGGAAATTCCGTAAAATGGTTGCGTAGTCGTTGTCGATTGAGTAGTAGGAAGGTGACGGGATTTTTGTCTTTGAGAAATATCCTGTAGTTGTGAGATTGGTAGTAGAATCAATTAAACATTTGTTCTTGATGTCTACTAGTATTCGGCATTTGTGCAGAAAATCAGAGCCTATTATCGGTTTACTGACGTCAGCGATTACAAATGGATGTATTAGATCTCGTCGAAGTCCGAAATCGACTTTGAGAAGCTTACTACCGTAAGTTGGAATGGGGGTACCATTTCCTGCAGTTAGAACAATATCTTTAGTTAAGATTGTTTCTTTGGAGAATTGATTACGAGGTATAATCTATAGATCGGCCCCAGTGTCAATAAGAAAATTCAGTTGATTCTCTAAGTCACGAACAATAAGACGGCATGATTTGGAAGCTATCCGACTGCTAGCCGCTGTCACGGTCGGATTATTTAGTTTTTTGAACTAGTATTGTCATTTTCAGGTCTGTTTTTAAAACTGCATGGGCATTCACACTTTTTAGCATTTTTACCGAAAGTGGAATGATACCAGCATGTGTTCTTATTTTTATGTGATCTATTATTGCTATTCGATCTTGATCTGGAACGCTGTGAATACTTATAGTTATTATTTTGTCGACGTTCGGTATATAAAATTTTAATCATCTCTTTTACTGTTTGTATTTCGCTTTCTAGGTGTGAAATTTGCTTGTATTTCTGGTTCGGTGTTTAGGGTTTATTTTGGTCAATTGATAAAACCTGTCGATTTATTGACGATGCTTCCCAAATTTTATCTGCAAGAGAGGTTAAGACCGTTTCCTCTTTATCAGTTTGGGATATTAAAGCTAATTTGACAACTTTTGGGAGTCTACGCATCCATAACTTTTTAACTAAAGAAGTGCTGAAGGCATCTGAGCTGCCTGCTAGTTGCCTTAAGCTCCTTAGAAAATCCTATGGCTTTCGGTCGCCGATTTGTTCATTAGACAAGAGCCTTTCAAGACGACGTTCCTCGCTCAAGGAATGTCTATCAATTAATATATTCTTAAGATTAGGGTATTTTCCAACATCTGACGGGTTTTGAATCACGTCTAGGACCGATTCTAAAATTTCTTGGGGTAATGATGAAATTACATAATTATAGCGCGATCAGTCTTGTGTAATCTTGGCTACGGCGAATTGAGCCTCTGCTTGCACAAACCAGACTGCTGGGGAGTTTGACCAAAAGGGTGGTAGTTTGATTGTAGAACTTGCTATTTCACTAGGGGAGTTTTCCCCGCTTTGTTGCTGGTCCGATATAGATTGTTTTTCATTTGTATTTTTTTTAGTTGCGTTGGAATTATTCTCATTGTCTCCTGCCATATTTTGATTTTTGTTTAAGCTTTAGTCTTCTTAGTGTAATTAAATTGATTTATTTTGACTATTAAATTTTAGTTTTGTAAACGCACTTTTACACGGTTTTGAATGAAAGAGGAAAGGAGAGACAAAATAAATTTTGACCGGAGTATTCGGCAAATATTTGCAAATAACTTTTCAGTTCATATAATTTTAAGCGTATGATTAAAAGATATTTTCAGGCGAACCAGAAGATATATATATATATATATATATACGATATGTTGACACACACACACAGAGGAATTTATGATAAATTATCGTAAAATATAAATCATGAAATCAAAGTAAATTACTTGTTTACTGTTACTCACTGTTTGTTTACTGTTACTCACTGCCAGTATGTACAAAGTATGATTAATGGATAGCATTTATATATGTACTTTAGGAACTCACAGAACTAATTTTGTTGCAAAATTTTAAACAATCTAAAAAAAAAGAGATAAAGAAGAAAATCGAAATTCATATAATCAGTGGTTAAACGTTGCCTTGTTGTTGTTATAATCCCCCGCAGGTGCACAATAAACTAATTCCTTTTGTATGATGAGTTGAAATATCCATAAAAAAATATTTTCGCCTGGGCAATTAAATTTTGCAGCTGTTGATGCTGGATTCTGATTGATGCGTGTGAAAATGATGATATCTATGATGTAATTGATCTCCGTGAAGCGAACAGAATAATAGTGATGACACGTGCTCGTATATATGCGAGTTTGTCGCTAATGCCAAATATCTTGGAAATTTTGCTGCCTAGTAGTTATTTATTAATGTCACTGCCAGTTTTATTGATCTGCTGTACTCTAATTATCCTGATTAATAGATGATGCTTGGATTGCAATGTGGTATGGTGCTGTTTGCACGCTTTAATATTTTGTATCGTCGGGGTCACCAGTTTGTTGGGGCTCAGCCCAAATTATAACGCAGTGGTTAAAACAAACTTAATTTATTAATAATTCAGATGAACAATACTTAAGAAATAGAACGTCAAGCAAAACTTCTTTACATTTACAATTTTAATTTCAATTAAGACATTTCTAGATACCGGACAGCGCTCACTGGCAGTGACTAACTCGACAGCGATAAACTCAAAGACTAGACTTGATAAGGGTATTACTACTCTGTGTGTGTGTTTTTGGGTCTGACTAGGCCTTTAACCATCCGCTTGTGAATGTTCAGTGGATTTCTTTGGCTCCGAATTTAGTACAAAATATGGCGGTAGAATTTTGAATTCAAATATTGAAATTAGGTTTCTTTAAAATTCAAAAACAGAAGTGATATTTAAGATCACTACAAATGTTATGTTATGTTATAATAAATTACAGTTCGGTCTACGATAGTTTAGTTTTTTTTTATTCAGCTCTCAAGTTTCCGAGTTTCTTGATTCTCGTGGTAATCTAAGGAAAGAACATAAATCAAGTGGCGCCCATATTTAGGATTCAAAGAACCCTGGCCGTCTTCATTGAGCTATCAAGGAGGATAAAGTATATCCTCGTTACGGAACGGTAAAGGGAACCGTAACAATCTTACGATATGAATAGCACCACAGACTATATTCATCGCAAAATTTACCATAAATAATATTTAGACTTGCTCGGGATCGAGATGGTCAATATTATTAATTATTGCCAACTTTGCCATGTTTATAATCTGTGTAGGATTTATACAAAAACCTACTTTTTTGAAAACCCGGTTTTCGAATTGCAGATTTCTAAAAAAACGGTTTTAGCCGGTTTTCGAATTTTTGTAAAAAAAAAATAGAATAGGGAAAAATATTTAATTTAATTTACACAAAATAACAAAAACTCAAGCAAAAATTTCAATTTTCAAATAATATTTGTATTTATATCACCAATTTTAATTTCTCCTAAGAAAATAGGATTTTAAAAAACTAAAATATCCGCTGAACGGTGGCTAAGTCTTGTTCTTATTTTGGACACAATATAGCCTGAAATCGAAAATATTCGTTCACTAGCTACTGAACTTGGTTTTATAGTTTTTAGGGCATCAAATAACAAATCTAAGTTTTTTGTTCTTTTATTCGTTGCTTTAAATAATGAAAAATCAGCTTTCAGTGTATTTTTTGTACGTTTTTCTTCAGGATCTTCAAGAAATTATGAATTGATTTTTCCATGGCTTCCTTTAAAAAAGCAGTACTGTGATGAGTAGTTTCTTCGATTTGCTCTTCATCAGAATCGGTTTCCACATGAGAATTTGGAAACATTCTAGACAATATCTTCCCAGATAACTTAATAATTTCGGTTTTTGGAGCTAAAGAAAGTACACTAGATTTTTTTGCTGAACTGGAAATGTTTTGTGAATTTTGCAAATACAGCAAACGAGTTGCTAATTCATATAATAATTTCAAACTTATTTCAGTGTTTAAATTTTTAGTTCATTTAACAAAAATTCAAATATACCTTCGCTTATTAATAAATTGGCATCACGTCGTCCAAAGCCTTCAGCTGCTAGACGAATCGGTCCCAAGACTTTATGAAATTCCAAAAGTTTAGGATATTGAGCTTCATTTCACATAAAAGAAGAACAAATGTCAGTCAATGCTAAAACAACACATTCTTTTACTGCCAGAAATCTGCCAATCAGAGATCTTGGTCGTACACCCTACAAGACCAGAAAAACCGCACAAATACGACCAAAACCGTACAACGTGGCAAGGGTGTACAATGCACAAACACTGGCCAACGCAACTCGTAGTTGAAAAATGTGTCTGCTGCCCGTTCCATAGAATGAATAGCAAATCAAATAAGCTAAAAATGAATTTTTACATATAATAATTTGAATTCTTTTAAACCGGGTTTCTTAATTTAAAAACCGGTTTTCAAATGTGCCAAATTTATTTTAAAAACCGGGTTTGAAAAACTGTCAAACCCCAAATCTGTGGAACTATTATGTCGGAAGATGCAAGATCCATATCACAATTTGTACATTATAATATAGTAGGTGAGACGACTAAACAAAAAGTACTGAATATTGCGTATCAGGAAAAAAGCTATCATACCTAACAATTGATGTTTTGAGAATTAACCTTGTAATTTATGTACCTATGTTATAATATCCTGGACAAAGATCAATGAAATATATAGGTTGGGATATAATGAAAGAATTTTAGACTTTAGTGACCATTCATACAAGAGAATATACAATATAATACAAGGAATGAACTTTTCAAGTAATTTTATTAATAATTGCTGAAACTTATAGCGCTGGGTATTATATTTTTAATAAAATAAAGTTTTATATAACTATGTTTAGATACATTATACTATGTGCCCTAATTCACAAAATTTTTAAAGGTGTATTCCCATATATATATAGCTAAGTCTCCAATAAAAATCAGTGCAATGTAATACGAGAAATCTTAATATACCGATTTTTCTCAGTGCTATGAATAAAAGCAACGTTCGTAATGTATTATAACAAACAATCACATAGCGTTAAGGCTTGCGCTCAAGATAATGACTTAATGCAAATCATTTATAAAATTCCTAAGAATTAGGTGGATAATTGTATAGAACTGACCTAATATACATAGGAGAGAAAAGGTGATTCTGATTTTTCTTCTTTTCTTTCCGTATTGATTTTCTCTTCATGAATCAAAGCTATGTTTCGCAAATGTGTGAACTGAACAATTTTATAACTATATGTAATACTTTTTGTTTGCGGTTGCATTTATTTTACGCGTTTACGATGGAGATTTTTGTATAACGAATCATTTTTCAGAAAAATAAAAACTACATATGTACGAGCAGTGGCGTGGCGTGGACTTCGTACGAGGGGAAGCAATAAGATTGTAATTTTAAAACACCGTGAAATAAGCATGCGTTCAAAAGTTATTGCAGTGATTCTAATATATTACCTATACCCCTCTCGTTATCTGCTTCTTAATCGCACAGGAGTTACTTTTTTGAAGAAAAGGCAACAATAGGCAATTGCAACAGTGAAGTGTGTCGACTGTGCGAAGAAGACGATAAAATCCCGAAGCATATAATAACAAATATTATTATATCTGAAGAGAGCGGACGCCAGATTGAGCTCCAAGGTATTGAAATAGAAATAAAGCCGAAGTTCTAACAAAAAAGCGAATAAGTGGACTAATAGTGCTTACAAGGCAACACTTGTGTTTTAAAAAAGAGTTTGTGTGTGATTATTAAAAAAAAACTATAAAATTTTTTAGAAAGAATCGTGAAAATAAATCATTTTTTGTTTTTGACATTTGAAAAATTCAATTCAATTTAATTTTGGTCGTTGCCATGGCAACGTCGAAATTGTAAGAAATTTTAGTTTGGACAGCAGGTTTTAAATTTTAAAGTGAAAAAATTTACTATAATAACTGTACAAAAAATTTTTATTGAAAAAATTAAAAATATATACTGCCGCACTCAAGATGAGTGTGTGCAGCAGCAGCGATTCTAGGGGGAATGATGATCCCCTCAAAATAAGTATAAGGGTGAAGAAGAATGCTAAACCTTCTTCTTTAGCAAATGTCCCGTCCACGTCTGTAGGCCATGGACATCCCACGTTAAAGGAAGTTGTCCAGAAAGCTTCCGGCTCAGCACCAAAGCCCGATAAAGTTATAATGAGGCCACCGCTGTCTTCAACGGAGAATGCTCCAAAGAAGCAGCAGCCAACAATGACAGGAGTAACAGCTAGATCACTACGACCCCAACCTGTAGCGTCAGGGATTTCGTATGCTCAGGTAAGTGGTGGATGCAGGAATAATAGTACAATTGAAATTCAGAGCAGGGGCATCACTCCTCGCCCAGCCCCATTGGACGCAGGTAAGCCTCGGCATAAGACCAGTGCGGGTCTCCAGGGCTTCTTTGAAGGGAGATGGCAGGACGAGAGCTACGGGATGCAGCTTGAGCACATCAGAGGATGTCCTCAGTCTGCACCTGCGTTATCTCTAGTGAGCAGCTATTCTCTATGGGAATTATAGCTGGAGGAATGGTCGAGGTGTACACCACGACCCTCGAAAGCGGTACCAAGCTCATGCTTGAGGGCATCGAGGTGGAGGGTAGACACCTCGTTCCATTCCCGCTAAAAGGGAAGCCCACGAAAATCGTGTTTCCGCGGGTCCCTATGCGAGCCCAACATGAAGACCTCTCGAATTTCCTTGGGAGATTCGGGAAGGTTCATGGAAAGGTTCGCGCCATTCCCATTAAAATTGGGGACGAGGGTCTCGGGCGGGGTATCTTCGGTACTAGTCGGGAAGCGTCCATCACTTTAAATAAGGGGTGTACGCTTCCGTCAGACTTTTACCTGAGCATATCCGGCTCGAGATACTGGAAAGACGTTGGCACCGAAGCGAAATGCCATGCTTGCCATTTGGTAGGGCATTTTATTGCTGACTGCCCCAAGAGAAGCGGGAAGAAGGATGATGGCAGGGCTCTTTCGAAGGAAGCCACTACTACAGTAGTGGCTCCGGAGAAGGAGTCTTCGCCCGGCACTCAGCCTGCTGTTTCGGAGCAGCCGGCTGTTAAGGTGCTTGAAGTTTTCTCAGAAGTAAAAGAAATTATGGCTATAAACGGTGCCACGTCGGCACGTGAAAACACGGCTACTTCCGACGAGGAGTCGACTCGCCACTTAGTAAAAAAAAAGAGGACAAGGAGAAAGAAAGTTGACCGGGTCATGCTGCCTCCTCCAAAGCCAGCGAAGCTAGTCGCTCCAAAACGGCCCCACTCGGAGTAGGACGGTAGTGGTGCCAGCGGTTCGAAGGTTGTTGTGAGGGAGGCGGAAGCATCTCTAGAACGGCTTTCGGACTGCGAAATGACCGGTTTGGAGGAGACTGGTCTCTCGAGCTTCAGTGGCTACGAGTCATGTGGTAGCACCATTTCGACTGGTAGCCAATTTGAGGTCTCGAAGGGGATGGAAAACATTCCTAGGGAGAAGATCTCCGAAATTCTTGCCCAGCTCCAGTACAAGAAAAACTCAGATAAAATCTGGAGCATTCTTGTAAGGGAGCTGGAGAAGCCAGAGTCGTTACTTCCTCAGCTTCGAATCCTACAGCAGGAGTCCAAGAAGAGGAGGAAGTACAACCATGTAGCTCGGTTAGAACGACTTCATAGGAAGGTGGAGGAATTGATGCAGGAGCATCGCTTGGTCGACTCTCCTCGCCAGTAGACGACGCACCATCATCGTTTGAGCTTCTTATCTCTTTGAATGTGTAAGATAGGCTCTCTTAACACCGGGGGTTTAAGTGCTCATACAAGATTACACAGCACTATCGAACATGTCAAAATGTTCGATAGAGACATTTCACTTCTACAGGAGACGAATTTCACACAAGACACATATACACAACTTGAGCGCTATGCTTATTTACACTCTGGCTATGCAATGTTTGCCACACCTGCGCCTCGCCGAGGCTCAGGGGTGGCAATCATTGTATCCAACAAATTTACACTATCGTCTCCTGTCTATACAGATATCTTCCCAGGCTTCGCTTCTTCCTTGGACTTTGTCATTCAAGACAAAAATATCAAGGTAGTAAACGTGTACCTTCCTCATGACCAGGACATTACAAGACAAGTTCTTGATAGTGTTCAGTCCTGTCTGGAGAATTTTAGCGGTGAAGCTGTCGTCGGAGGTGAGTTTTCACTCTGAATCCCTCAATGGATCGGCACTCTGGAGTTGAGTTCAACTCTGTCAATGCTACTCAATTGAGGAATTTTGTCGGTGTTTTCAGACTCGTGGATATCTATCGTTGGATGCATCCTACAACTAGATCATACACGTGGTTTTCGCGAAATATCCATGGAAGTCTCGCTGGCTCCAGAATTGATAGACTTTACGTCTCACCTGGAATACTAGAACATTTCGTTGGTGTCACTCATGAAGTGTGTTCGATTAGTGATTATCTTCTTGTAGTGGCGACCAGCACTCTAGTTGAAAGACGAACTGCATACTGGATATTCAACAACTATTTGTTGAATTCCGAGCAGTCCTTCAATGATTTCATTGATTTCTGGCACGATTGGCAAGAGAGGAAAGCTGACTTTCCTTTTCTTAGTCAATGGTGGGATGTTGGAAAGCTCCAGATTCGGTCTTTTATCGAGACGAGTTTCAATCGAAGTGCCTATCAAGCTTCTAGCTTGTCGGCCGAGGTCTCTCGGGTGGCAGCTCTTCTCCCAACTCAGCCGGGGTTGATTCTTTATTTCAATGGAATAAAGGAACGCTTGGCAACACAGCTTGGAGTTTGTGCTGCGCGGCCAATCGCGCTGGATGGGAGAAGGCGATTCTCACACTGAGTACTTCTTTCAGGCGACTAGACGTCGTACTGCTTCTTGTGAAGTCGAATCGATAATTGATGAATCTGGACAAGTCTTCAACGGACAACAGTTATCAGAATATATTCGAGACTACTACAGTAGTCTCTACTCTGAATCGACGTCGACAACATCCTCGACCACTCATGAATTCCTTGAGAATATTCCCACTTTCTCTGAAGACAGTAAGGAGCTCCTGGATACAGTAATCACATTGGAGGATATGATTGCTGCGACAAAGGATCTAAGGCGACACACTTCACCTGGTTATGACGGCTTGACTCCAGAATTCTTCATACGTTTCAGGGATTTATTAATTCCTGACCTTTTGGAAGTCTTCAATTCGGCGATTGAGACGCATTCAGACTTTCCTTCTAGTTGGAGGAGATCTGTTATGCGCTTGATTCCAAAGAAGGGAGATTTGCAGAGGATGGGGAACTGGAGGCCAGTAACCCTATACAATGTAGACTACAAAATCGTCTGCAAAGCATTAGGGGCGATACTCCGCTCAGTGATTGCTTCATTAATACACCCGGAACAGTCATAGTGTGTACCTGGTCGTAGTATATACGACTGCATCGCGGTAGTCAAGCATTTGTTTGCCTACCATGAACAGACAGGTGCACAAATGTCCATGATTTCATTAGACCAACAAAAGGCTTTTGATAGCGTCTCGCATGAGTATCTCTTGACTACTCTCGAGGCATTTGGGCTTCCGCCCAGGTGGCTCGATATCGTCGGGAAACTGTATAGAGATTCAGCGATTTTGATCAAGCATCAAGGACAAGTTCTGGCTCCTATCTCGTTTCATCGAGGTATCAGACAGGGCTGTCCATTGTCAGGTATGCTTTATGATCTTTCGTTGGAGCCGCTACTGGTGAATCTTCGTCGAATGATCGGACAGTATGCGGTTCGTCTACCTTGGTATATGGTGTGAGGCCTGTTATGTTGGCGTATGCGGATGATCTGTCTATTTTCGTGACAGGAGATGAAGCTTTTCCGGTCGCTCGTGCTGTTTTCGAACAGTTCGAACGTATAGCGGGCGCTAAAATCAACCTTAGTAAGAGTCAAGGCTTGTGGTGTGGAAGGTGGAGAGATCGTACAGATACTCCACTGAACATCCATTGGACTAATACTTGCCTGAAATATTTGGGTGTGTATATCGGACGCAAGAATAAATCAAATAATAGCCTCATCGCTCTTGAGAAACTCGCTAGAGCTGTAAACTCATGGCGTAGTCGACTGTTTCCATTATCCTTAATGGGTAGGTCAGTCGTGATAAACTATTTGATTACCTCGTCCATCGTTCATCTGCTAAAGTCTGAGACGTTTGATGAAGGCTTCATAGGTCTTCTTCAAGCAAAAGCAATAGACGCCTTTTGGTGCGGAAGACGATGGGTTGCTGAAAGCACGCTCTGTCTGCCAGTCAAGATAGGTGGATTAGGTCTCACTAACTTGGTTGTGAAATCAAGGTGTCTCCAAGTGCGTGCATTCCAAAGAGTGTTTTGCCAGAGAGACAGCTTGATTTCTCAACTGTGGGTGAATGTACTGGGAGGGATCGGCATAGGGGAGTATTACTACCTACTCTCTGTTCGACCACTTTATCCTCGTGACTGGCCACAGGATCTAATCTCAACGATTCAGACCTGGGGCAGAATCAGGCCAGCATTTCACCATCACTGGAATGCTCTAAGGTACACGCAATTCGCGTCGATTCCAATCAGGTTTAATCCTGAATTAATAGATTCAGTGTTCAGTAATGCTCGGGGTTTTGAAGCTGACACGCATACACTGACAGTTCTCGGAGATATTATTGATATCTCTGGAAACTGTCCAATAAACACTAACACTGCACAACTACACGACCTGGCTGCTTCTGCGCGGGAGAGATTTCGCCAACTTGGGACCAGTGACCCTGGCACTAAGTTGGAAGATGCTTTCGTTCTGAACAGACCACCACACACACCTTTCAGCACACTTACAACACGTGTGCTCCGTGACGTGCTTATGTCCATAAGACCTCCGGAGTATACAGGCTACAAGAGATGGCGAACACACCTCGGGGTGAATATGGGCGTGATGGGAGGGATAACTTGCAGAGTAGTCTACAGTTATCCTTCTAGTTACAAAGATGCTGATGTAGCATTCAAATTGCTGCATCACAGTCTTATGCATCCTAATCAGTTGCCACATGTTGACCGCCGAGTTCAAAGGATTTCCACAGTTTGTGGTGGTGAAGGCACCCTGTTTCACAGGTTCTTTACTTACCCGGTCTTGCAAGATCTAAAGGATCTCGTGCGCGATATGTGTCAGTTGATCCACCCGCATTTCAGCATTACTAGAACATCGTTTCTATGGGGGCCAAAGGTTTGTAGTCGGGTGAATTGTCTGATTGGCTTTGTTTTGACACTGGCCAAATCTACAATTCACTTGTACTACATGAGAGTCGAAGATGGGAATCAGAAGACTGACCCACAACACCACGCACACGCACTTAAGCGCCACTTCGTTGACAGATTGAAGAGACGTTAACGTCTTGAATATCTGGCAACGAACGCTGACACATTCAACTGCACATGGCAGCCACTATCGTCGGTGCAGGACAGAGCTCTTGTCTTTCACTGGTGATAGCAGGCCACAGCATTTGCAACACTAGTCCACGGGGCTTCTCCCCGCTTAGGAATCGTTGTACGTGCTGTTGGAAGGACAAGCACTCTGTTAGAGATGCTAAGCTGGAGGGATGATGAGGGTAGTTTGTAGAGGTCTACGATACTACAGGCAGCCCTCACGGGACTCTATAACGGTACCGGCTAAATTTTTACGTTCGTTCGATTTTTCTTTTTTCTAATTCGGTTTCGGTCTCGTTCCTAATTTACAAAATTTTATGTTGAAATTCGCTCGTTTAGGGACATTTTTATTAGTTTATTTTCAAAATTCGGAACTCATTGGAACTGCCACTTACCTAATTGTCACAATTGGGACTGGTTTTAAATTTTTCGTAATAATTTAGATCGTTTCAAAATTCTTGTGGCCGTTTTTAGACTCTTTTGAGAATTTTGTTTGAACTTGTTTTACTTTTTGTGTCATTTTGTTTTAGTTTTGTGTCATTTGTTTAGTTTAATTGTTTTACTTGTCCCTATTGACTTTTATAACTTTAGTTTAGCTAGTGCCTTTTTTACCCTTTGTAGAGCCTTTTGCCGCCTATTTCTAAGGAATTTTAAAAAGAGCCAGAGAGCCACCAAAAAAAGATCATATATAAATAAAAAAAAAATTATTATTTGTCACAGAGACCGGACGTGTCGAATTAAGCTCCGTGATATTTAAGCTTAGAACAAGGAATAAGTGATAATTGTGAGTGCCAAAACACACTAAGGGCATTACCTTGAAAATATTTCAAAAACTGTCTTTCGAAGTGAAGTTTCTTGAAAAATAACTACAAAAATTAATTAGAAATAAAAAGTGTAAAATCGAAAATTTGTGTGACATTTGTGAAAATAATTTAATTTTGGTCGTTGCCATGGCAACGTGGCAACCTTAAAAATTCATAGTTGCAATTTTCAAATTTAAAGAAAAGTAAAAATATAATTAATAAAATTTAAAATTTATTAAAAGAATTCAATAAATTAAAAAAAAAGATATTTTAAGCTTCTCTGCCTCACTTAATGTGAGTGAGTTCAGCAATAGCGATTCTGGGGGGGAGTGATGATCCCCTGAAAATAAATAGTAGGAGGAAGATGAGCTCAAACGATAGTTCTTTTTCTTCCAAGAAAACCCTGAAAGAGCCCACCGCAAAGGCTATTGAGGGCCCTAATCAAGAGGCCACATAAAAGGAAGTTCAGCTAACTTCCTTGGAGAAGACTGCAACGAGGGCAGCGGAGGCTGTCCGAGATGTACCTGGGACGTCAGCTGCTACAATGGCGGCTACCCCAGCAGCACCTGAAGTAAAAGGACAACGTCCGAAATTATCTGAAGTTTGTTAAAACGGCTTCGTCGTCAGCGCCAAAGCCTAGTGGCTTGGTAATGCGGCCACCGCTTTCTTCAAGCGTCTCTAAGAAGCAAAAAACAGTACCAGCAGGGCCAGCAGCAGAACGACGATCCCCGGCGTTAGTCTCAGGGATCTCGTATGCGCAGGTAAGTGGCAGTTCCAATAAGGCTTCCACAATAGAAATTTTAGGAAAGGGCATCACTCCTCGTCCAGCCCCATTGGACGCAGGTAAGCCTCGGCCCAAGACCAGTGCGGGTCTCCAGGGCTTCTTCGACGGGAGATGGCAGGATGAAAGCTACGGTATGCAGCTCGAGCACATCAGAGGATGTCCTCAGAGCGCATACCTGAAGGCAATCTTCCGCGTCGTCTCCTGTGAGCAGCTATTCTCCATGGGGATAATAGCTGGGGGAATGGTTGAGGTGTATACCACAACCCTCGAGAGTGCTACCAAGCTAATGCTTGAGGGCATCGATGTGGAGGGTAGACACCTTGTGCCGTTCCCACTCAGGGAAAAGCCCACGAAGGTCGTGTTTTCACGGGTCCCTATGCGAGCTTGCCATGAAGACCTCCTAAATTTCTTGGGAAGATGTGGGAAGGTTCATGGCAACGTTCGTGCCATTCCCTTAAAAATTGGGGACGAGGGTCTCGGGCGTGGTATTTTCGGTACTAGCCGGGAGGCGTCCATCACCTTAAATAAGGGGTGTACGCTTCCAAAGGGCTTTTACCTGAGCTTATCCGGCTCGAGGCATTGGATAGACGTGGGCACCGAAGCAAAATGCCATGCTTGCCATTTCGTAGGGCATTTTATTGCTGACTGCCCCAGGAGAACCGGGAAGAAGGCCGAACCGAGGGTTCCCTCGAAGGAAGCCACTACTACACTAGTGGATCTGGAGAAGGAGCCTTCGGCCGGCACTCGACCTCCTATTTTGGAGCAGCCAGTGGTTAAGGTGCCTGAAGTTGCCCTAGAGGCAAAAATAGTTATGGCTGTAAACGGCGTCACGTCGGCACGTGAAGGCACGGCTACTTCCGACGAGGAGTCGACTAGCCACTTAGTAAAAAAAAAGGGGACGAGGAGAAAGAAAGTTGACCGCGTGATGCTGCCTCCTGCAGAGCCAGCAAAGCCAGTCGCTCCAAAACGGCCTCACTCGGAGGAGGACAATAGTGGTGCCCGTGGTTCGAAGGTTGTTGTGAGGGAGGCGGAAACATGTCTAGAACGGCTTTCGGACTGCGAAATGACCGGTTTGGAGGAGACTGGTCTCTCGAGCTTCAGTGGCTACGAGTCGTGTGGTAGAAGCATTTCGACTGGTAGCTAATTTGAGGTCTCGAAGGGGATGGAAAACATTCCTAGGGAGAAGATCTCCGAAATTCTTGCCCAGCTCCAGTACAAGAAGAACTCAGATAAAATCTGCGGCATTCTTGAAAGGGAGCTGGAGAGGCCAGAGTTGTTACTTCCTCAGCTTCGAATCCTACAACAGGAGTCCAAGAAGAGGAGGAAGTACAACCATGTAGCTCGGTTGGAACGACTTCATAGGAAGGTGGAGGAGTTGATGCAGGAGCATCGCTTGGTCGACTCTCCTCGCCAGTAGACGACGCACCATCATCGTTTGAGCTTCTTATCTCTTTGAATGTGTAAGATAGGCTCTCTTAACACCGGGGGTTTAAGTGCTCATACAAGATTACACAGCACTATCGAACATTTCAAAATGTTCGATATAGACATTACACTTCTACAGGAGACAAATTTCACACAAGACACATATACACAACTTGAGCGCTATGCTTATTTACACTCTGGCTATGCAATATTTGCCACACCTGTGCCTCGCCGAGGCTCAGGGGTGGCAATCATTGTATCCAACAAATTTACACTATCGTCTCCTGTCTATACAGATATCCTCCCACGCTTCGCTTCTCCTTGGACTTTGTCATTCAAGACAAAAATATCAAGGTAGTAAACGTGTACCTTCCTCATGACCAGGACATTACAAGACAAGTTCTTGATAGTGTTCAGTCCTGTCTGGAGAATGTTAGCGGTGAAGCTGTCGTCGGAGGTGATTTCAACTGCACTCTGAATCCCTCAATGGATCGGCACTCTGGAGTTGAGTTCAACTCTGTCAATGCTACTCAATTGAGGAATTTTGTCGGTGTTTTCAGACTCGTGGATATCTATCGTTGGATGCATCCTACGACTAGATCATACACGAGAGTCTCGCGAAATAGCCATAGAAGTCTAGCAGGCTCCAGAATTGATAGACTTTACGTCTCACCTGGAATACTAGAACATTTCGTTGGTGTCACTCATGAAGTGTGTTCGATTAGTGATCAACTTCTTGTAGTGGCGACCAGCACTCTAGTTGAAAGACGAACTGCATCCTGGATATTCAACAACTATTTGTTGAATTCCGAGCAGTCCATCAATGAGTTCATTGATTTCTGGCACGATTGGCAAGAGAGGAAAGCTGACTTTCCTTTTCTTAGTCAATGGTGGGATGTTGGAAAGCTCCAGATTCGGTCTTTTATCGAGACGAGTTTCAATCGAAGTGGCTATCAAGCTTCTAGCTTGGCGGCCGAGGTCTCTCGGGTGGCAGCTCTTCTCCCAACTCAGCCGGGGTTGATTCTTTATTTCAATGGAATAAAGGAACGCTTGGCAACACAGCTTGGAGTTGGTGCTGAGTACTTCTTTCAGGCGACTAGACGTCGTACTGCTTCTTGTGAAGTCGAATCGATAACTGATGAATCTGGACAAGTCTTCAACGGACAACAGTTATCAGAATATATTCGAGACTACTACAGTAGTCTCTACTCTGAATCGACGTCGACAACATCCTCGACCACTCATGAATTCCTTGAGAATATTCCCACTTTCTATGAAGACAGTAAGGAGCTCCTGGATACAGTAATCACATTGGAGGATATGATTGCTGCGACAAAGGATCTAAGGCGACACACTTCACCTGGTTATGACGGCTTGACTCCAGAATTCTTCATACGTTTCAGGGATTTATTAATTCCTGACCTTTTGGAAGTCTTCAATTCGGCGGTTGAGACGCATTCAGACTTTCCTTCTAGTTGGAGGAGATCTGTAATGCGCTTGATTCCAAAGAAGGGAGATTTGCAGAGGATGGGGAACTGGCGGCCAGTAACCCTATGCAATGTAGACTACAAAATCGTCTGCAAAGCATTAGGGGCGATACTCCGCTCAGTGATTGCTTCGGTTATACACCCGGAACAGTCCTATTGTGTACCAGGTCGCAGTATCTACGACAACATCGCGGTAGCCAAGCATTTGTTTGCCTACCATGAATAGACAGGTGCACAAATGGCCATGATTTCATTAGACCAACAAAAGGCTTTTGATAGCGTCTTGCATGAGTATCTCTTGACTGCTCTCGAGGCATTTGGGTTTCCGCCCAGGTGGCTCGATACCGTCGGGTAACTGTAAAGAGTTTCAGCAATTTTGATTAAGCATCAAGGACAAGTTCTGGCTCCTATCTCGTTTCATTGAGGTATCAGACAGGGCTGTCCATTGTCAGGTATGCTTTGTCATCTTTCGTTGGAGCCGCTACTGGTGAATCTTCGTCGAATGCTCGGACAGTATGCGGTTCGTCTACCTTGGTATATGGTGTGAGGCCTCTTATGTTGGCGTATGCGGATGATCTGTCTTTTTCGTGACAGGAGATGAAGCTTTTCCGGTCGCTCGTGCTGTTTTCGAACAGTTCGAACGTATAGCGGGCGCTAAAATCAACCTTAGTAAGAGTCAAGGCTTGTGGTGTGGAAGGTGGAGAGATCGTACAGATATTCCACTGAACATCCAATGGACTAATACTTGCCTGAAGTATTTAGGTGTGTATATCGGACGCGAGAGTAAATCAAATAATAGCCGCATCGCTCTTGAGAAACTCTCTAGAGCTGTAAATTCATGGCGTAGTCGACTGTTTCCATTATCCTTAATGGGTAGGTCAGTCGTGATAAACTATTTGATTACCTCGTCCATCGTTCATCTGCTAAAGTCTGAGAAGTTTGATGAAGGCTCGTAGGTCTTCTTCAAGCAAAAGCGATAGTCGCCTTTTGGTGCGGAGGACGATGGGTTGCTGAAAGCACGCTCTGTCTGCCAGTCAAGATAGGTGAATTACGTCTTACTAACTTGGTTGTGAAATCAAGGTGTCTCCAAGTGCGTGCATTCCAAAGAGTGTTTTGCCAGAGAGACAGCTTGATTTCTCAACTGTGGGTGAATGTACTAGGAGGGATCGGCATAGGGGAGTATTACTACCTACTCTCTGTTCGACCACCTTATTCTCGTGACTGGCCACAGGATCTAATCTCAACGATTCAGACCTGGAGCAAAATCAGGCCAGCATTTCACCTTCACTGGAATGCTCTAAGGTACTCGCAATTCGCGTCGATTCCAATCAGATTTAATCCTGAATTAATAGATTCAGTGTTAAGAAATGCTCGGGGTTTTGAAGCTGACACACATACACTGACGGTTCTCGGAGATGTTATTGATATCTCTGGTCAAATAAACACTAAGACTGCACAACTACATGACCTGGCTGCTTCTGCGCGGGAGAGATTTCGCCAACTTGGGACCAGTGACCCTGGCACTAAGTTGGAAGATGCTTTCGTTCTGAACAGACCACCCATCATACCTTTTGGCACACCTACAACACGTGTGCTCCGTGACGTGCTTATGTCCAAAAGACCTCCGGAGTATACAGGATAGAACAGATGGCGAACACACCTCGGGGTGAATATGGGCGTGATGGGAGGGATAACTTGCAGAGAAATCTACAGTTATCCTTCTAATTACAAAGATGCTGATGTATCATTCAAATTGCTGCATCACAGTCTTGTGCATCCTAATCAGTTGTCACATATTGACCGGCGGGTTCAGAGGATTTGCACAGTTTGTGCTGGTGAAGGCACCCTGTTCCACAGGTTCTTCGCTTGTTCGGCTTGTGTCAGTTGATCCACCCGAATTTCGGCATTACTAGGACATCGTTTTTATGGGGACCAAAGGTTTGTAGTCGGGTGAATTGTTTGATTAGCTTTGTGTTGACACTGGGCAAATCTACAATTCACCTGTACTACATGAGAGTCGAAGTTGGGAATCAGAACACTGACCCACAACACCACGCACACGCACTTAAGCGCCAATTCGTTGACAGGTTGAAGAGACGTTTACGTCTCGAATATCTGGCACCGAACGCAGACACATTCAACTGCACATAGCAACCACTATCGTCGGTGCAGGACGGAGCTCTTGTCTTTCGCTGGTGATAACAGGCCACAGCATTTGCAACACTACTCCACGGGGCTTTCCCCGCTTAGGAATCGTTGCAAGTGCTGTAGGAAAGACAATCTCTCTGTTAGAGATGCTAAGCTGGAGGGATGATGAGGGCAGTTTGTAGAGGTCTATGATACTACAGGCTGCCCTCGCGGGAGTCTATAACGGTATCGCGTAAATTTTTCGTTCGTTCGACTTCCTATTTTAATTCGGTCTCGGTCTCGGTGCTAAATTTTAAAATTTTTGTTGAAATTCGCTCGGTCAGGTTAAGATATTTATTATATTATTTTGGAATTTTGGAACTTTTGGAACTGCCACTTACCCTATTGTCAAAATAGGGGCAAGCAAAATTTTTTATTGTTTTGCATCTTTTAGGCATGGTTCAAAATACTTGTATCCATTTATTGTCTCTTTTGAGAACATAGTGTTGACTTTTTGTCGTTTTACCTATTAGTGTCTAGTTTGTTTTTGTTGTCCCTATTGACTGTTATGTTTGTGATTCCTAAGTTTAGCTAGTGTCTTTTTCTTTATACATTGTACATCCTTTTGCACCTATTTTTAAGGAATTTTGAAAAGAGCCAAAGAGCCAAAAAATAAAGAGCTTATATACATAAAAAAAATTATCATAAGTTACTTCTCTATTGTTATAGCTTTTGATATTCTTTTAAATACTTCCTCCACGTTTTAGTTCAATTATTTTTAGGTATAATAAAAAGTTGTAATCTTGTATGCTATCGCCTCTATTTAATTTGTTGGGGCTCAGCCCAAATTGTAACGCAGCGGTTAAAACAAACTTAATTTATTAATAATTCAGATGAACAATACTTAAGAAATAAAACTTCAAGACAAACTTCTATACATTTACAATTTTAATTTCAATTAAGACTTTTCTAGATACCGGACAGCGCTCACTGGCAGTGACTAATTCGACAGCGATAAACTCAAAGACTAGACTTGATATGGGCATTACTACTCTGTGTGTGTGTGTTTTTGGGTGGCATGACTAGGCCTTTGACCATCCGCTTGTGAATGTTCAGTGGATTTCTTTGGCTCCGAATTTAGTACAAAATATGGCGGTAGAATTTTGAATTCAAATATTGAAATTAGGTTTCTTTAAAATTCAAAAACAGAAGTGATATTTAAGATCACTACAAATGTTATGTTATGTTATGTTATAATAAATTACAGTTCGGTCTACGATAGTTTAGTTTTTTTTTTTTATTCAGCTCTCAAGTTTCCGAGTTTCTTGATTCTCGTGGTAATCTAAGGAAAGAACATAAATCAAGTGGCGCCCATATTTAGGATTCAAAGAACCCTGGCCGTCTTCATTGAGCTATCAAGGAGGATAAAGTATATCCTCGTTACGGAACGGTAAAGGGAACCGTAACAATCTTACGATATGAATAGCACCACAGACTATATTCATCGCAAAATTTACCATAAATAATATTTAGACTTGCTCGGGATCGAGATGGTCAATATTATTAATTATTGCCAACTTTGCCATGTTTATAATCTGTGTAGGATTTATACAAAAACCTACTTTTTGAAAACCCGGTTTTCGAATTGCAGATTTCTAAAAAACCGGTTTTAGCCGGTTTTCGAATTTTTGTAAAAAAAATAGATAGAATAGGGAAAACTATTTAATTTAATTTACACAAAATAACAAAAACTCAAATAAAAATTTCAATTTTCAAATAATATTTATATTTATATCACCAATTTTAATTTCTCCTAAGAAAATAGGATTTTAAAAAACTAAAATATCCGCTGAACGGTGGCTAAGTCTTGTTCTTATTTTGGACACAATATAGCCTGAAATCGAAAATATTCGTTCACTAGCTACTGAACTTGGTTTTATAGTTTTTAGGGCATCAAATAACAAATCTAAGTTTTTTGTTCTTTTATTCGTTGCTTTAAATAATGAAAAATCAGCTTTCAGTGTATTTTTTGTACGTTTTTCTTCAGGATCTTCAAGAAATTATGAATTGATTTTTCCATGGCTTCCTTTAAAAAAGCATTACTGTGATGAGTAGTTTCTTCGATTTGCTCTTCATCAGAATCGGTTTCCACATGAGAATTTGGAAACATTCTAGACAATATCTTCCCAGATAACTTAATAATTTCGGTTTTTGGAGCTAAAGAAAGTACACTAGATTTTTTTGCTGAACTGGAAATGTTTCGTGAATTTTGCAAATACTGCAAAAGGGTTGCTAATTCATATAATAATTTCAAACTTATTTCAGTGTTTAAATTTTTAGTTCATTTAACAGAAATTCAAATATACCTTCGCTGCTAGACGAATCGGTCCCAAGACTTTATGAAATTCCAAAAGTTTAGGATATTGAGCTTCATTCCACATATAAGAAGAACAAATGTCATTCAATGCTAAAACAACACATTCTTTTACTGCCAGAAATCTGCCAATCAGAGATCTTGGTCGTACACCGTACAAGACCAGAAAAACCGCACAAATACGACCAAAACCGTACAACGTGGCAAGGGTGTACAATGCACAAACACTGGCCAACGCAACTCGTAGTTGAAAAATGTGTCTGCTGCCCGTTCCATAGAATGAATAGCAAATCAAATAAGCTAAAAATGAATTTTTACATATAATAATTTGAATTCTTTTAAACCGGGTTTCTTAATTTAAAAACCGGTTTTCAAATGTGCCAAATTTATTTTAAAAACCGGGTTTGAAAAACTGTCAAACCCCAAATCTGTGGAACTATTATGTCGGAAGATGCAAGATCCATATCACAATTTGTACATTATAATATAGTAGGTGAGACGACTAAACAAAAAGTACTGAATATTGCGTATCAGGAAAAAAGCTATCATACCTAACAATTGATGTTTTGAGAATTAACCTTGTAATTTATGTACCTATGTTATAATATCCTGGACAAAGATCAATGAAATATATAGGTTGGGATATAATGAAAGAATTTTAGACTTTAGTGACCATTCATACAAGAGAATATACAATATAATACAAGGAATGAACTTTTCAAGTAATTTTATTAATAATTGCTGAAACTTATAGCGCTGGGTATTATATTTTTAATAAAATAAAGTTTTATATAACTATGTTTAGATACATTATACTATGTGCCCTAATTCACAAAATTTTTAAAGGTGTATTCCCATATATATATAGCTAAGTCTCCAATAAAAATCAGTGCAATGTAATACGAGAAATCTTAATATACCGATTTTTCTCAGTGCTATGAATAAAAGCAACGTTCGTAATGTATTATAACAAACAATCACATAGCGTTAAGGCTTGCGCTCAAGATAATGACTTAATGCAAATCATTTATAAAATTCCTAAGAATTAGGTGGATAATTGTATAGAACTGACCTAATATAGGAGAGAAAAGGTGATTCTGATTTTTCTTCTTTTCTTTCCGTATTGATTTTCTCTTCATGAATCAAAGCTATGTTGCGCAAATGTGTGAACTGAACAATTTTATAACTATATGTAATACTTTTTGTTTGCGGTTGCATTTATTTTACGCGTTTACGATGGAGCTTTTTGTATAACGAATCATTTTTCAGAAAAATAAAAACTACATATGTACGAGCAGTGGCATGGCGTGGACTTCGTACGAGGGGAAGCAATAAGATTGTAATTTTAAAACACCGTGAAATAAGCATGCGTTCAAAAGTTATTGCAGTGATTCTAATATATTACCTATACCCCTCTCGTTAGCTGCTTCTTAATCACACAGGAGTTACTTTTTTGAAGAAAAGGCAACAATAGGCAATTGCAAGAGTGAAGTGTGTCGACTGTGCGAAGAAGACGATAAAATCTCGAAGCATATAATATGCGAGTGTCTCGCGCTTCAGCTTTCAAGATGGAAATCACTGCAAAAGCATTCATCTTTCCAAATAAGATTTGCAAGCTAACTCCTATAAAAGCTCGTAAAAGGATAGATTTAGCTGAAGCACTCTAGGTTAGTACACAAAACAGATCTCTGGTCGCTCTGCAGAGTCTTAGCGGCCTAGTCACCCCTACCCTAAGCTTAAACACCCACGATCGAGTATGTGAGAGTATGCATGAATTGCAGTGTTTTTGCCACCTGCTTTCGAATTAAAATAAAAGTTTTTAAGAAACAGTCACAGTCAGGCTGCAATTTCCTTGTATATTATACACTCCGTTTCAATCATTGAATAAATTAATAATAAAGAAGCGGGATATCGTTCCAATGCAGTGTACGTGAATAAGATACTTACTGACAGTCGGATTGAATTTGGTTGAACTTCCTTTGACGATTCTGAAAAAAAAACATTTCAGAGTTCCGGGAGTTCAGTGAAACTTTATAAAATTTAATGATATACATAGTTAAAATTGTGTTGTTTCGGAATGTGAATAAGAATACTTACGTGAATAAGATACTTACTGACAGTCGTATTGAATTTGGTTGAACTCCCTTTGACGGTTCTGAAAAAAAACATTTCAGAGTTCCGGGAGTTCAGTGAAACTTTATAAAATTTAATGATATACATAGTTAAAATTGTGTTGTTTCGGAAGCTTGAAGTGTATAGTGTTCTACAGTTTAGTGTTTTGTGAAATTAAGGGGAGGAAACCCTTTATAATTTTCAAAAAATCGATTTTTTTTTCCTCATATTTTGAAAGTATACTGGAAAGAGGAAAAATTAAAATATTAAATATTTACGGAGTTATTGCAGTTATTCATACCGTATACTAGCGAGTCAGGTAGCTGGAGCGCTTGGGGTACAGCAACCTTTCTTTCACAATACCTTTGTACAATTCTATTGTCCCATTCGAATTGTCCCAAATCAGCAGATGGAAGATAATCAGCTTTTCGAGAAAGCTGATGGCTTTTTGTAGGCGCCTGGAATCGCTGATTGATCGATAAGTCACTAAATTAAATTTTTCCGTATTGAAAATTTAAACGCGAAAATCTCGAAAGTGCATCTTCAAAAACTGCTGCTGCTATAGGTCAAATATTCTGATTTTGGACCACTTTTTCGATCATTTTTACTCCAAAAAATTAATTTATTTACGCGATATCTATAAAACTTCAGGTACATCCTTCAGATAATATTATAGACAGAAACCTCTGAAAGTTTCATCCAGATCTATCAATAACTTTTTGATACATTTTTTTTTATTTTATAGGTTTTTGCTTCCTCTGACCATGTCAGTAATCGATAAATAATTTCCTTGTTTGATTATGATCAATAGAAAAACAATTGCAAAGGCAGCAATTTTCGACGTCACGCAAAAGGCACCCGGAGGAACTACCCTACAACGCCACAATTTTCTTTAAAAAAACAAATGTTTTTCTACACCCGAGAGCTGTAGCAAAATAATGTTAAAAGTTTAAAATGATGCGCTTATTTTTCAGCTTTAGAAAAATTTATAAAAAATGCCTCATTTTCGGGCGTCTAAAGGGTTTGCTTCCCTCGAAGCTGTTAGCTTTTAATATAACGTGGAATTGTGCGGTGCAGTTGTACAGAAACAATTGCGGAAATTCCAGCGGAAAACCGTATTTTATGCAAGTGAATATATTTAAAAAATATATCACCCTTGTTTTTATTATTATTCGTGCTTTAATATGTATAACAGAAGCAGAGAAATATACGAAAGTTTTAAGATCATGTGCGATTTATTTATCCGATAAATGTCAGAAGGTTTCTCCTTTTCAATGACAGCCCTTTATTTCTTTGGAGGCGCAAACGTTTTGATTATTTACACAGAAATTTGGAGTATAAATAAGTTTCCCATTCAAAATGTTGCAATTTCACTACTGCCATGAGGAAGCGAATACAAACACAGTACACTAATTCATTTCACGAGTGGCTTAAGTTTTCACCCGATAATCCGCTTCCATATTAGTTATTTATTCAAAGCTATAAACAAATTTTAAATTTTAAATTTTCTCGAAAATGAAGGAGTGATGAATGGTTGTCAGAATATGGAGAGATCCTCAAGAGTGTTCTAATGCACTGGGTAAATGAAATTTCAATGAACTTGGAAAATATGAAAATGGAGGATTTCAAATTCGTTTATAGCTTTAAATCAAAGTATATTATTCGTATCGTTTTTCGAGTAAACTAAATATCTGAAAAAGTAGATTCGTGATATTCGCCGATATGCGACAAATAAATTCTAAATAAGGTAAATTAAAATATCAAAAATTGCTCATTTACTTATTTTCCCCCGACTGTACCTTTTTGTCATCAATATTATAGGGGCTTTCGGCAAGCACTGTCTCAGTGAGACAACTGAGACAAAACTTTGAGCAACCGTCTCAGTTGTTTCAGTTCAAACCAATCAGCAGATTTTCCAATTTTGACCTTTAAATAATTTTGAACACAGAAAATGGATAGTAATAAATTGAAGATAGTGTTGGTAGTTTATCCAAATAGCTCACTAAACTTTAATTAGCCTTTAAAATCACAAAATAACGAAACTGAGTCAACTGAGACAAGAAAATTCAGTTTCACTTGTCTCAGTTGCTCAGTGGGTGCGTTCGAATTTTGTAGCTCAATATGGAACTAAGACAGTTCACCCTAAGTGCAGTCTCAGTGAGCCAACTGAGAATATATCACTTGTCTCACTGAGAATGTGCTTGCCGAAAGCGCCTCATATTTAAAGGCATTTGCTTTAAAGAAATATTCCCCTATCTAACTTGAAATTCCCCTCAACTATTTCTGCTCGTCCTCGCGGTCAGGCTTGAACATATTAGCTGGTAACCTAATCGACCTACCGACAGAAATTGATGGAAGCACAAATGAAAACACCTCCACTCGAAACAAACACAGCGTTCATCTCTCATAAAAAATATATATTCATATGAATGAAATTAACCTAACCAAAACCCTCGAGAATACTTCACAAGCCATGAAGCAGACTCCCTCCCTACCGCATGCGAAGCCCAACGTAGTCCTTACATTCTAAAATATTTGCAGTGTTCTTATGTAAAAAGTGACAAAAGTTTGATTTGAATAGCTCGTACGCCCTAAACTACTATTCATACAGAAAAATGGCGTTCTGTTAATCTTAAGCTTGCTTTCTTATCTTCCGAAACGTAATAAAATTTTCATACCTTTCTTAACAAAATTATTTAAAAAAAATTATCTTAACCAAATGACTACGATTCCTCATACAAAAATTCTCAGCTGAGTAATGGCGTTGTGCCGTCATGTCATACCGTGGGCTGATGATATCGAATGTAGCGGCCTGCAGATTCGGACTACGGCTGCACATACACACTTGCAATTATCACTCAGCTGAGAGGTATTGAGCGTGAAACGGTAAGGTTACTTCTTAATCAAAACTATTTTATTATCTTGTTAGGTAAGATATATAGTAATTGTAGCCTTTGGGATGATAAGGATCCAAGCTGTAAATTACTAGAAGACTACTTTCCTGTGTGGATAGTAGTTTAGGCTCTATGGCATACATAAACCAATGTTTAGCACTTTTCCATAAGTATCAATATAGAACATTTTAGAAAACGGACTAAGCACGGGTTTTGACCTAACCATTGCCTTCTTTATTACAGGCCGTGGCGCTAAAACTTTTCTTTACTTGCATATGTATGAGAAACGTGCTGTTTGAAAGCTTTTAGCATTGCGCATTATGGAAAAACAAACACGTTTAATGTTTAAAAATTTATGTAAAATAAACAACGCTTCTGCTGACTATAATTCTAACGCCTATTTATAGGTCAAAATGTTTACTTTTAGGGAAAAAAACATAACTGTAATTATTTGAACAAAATTACGAAGTGCTTCTGCATTTTCCTAAACTCTACCCAATTCGCTGTGAAATGAGAGTAAAACTTTCGCTCAAGACTAACGTTCTTTGTTAAATTTGAAGTCTCTTTCCCCTGAAAATCACGAATATGATTTTCTATTGAATGAAAAATTTAAATACATAATAATTAAACGTATGATTTTAATATAATAAATAAATTTCTTTCAGATGCATCACATTTGTTTGTTGGAGTTCACAAAACCATAATTTGCACTTTTTTTTTACCTAAGATATGGCATTCTGTAGTTTTGAAAAGTTCTTTAAAAACGAAAAGAGAAAGAAAAAAAAAGTTTTCGCTGCAATTCGAGGAGTACTCTATTTTATTTCTCGAAATACGAAAATGTCAATTTGATGGTCAAAAACTTAAAATGAATGTTTTTATTAAGTCTAACAAACAAATGAAATGTAATTATTAATTATTATATAATTATTACATTTAATTGATAAGTTTAATTATTATGCATTTGATGTTGGCATTCATTAAAAAACTATATTCATGATTTGCAGGGGAAATAGACTTCAAGTTCAAAAAACTAACTTTCGTCTTGAGCGAAAGTTTTACTCTCATTTCACAGCAAATTGGGTAGAGTTTAGGAAAATGCAGAAACACTTCGTAATTTTGTTCAAATAATTACAATTACGTTTTTTTCCTTAAAAGTAAACATTTTGACCATAAATAGGCGTTAGAATTATCGTCACCAGAAGCGTTGTTTATTTTACATAAATTTTTAAACATGAAACGTGTTTGTTTTTCCATAATGAGCAATGCTAAAAGCTTTCAAACAGCACGTTTCTCATACATGTGCATTTTATATCGCCACGGCCTGTAATAAAGAAGGCAATGACCTAACCCATGCTTCCAGTATAGCAGTGTTTGTAGGTCCCATAGAAGCACTTTTTCAATTGCATCCCTTAGGCTTAGAACTAATTTGTATTGAATGTAGCAACACTGAAAGTGGCGAGCGATCAACAGAGATGTGTAACGTCATAGGTAGATTCCTTACGAGTTCGAATGCCATACATTTGGTTGGATGTTGTTCGATTGCTGATGAGAGCAGAACTACAAACCATCTCCTCCAGGCACTGGTGTCGGTTGTGATATCTTAGACAGAGCTCAGACGTGTTCAAATGCTATACTTTTCTTTGCTTGTTGTTCGATGCTCTACTACCTCTGAACAAAACAATCAAGAACAAGATTGTTTTGTTCAGAGGTAGTTGATTTTATTATTGCTCTCTTTGATAGTTTACAGCGCAGGGCGAATAAAAAGCCTTTACGAACAATATGGCTCCCCCAATATTCTCGTATCAATTTGCTCGTATCAATTTTCTCGTGAAACATTTGCTCGTAAGTCAATTTACTCGTATCAATGTTCTCGTAAAGCCATTTTCTCGTATCAACTTTCTCGTAAAGCCATTTTCTCATATCAATTTTCTCGTAAGTCAATTTGCTCGTATCGATTTTCTCGTATTCCAATTTGCTGGAATACGAGAAAACTCGCGCGTGCGAACCAATTAGTTCAAAAGATAAGTTCACACGAGTTTTGGATTATTCGATGAGTATTTAATTTAAAACAGAAACAAATCATTTTATTTACATATAAGAATTCCTTAATAGAGGAAATACTTCTTATACTTTAATTCAATTTACTGTTAACATAATACAAGACCTTGCTTTAGTATTTGTTGTTTGCAATTAAATACTCGTAGTAAAATGTTAACAAGGTTGCATACGAGATAATTGTATACAAGCAAATAAGAGCAAATTGATACGAGCAAATTGACTTACGAGAAAATGGCTTTACGAGAAAATTGGTACGAGAAAATGACTTCACGAGAAAATTGTTACGAGAAAATGGCTTCACGAGGAAATCGATACGAGCAAATGTCGTACGAGAAAAATTGATACGAGCAAATTGCTACGAGAATATTAGGTGATACCAAAAATATTGTTGATGAAAGTTTGTTGAGGATGTTTTTATGTTGTAATTTTTTATTTGATTTCAATTTTATTTGTTTTAATTCAATTAAATCAGAAATCCTAAGGGAAGCAATGCATCCCTTGCTTCCAAAGACGCCACGCCACTGTGTATGAGTCGATTAAAGGCAACTTTAGTCAAGCACACACGATAGATAAATGATAAATATATGTATATAGCACAAAAAAAAATCAAGCGGCAGATAATCAAAAAAACAAAATAACTACAACAAAAAATTTAGCTGATAATTTAAGTAATTTAGTATGTAGAGAATAGAAGAAATTCTTAAGAACTTTCATTTAATGTTTCTAAATTAAATCACAAATACAAGAAGAAAAAACAACCGCCTCGTCCGGGGTTTGAAACCGGGACCTTCCGTTTGCCGGGCGACTGCTCTTACCACTGAGCTAATGAGACAGATGATTTTCCCTCTTGTATTTATCAATTTTATAATTAGCCTACTAAGCCACGTTTTCTTTTCAGCTGGCATTTAACCAGTAACGATGAAAGCGCACAAATAAATTTTTTGTAAATTCAATTTTTAATTTTTTCCCTGACGGGAATCGAACCTTGTAGGCCTTGTGGCTTAGTAGGCTAATTATAAAATTGATAAATACAAGAGGAAAAATCATCTGTCTCGTTAGCTCAGTGGTAAGAGCAGTCGCCCGGCAAGTGGAAGGTCCCGGTTTCAAACCCCGGACGAGGCGGTTGTTTTTTCTTCTTGTATTTGTGATTTAATTTAGAATCATTAAATAAAAGTTCTTAGGAATTTCTTCTATTCTCTATCTTGACCGATTCTAACAAGTGTAGGTTCGATTCCCGTCAGGGAAAAAATTAAAAATTTAGTATGTATTTAGTTGTGATTTATATTATATATTTTTTGCAATATGTTTTAAAAGGTATATGAAAAAGAAAGAGAAAATAAATTACCTTAATTCTTCTACAATTTATTTAAGGATTCTTACACTTTTCACACTTTTTTTTTTATATATACATACATACATACATCTTATGACAAGTTAGGTTTTATAATAATTATACCACACTTTTTTTTTATTTTTCCCTAGATATGTATTTCAATTTTATAGCACAATGCATTTTAGTTGAAGCTTTTACATTAACAAATTTGAGTGAAGCCGCAGATTCATGCTTAAACATGCCACCAAGTGCTTCGATATATAGGTACATGAGGTACGCTGGCGACATGTATGATTAATTGTACATCGCTTTCCTTAAGTATCTCTAGTTGAGATTTGATAGCTTTTTGTAATTCGAACGATCGCCACCGCTGGTCAATGAAACTCGGCATCTGATACTATTTCTACCGCCATCACCAATGTTAAGGCTTCGCGTCCGTGCTTTATTCACAACACAGAGAAAAGCCGCGAACCGAGATTTCAAGGAGAGAGATTGAATCAAAATGGAAATGAATAAAAACAACGTTTAACTTTTCTTTCCTTGACTTCGACGATATTAACCGTTTATTTCTTTATCAATCTTATTATCGTTTCACTATAACATTAGCTTCGCTATAATATTACATTCGTTTATTTCTAAACTTGCCTGTTTTTAATTTTGGGACCTATCTGCTTTATTTGGATGGTAGTTTGGCTCATTTGAACTCTTGAAACTGAGTTTATGCGAGGGGCCTTGAAAAGTGAAATTTTAGACAGGAAATTATCGCATGAAATTAATTGAAAAATTTGAGTTTTTGTAATTTGAAATTATAAGTGCATGAGTTTTACAAGTGCATGGATTTGTACCTTTTAGTGATTTAGAGAAGTTAGTCAGAAAGAATTGCAAGTGCGATGAAATTTATTAAATATTTAGAAATTTCGGTATACATATACTTTTAAAATTAGGAAATGCAGATAGGCAAGTTGCATGGTGCATGCGAATTTTAAGGAAGTTTGTTGTTAGGGAGGTAATGTTATAGCTGGTGCTTTGTGCATATATGCATGTTGCATTGCCAAATCCAATTATTCTTCCACAAACCCAAGAAAAAATATATTATCACAAATTTACAAATTAAGTACAAGTTCTGCAAATACTTTCAATAATAAAGTAATTGTAGAACTCAAAATCCCCATTCGTTTTAAAGAACCTTATCCCATATTTAAAGCAATGCCATTACCTGCACTCTTTAACGGTTCTTTCCTGTTTCTTGAACCATCGAGAGAATATATACTAACAGACTACATACAATTGTAAACACTATCTCGAGTTAACACTTCAAAATATTCACATTTGCACAACGTTGGACCATATGCATTTTACTGGAAGATCTTATCCCCTATCTTCAATACAAACACTAAAATAAATCAATGTGAGATAAATTGTTATAGATCATACCATAAAAAACGTAATATAAAATCTATATTAAATTAACTGTACTAAATCAATAGAATCCAATTTACATTTTCGTTCAAGTTCATTCATGTTCAGATTTGACAAAAATAATTTCCGTTCCCGTGAGAACGAAGGTATAATATTAAATTCACCTTTTCCTGCGCGGCAGACGCGAAGTCAGCAATTTTATTAAAGTAAAAAGCGCACAAATGAGTAATTGCAAAATGGGAAAACATATTCACAGTTAGCCTGAAGTTTGGGATCCGAAGTAAATCGTCGCGCTCTTTAAATTCGTTCCTCGTATATAAGTCGCCAATGTAATTTCTAAATCTTTTCCTAAATTGATTTCAATAAAGATTTAATTAATAGTTAAAGTTGGTGTTTTCATTTATATTATTTTTTTTTCTTAACAATAAAAATAGATTATTAAACTGGCGCAGTCGGTAGGATGTGTCAAGTGCAATCCACTTATGTTTTAACATTTAATGGCACATCCAATTAACCTACGTACATATATCAGCAGAAGTGATATAAAGTGATATAGGAAATTTCTAATATCAGCAGAAGTGATATAGTAAATCTTTCAATGTAAAATATCAGCTGAAGTGATATAATAAATTACCAATAACGATTTTAAATATCAATAGAAGTGATAAAGAAAATCTGTAATAAAGATTCCAAATATCAGCAGAAGTGATACTTATATATCTTTAAAGTGACGTTCAAACACACTTCCTAGATGGGATGTATAATATTTCTGAAATCAACTAAATACTTATAAATTAATTTGCATCAGATCTATTAAATTTCATCAGAAGTGATGTTTAAAAATTTCAATCAGCAAATGCGATGTGGTTTTATCATATAAATACAAACAATAAATTAACAAATCACCTGAGTAATACCAACGAAATTTATGGTAAACTTAAAGGGCCTAAGTAGAGATGAAATTCAGCACAAGAATAAGAAAGGAAGACAACATCTATAGGATATCTAAATCGAATCTTGAGACGGTACATAATTGCATAATTGGAACAATTCCGACGTAACTTGCAGAATTTTGTTTAATGCAAAGAAGCCGACAATCAAAGTGTTATCTTAAGGTATGTTAATATGAATGAAGTTCCATCTGCTAATTCAGAAGATATAGATAAACTAACAGAATTAATAAGTAGTATTCCATTAAGAAATTCAGCTATAGAAGGTTCTGATATTCCAATAAATTTTGATGTAACAGAAAATTTGAACCCAGTGAAAAATTTTAAAATAACAGAAAATCTAGAATTTAAAGAGGGAAAAAATACAAACAATCCTAATTTTGTTATTACTCCAAAAAGTGAAAGTGCAAAAGATTTTAATATCTCTGAAGTAACTATGACGACACCTTTGACTTTAAATATAGATCCACTTAAATACCTCATTAAACTACCCGAGTTCTTCGGTGATTATAAAGATCTCCAAAATTTCACGAATCTTATGGACAAAATTCACTCAATGTAAAACAAAGCTCACCCTAGCAGGAGGAGACGACTTAAAGATCGTAGAACAAACCATTACCAATAATAAGGCTTCTGCCTTGACGATATTCAAAAATAAACTCCCCGAACCAATGCGATCAATTCTGTATTGTAGAGATCCAGAAAGCCTAGAAACAGCAATGGACATATTACATGAAGCTGGATATGCATACTATAACCTTAGTTCGCTTAGAATAAATGACTTCAGTCTTAGAAGTAATAGTAGGATTAATAGTAGAAATAATTTCCGCAATAATAATAAGTCAAATAACTTTAATGGTAATAACCTTAGTGGAAATAACAATAGAAACAATGGTTATAATAACCCCAGCAATGGCAGAAATTTTGCTAATGGAAACCAACATTTTTCGCAACCTCATAATCATAGAAATAATACATTCCAAAACCAACAATTTTTGCAATCTTCGAATTATAGAAATCATTCATACCAAAACCACGTACCAATTCATCATTTAGACAGCCAACCCCTCCTCATAATAATATAACAAATGATACTACTTTTCAATATAGACCCCAACAGGTTCCAGTTAACCCATTTAGAAATCCATCATTCGGAAATAGAAATAACCACGAGAATCAGCAATATCAACGGCTACCACCACCTGAACCGATGGATATAAATTCTAACGAATTCTCAGCTCCAAAATTTTCATTTGATAGCCTCACCCACCAATTACCATATATCATAGTCGATAGTAACATTAGACCCGTTATCAAAAAATAACAGAAACTTGATAGACGAAAGTAACAAACAAATTATAGTAAACAACGAAATTTCAGATCAGATAAGAAACCTAACGAAACAAATTAAGACTCAACAAAATACCATATCAAAATATCTAAACGACTTTAGTGAACAAAACGGGAACAGAATACTAAAAATAGAAGACGAAGTACAATACATGCAGCAGGTATACCAAATTAATTATGACATTACTTTACTGAAAAACCACATAGACGACATCGAAACAATCATGCTGACCAGTAAATTAGGCTTACTTTCCAGAAACATTCTTACGGAAACAGAGTTGAATTTGATTCCAGACCTAGAGAACTTCAAAGATATTAAAATCGTAATTGCATTCCACAAAGAACAAATTATTGTTATTATACTAATCCCAAAGTACAGCGAAAACCCGTTGTCAAAAGTCCTTATAGAACCAATCCCTAACGATAAGAATAAATCCATATATTTGGATGAATATACAGTTTTAGTAGACCGAAATAACACTGTTTATAGTATAAAAATAAACGACAACTTAGAGAAAAATTTAATTAAAATAAAGGATAAATGTGTCCATAATATCATTAATCTTAACGAAGTTTATTGCTCTATGCAAAACTTTTCAAAAGAAGAAATAAAAGAAATTACTCCAGGAATAATTTTAACGAAAAATATTGCAAGAATGAATATATACCAGAATTGTAATAATTTGAAATTTAATTTTTACGGCAATAACCTGATTAAATATGAAAATTGTAAGGTAGAAATATATAACGTATCATATGATAATTTTTATACTAGGATATAGGATAATATTATCTTACCACATTTTGTTACAAAAATAACAGAATACAAAACTATAAGTTTAATCAGTCTTGAAGAAATCCATATAAATAATATTAACAATAATAGAAGGAAAATTAACGAAATAATAGACGAAAAATATGTAAACCGTTTATTAAACATACCTACAAATATCATTATTGTAATAGTCATTTTAGTTATAGTTTTTGGCATCAAAATCATATTACCTAAAAATAAAGGAAAAATTGTAATAAATGCTTCGTCGGAGCCTCAGACTAACGGTGGGGGTGTTATAGATCATACCATAAAAAAGGTAATATAAAATCTATATTAAATTAACTGTGCATTTTTCCATTATATTTTTGCCAAATCAACAGAATCCAATTTACATTTTCGTTCAAGTTCATTCATGTTCAGATTTGACAAAAATAATTTCCGTTCCGTAAAAAGCGCACAAATGAGTAATTGCAAAATGGGAAAACATATTCACAGTTAGCTTGAAGTTTGGGATCCGAAGTAAATCGTCGCGCTCTTTAAATTCGTTCCTCGTATATAAGTCGCCAATGTAATTTCTAAATCTTTTCCTAAATTGATTTCAATAAAGATTTAATTAATAGTTAAAGTTGGTGTTTTCATTTATATTATTCTTTTTTCTTAACAATAAAAATAGATTATTATACTATAAATCTCATTAAAAAAAAGAACCTATTACATCCAAATGTAATATTCTTAGAACTGAATTACTAGTTGATGCAATTGTCGCAGCAAGCGCTTGTTTTTCTCCTTAAAAAAATCCCTACGTGGATATTATTTGTGAAGATTCCATTAGTTCACAAACCATGGAAGGATCGGGAACAATGTATATAGTTTCGTCCTTACATGAAAATCATGCACCATTTTCATGAAATTATTCCACCTTATCATTTTTCGTCTGCAAATTTATTGAAAGAAGGAAATTCTTAGGTAGGATCCCAATTAAATGGATCTCGTGATAAAGAACGTGAGTGTGCGTAAAAATACTAAAATAAAAAGTGGTTATTATAGCGAGAGTTTTACTGGTTCATGAAAAAATTTTAAAGCGAACCCCAAATCAGTGAAATCAATAAGCCGAAATCAACCCTAATATAAAGGTTTTTTAAAAGTGATAAGTTAAAAGTGAACACAACAAACAACTGTGAAAAGTTGAGAAAAATCAAGTTGAGTTAAAATCAATCTCAAATTAAAGGGACCGTCCATTACAATTTAAAAGTGGATTCTCGCGCAAAAACATATTAAACGGCTTATTCAACAATACCGACTTGCAAGCATCGAAGTGGAAAACCTCCAGGAGGAAAATCTGCCTAATAACGTGCCACCAAAAATACGTGGAGACTAGATAACATCATCGACAATACTACTCCAAAACAACCAAGGACAGGGAACAGATCACCGCTGAAGATATAGAAAGTTTACCAGAATTCAATGGACGAGGTGACGAATTATTCACATTTTTAGAATTAGTAGATAATATAACCGTTAATTTTAAAATATGATGTAAATAGTCAAAATATTTTGCTAAACAGAATAAAAAATAAATTACGTGGAAAAGCTAGAGAACTAATTGAGATAAATAACCATGTAAAAGTCTGGTTTGAAATAAAATCCATCTTAATCAATAACTTTGGAGATAAAAAATCGGCATTACAGATATTCGACGAGTTAAGAAGTGTGACCTTTACCACAAACAATGTCGACTTGTACAATGAAATAAAAAGTATGTGGGGGGGGGGGGGACTAATAAAAGTGAAAGATGAGGCCAATTCACAGCTTACAATTCAAGCAAATATCCAAACTGGTTTAACAATTTTCAAAGACAAACTCCCCGAACCAATCCTTCGACTCTTGAGGAAGCTTTAGAAGTTTTATTCGAAAATAATTACGCTCATTTTAACCCTTCAAAGAACTACTCCTATAAAGACAGAAACATACGAACAATTCAATATCAAAATAACTTTGACAAATTTAGTCCTACACGTCCTAGCAATAAGTGCAACAATAATTCACGCCCCAGGCAAAATTATAACCGAGCAAATTACAATTCAAGTGACAGACCAAATAATCTCAACCTACAAAACTATAATCCAGGATTTAGACAAAACAGTTATAACCAACGAAATTATAATACAAATCACAGGCAAAATAATTACAACCAAAATAATTTTAATGCTAGATCTTCCCAGTTTAAGGCTTAAACACAATTGCGACGACAGACGACAAACGACGACGATATATCGCCGTCAAACTTCTAAAAGCACAGCATCTTATGCGAATGCACCAAATTGCGACGACCGAGGTTGAGCGATCGACGACATTATCGCCGGGATTGATCAGTTTCTAATTTTGCCGTCGTCGCTGCAGTCCTACCAACAAAATTAATCGAATGAAATGGTTGTGACATTCACTTTTGTCTTTTTTAGGTTGTAGCACGCCGCGGTAATTTTAAAATAATGAGCTTTGAGGAAAAATTGATCGAGGAAATGCGAAATCCATAAAATAATTTATTGTTTACAAGCCAGGCAAGACAAGTGGACAAAAAAGACGTGGGTTGGATGGATATTTCAAAGCGTTTAATTTACTTAATTTCCGCATTTTCAGTTTTTTTTCCACACTTTGGTTCATTGCATTTCTTTCAATAAAATATAAAATATTATTGATAAAAATGTCCTTTTAAAACGCTCGAAACATTTAACAAATGAAATTGCAATATCTTCTTCTTTCACAATCGTCGCTCACCGCCTGTCGTTGCAATTGTGTTCCCAATTTTTCGACTGCCTGTTTCGCAACGATATTTTCGCTGTCGTCTGTTGTTCTGTCGCTCTGTCGTCGGAATTGTGTTTAAGCCTTTAGATCACAAAATGTTAGGCAAAATCAAACGCCTAATTTTAATCCCAATAATAACAGCCCAGAACCTATGGACATTGATAGGAGTATGAATTCCAGGATTCACTCACTAGAGACTCAAAATCAAATAGAAAATTAACAGTCTCGGAGGACAGCACCAACCACTTCCTCATATAAAATTGCAATCGCGAGGAAGACCTTTAAAATTTATAGTTT
The DNA here is from genome assembly GCA_963930735.1 of Dioctria linearis. Taxonomy (NCBI): domain Eukaryota; kingdom Metazoa; phylum Arthropoda; class Insecta; order Diptera; family Asilidae; genus Dioctria; species Dioctria linearis. The sequence continues at coordinate 121,462,642 of OZ005742.1, read as the reverse complement.
ATTCAGGTGCTACCATGAGTTTTATAAATTCAGGCATCTGCAATCCTATATAGGCCAGAAAAATAATACCTATCAATATTAAAACATAAATACCACTCCGTGCGATACCAAGTAACAATCGAACCATTTTTAGAATTTGACTCTACGCACAAACTAGAGTTCCTAGAGATAAAATATCATGACAAATTTGACGGACTAATAGGCAAGCCGAAACTAATTATAAAGACAAAGTATTAAGATGAAGTACAGGCAATGAAATTCCACTCTTCTTCAGCGAAGATGAAGAAAGGGAATACCAAATTCCTGTCCCCCTCATAGAACTGGACACATTCCACAACGAAGTATTTCTTGACGAACACGGAATTAGATTCGATCATTTAGATCCACCTACAAAGGCCGAGCTCCTTAAAATAATAAAGAAGTTCGATAAAGTTTTCTATCATGAAGGCGACGACCTCACATTTACCCATGTTTATATATAAATTAAGTTGTTTACCTTAGTGTGGACTGGGTAGGTTTAAGTATCCAAAACACCTTTTCTTTATGTTGTTCGAAATCAGAACACCAACTTATTGCTTTTTTATTACTCAAAATCTACACACAAACTTATTTCTCTAATTACTCGAAAGCGACACATACACTTATTACTCTTTTATGACTTAAGCGACACATACACTTATTACTCTTTTATGACTTAAAACCAGAACACAAACTTATGTCTCTAATTACTCGAAAGGAACGTAATACCCTAGACACACAGCACGAACTAATGAATCATTTGTACTAACTATTCATTAAAATGCCGTGTGTCAAATAGTATATGTCATTATAGCACGAAAATCAGATGATAATGAAGTACACTAATGAAGTGTTTTCCTCCTTCATTATAGCTATAATGAGGAAAATGTGCTAGATTTGGCATATAATGTAAATCTGGAGCTCCGCTGTGCATCTGCCGATTTGAAAAATAAGAAGAAGAAATGCAAAGAAATGCAAATCACAAATTATATTATTAATATTTTTTTAAATATAATGTGTTTCTCATTTAAAAATTGTTAAATTGAAAATAAAATAAATGAAAACAAAGTTTATAGCGTTAATTCGATCCATATTGTTTCTTTAATGTGATAAGTTCATCAAAACCAGTTTGACAGCACAACTTAATTAAAGAAATGGCTGTGTGTCCGCAGTTTATAATGAATCATTATAGACTAATGAGTCGTTAGTTATTTCTTCATTAAGAGTGCTGTGTGTCTAGGGCATAACGTTATTTAGTTTAATTATTCGAAAGCGGGACATGCACTTATTTCTCTTTTATCGGAACACAAATTTCTTTCTTTCTCCCAAAAATTAGAACGTTAACTTTTTATAATTTCCGTTTTTAACCCGTTTGCTAACCACTTTTTCTAACGTCATTGACCAAAAACCCAACTCAACTCTTACTTGAATCTTTAAAACCAACTCAACTTTTTCCGCCGAAATCCAAAAAACAACTCAACTCTTGATCACATTCATCGTCAAGTCAAGTCAAGTCAAGTGTTCTTCACACGCGATTAACGAAATAAAAGGAATTATGGCGAATTTATTACCGAACCGATATCCCGGGATATTTGAAAATGTTTACGTACAGGCTTTAATTTTGGCCTAGAATTCACTTTTGTCTTTGATTCACTTTGCACTTTAATTGTTCGAATTTATATTAACTTAAGTTTACACGATGTCGAAATTATTACAGCCTGTTGCGCGACGGCAAGCTGTGTTCTTGGCTGTTATTTGATAATTTTGGGATTTAGAGGAATAGGGAAGTTGGATGGTAGTGGGAAGTTGTGGAATGTTAGAGATTTCTCTAACTTGTTGTAAGTTGGAGACCGGCGTTTCTTCCAGCATGGTGAGAAATATCCCGAAAGTCCAGAATGGTCCAGCGTTGATATATCCCACGATGATCGAGATGCCTGGATGTTGTCCTATCCACGATGGTGGCTTCCTGCACTAGTGAAGAAAGTAAATCTTTCGCCCAGGTAATAAATGTTTCTCGTTTCCGAGTTGATTAGGTGGAGAGGTGATAAATAGTGGTGATTTTCAACTTGAAGTTGCGTTGGAAGCTGGCTAATGAGGGGGTTAGGGGTGTTGAGAGATCTTCTCAAGTTGTTTTGACCGCGAGAGAAAGGAGATAGTCCTCGATTGGAGTGATGTTTGCACTGTCATACAAAAAGGTGTTGGGAAAGTAGTGTCCGTCAGGTTTTCTGTACACTCCTGTGCAGGCCCTTAGGATCTTTCTTTCGAGAGCGCTAATTTGCTTCATATAGGATGGTGAAATGGTGTGCCAGATGGGGAAGCACATTCATCGCGATCAAGAGCCGTTATTCGGGTTAGAAAATGCTAAATTGCATTTCTTTATCCTGAGAAAATTTTACTTTTTCAATTCTGGACTTGTTCAAACATGTCCAGAATTATTCGCGTTGGACGATGGCTTCAAAAATGTAATCTCACACTTTTAAAAACATCAGCCACCGTCCCGTAGTTTGACATAGCGGCGCGCATATATGTACATACAATGCATTTGTGCGGTGCGCGTTTCTTATTACGAAAGTTTCTATCGTAATATGTATGTACGTATGTAGATACATATTGAATTTTTCGCGGCAAATCGTACTGAAGGTACGATTTGCCTTTTGATTTATTTTTTGATTAAATTGTTGAAGTGACAAATTTTTAAGTAGAACGACTTGGGTTGTAAACTGAAACTTTTGTTTTTCCCAAGTTGTTTTGTGGGAATAAAATGTATGGTATGTGAGGAAAATTGCTGATGCCAATTTTTTTCACTCATTTAAGAGATTAGCTAACCATGTTTGAAGCATGATTAGCTTATGTGAAAGTTTACTGAATATAATTTTTATGTTTTGCCCTTTTTCAGGTTTATATGAAAATTTAATTTATTTTAGGTATATAACAATCCTTCCCCCTGAGAAAAAGAGAATTATTCTTTGAAGAGGAATAATTCTCAGGGGAATTTGTTGTTGATGCATTTGTTGGTGGCTGGGTCTTGGTCGGTTTTCGGTTGTGTTTTTGTTCGTGCTTTACTAAAATATACATATGTATATTATAATTTTTTGTTGCTTTTACAGGAATGTATAATGCTTATATATTTTTCTAGGCATTCGCTAATTCTAATTTTATATATTTTTTTTGTGTAATTTAGTGTATGGTTTCCTTAATCCTATTATCTAGCTTTACTTATTTATTTATTTATTTATTTATATCTACTTTTTCTTTTTCCTTTATTTTTTTTTATGTGTATATCTAACGCCTTTTAATTTTTTCTTGGTTATCTTATTTTTTTTTCTTTATTGTATTATTTTTATTTACTATTTTTCTATTTATAATGTTAGTACTTTACAATTCTAGTCTATTTCTATTTAGTATAACCTAGGTATTTATGTCTATATCTTACTAGTTAGTTAATTATTCCTATGTACTACTTAATGTTACTGAATATTAGTTATTCATTATTTTTTACTATTAATAACCTTTTTCTTTTGTAATTAAGTTTTGATTATATTTTACCTGGTTATATGTTTGTTTTACTTCTATGTTTTTCTTTCTTTTATTTTCTTAATTCCTAGAGCTTTGTTTGTATCTTTTGAAATATATTTTCTTTCTCTTAATGTCTAGTTTTTATTTCACTCATTTCTTATAAGCCAGTGTAGTAAAAGGAGAGAGGGCTGTGCTTGTAACAGAATAATAGCAGAGAAAAAGAGAAAGACAAAAATGGGTATTGTGGTGCTCGACTTATACTAATTGTATAGATCTTGCTCTGGGGAGACTTTGAGCACGTTTTAATTTTTCTTGGGGTTTCGCGTAAACCGGTTCCATGGAGGTGTTTTCAGCTGTGGGCTGTTGTCTGCGTTTAGCAACCCATGCCATGAATACCGGTATGACATATTTTGCTATTGCCACCACTGATGCAATTAGCAGCAAGAGTCCTGTCATTGATAAGGATGTGATAGAGAGTATATGAGGAATCTTGGCCTTTGGTCCAAAGTGAATGTTGTTCACTTTAGTACGGATTTCGTCTAGAGATTTTGTATCTGGGTTGATACGTTGATTTGTATCATCTCCGAGGAGTAATGTTGGTTGTTTCTCAAGGTTTTTAAGAGCGGATATCTTGGACATATATTCTGCCAACTCCTCCTGAGCTTCGTTTGTGCCTGGGAAGTAGGTTGGTTGGAAAACTTTTAGCGAATGCAGTTTTTCTGCTTCGTAATACAGAGTGTGAGGCCCTATTTTCAAGGAACATGGTTCGTTGACTGTCATGATTCCTTGTCCTGCGAGACGATGAGTGAGCAACTTTTGAGTACAGGTTATTTGTACCATAGCGGTTTCGGTTAAGGAGTACAGGCACGAATTTGGTCTATTGAGCTTAATTATTGTGTCCTTTAGGGGAATTTGAACCCTGAAACTACACTGTGGGTTTTCGCCCAGTGGGTTAAATAAAAGTTTGATAGTACATTCATCTGATTTAGTGGCTTTAGTGATGGGTGTGTTCAGCTTACCAACCCATGTATCTTCATTGACCCCTTTTGAAATCTTTTTGAATGATTTCAGGTGTTCTGGCTTAAGGATCAGAAACTCCTGGGTCTCGATTTGACTTGCCACATGGGAGAATCCGATATCATGTATTAATGAGTGGTTTGAATCCACCCGTTTGGGAAAACATTTAATCTGTTGGATTTTCATCTTGGGTATATTAAAAATGGGAAGTGTTATTCGAATCACCAGTTTTTCCTGTAACAAATGTGTCTTGATTACTGCTGTTTGATACAGAAATGATAAGCAGTCCTGCAGATTGGGACAAGTGGATTGAGATTTGTGATAAATCTCTAGCAAATGGTTTGGGGAAATTAAAAGGGGATGAATTTGATTATTTCTACTGGAAACTATTATGTCCTGTAGAGCTTGTTGTCTAAATTCCAACTCTATCATTTGTAGTGTCAGACTAGAAACGATCTCTTGTCTTATTTGGTGGGCTATCAAATCATCCGTTGTGTTCTGCAGATGGTTAATCTGATTGGTTTTCTAATGTTGTCGTTCAGGGTTTTTGAATTTGTTCAAACGTGGTTTTTATTACGCTGATCTGTTGCTTTTGCAGGTCAGCTAAGGTTTGAGTATATACCTCTAATTCGCTTAGTCGGGTGTACACCTCTTGTTTGTTTCCGCTATCCATAGTGTCAAAGAGATAGTGCATCGCATTACCTATCCCATAAAAAATGGATCGGGGTGCGTCTCTTGATGTTTTCCATCAGGGCATGTACATGTTTGGTTTGTAGGGTACATAGATCTTGATCAAAAGATTTGTTACCACATAATTGATGAACGTAGTGTTCCGCGCGTTCCGCCAGTTTTGTATGATTGTCCAACTCGGCCAGATCTAACTCAGTGATGACGCTCCAAGTGCCGTGGTAAACAGATAGGCTTCCAAGATCGTCAAAAAGTATTCCAGTATTATTTAGGGGCATTATATAGTAAAGTTCCTCCGCGAGGGCTCCTATTGTGATCAGGAACAGTCCGTAGAAAATTACTGACCGCAGTATTTGTATGAGAGATTGCAAATCTGGCATTCGGAAAGGGGTTGTCAGCTTCTAGCCCCTCGGTTTTCCTCTCAATACGGTGAGCGCTCTTACTTTGTTCAGGGAATACGAAAGTGGAACATTCTTCCTGCCAATATGCAGCGAACGGGCTCTATCAAGCATTTTTCTTCTTTGTTAAAAGATTTAGGTTTTTAGGAGCGTAAATGGCACTTACTTTTTACTTTTTATAGTTAGTTAGTTTTCTTGTTTTATTTATTTCTTATAAGGTTAGGTTTAATTTTTTTTATTCTTTTTTTTTATTTCCACTAACTGTAATTTAAATTTTTTTGATTCGCTTTTATTTTTTTTTATTTTTTTTTATTTTATGGTGGTATGTTTCGGTTTGTTTTTATTCGTATATATATTTTTTTTATACAGCTTGTTTTATTTATTTATTATTTTATTTATTTGTTTATTACTTATTCTTACTTTTATTAATACTTATTTCGTTACCTTAATATGTTTTAGTTAGTTTTTATTTTGAACCAGGAACCGCACCAAATTAGAAGTACGTATATAAGATATTGTAATCTTTGTACATTGGCCGTTAATAAATTTATTATTATTATTATTGTTATCTAGGGGAGGATAGGATAGGGTATTAAAATGGATTTCTTGTTGACTTTGTAGCTTACATGCTATTATATATGTACCTTAGAAAGGTTTTAGACGGTTGTTATGTACCGTGAGCTCTCGTTTACGAATTTTTATTGTGGTGTTTACAGCACTGGGGATACCGGTTACCGTATAGGGTCCTACCCAAATCTGGGAGAGCTTATGTTTACGACTCTCGCTCTTGAGTAGAACCTTATCTCCTCTGTGAAATGTCAATGGACGTACAGCTTTGTCATAGTAGTATTTCGAGCGTTGTTTACTCATCAGAAGATTTTTCGTGCCATGGCGTAAGACTTGTGAAGCTTATACCTGAGTATACGGTAGCAGCTCTCGTGGTTATACACGGGTTCTGGGTCTCGCCTTAAGTTGGACGGAACGTCCGCTGTAAAGCCGTAGAGGCAGTCCATGGGAGTTAATTTTGTCCCTTCGTGAACACTATTATTATACACGAATGCAGCGGTTCGCAGATAATTATCCCATGACCTGGGATTTTCGTCCACTATAGTTCGTAGATATTCACTCAATGGTCTATGTGCACGTTCGAGTGCTCCATTTGATTGGGGTGATAAGCTGAGGTCTGCAGCTTATTTATCCTGAGGAGTTTGCATACCTTTTTGAATAGGTCACTCAGGAAATTACTTCCCTGCTCGGTGACTATTTTTTTGGGAATGCGGTAGCGTGTGACGATTTCGTCGAAGAAAATTTGCGCTACCGTTATAGCTTCCCCATTTGGTATGGCATACCAATGTACGAACTTCGTGAGGTTATCCTGAAACTTTAGTATGTATTTGTTTCCAGATTCAGTCTCCTCTAGTGGCCGACTATATCTAGATAGATTTTATCGAATGGTTGTTCCTCTATGTCTGTAATCACCATTGGCATTTTATACTGTGGTGAGGCCTTCATTGTTTGACATTTGGCACACCGCTTAATGTACTTTTTGATGTCATTAAGCATGTGCCTCCACCAGTACTTTCTTCGAATCCGTTTTTAGGTTTTTATCACTCCCTGATGGCCGCCAAACACAGAATCATGATAATCTTTTACTGAATAATTGAATCTCCTCTGGGCTTGTGATTACTTCAGGGGGACGAGTTTCGTCTATAATTTGTGGATTGTTACTAGGTGGACTGTCAAGTTCTCCGGCCTTTTATGGATGATGAGTTTGCTCTTTTTGTTCTATTGGTTTGGACTGGCTGTCTGAATTTGTTCCATTTTCCTGAATGTTTCGTGTCGGGGCTCTTGTTACTGCATTGCATTGAAGACACTCCTTAAGGTCCGATGAGTGTTTTTCCTCCTCTATGTCCGAGTCTATTTGGTGGTGGACTATAGCTTCTACCGTGAAGGTTGTAGTTTCTTTGTCTCTGTCATTATCCCGTGGAATGCGACTTAAAGCGTCGGCATTCGTGTTGTACTTTCCGGACTTATACTCAATTTCATAATTGAACTCGGAAAGCTTATGGTGGAATCTCACCAGACGGGAAGTGTGGTCCTTAACATTGAAGACACCCTTGAGTGGCTTGTGATCTGTATAGACCGTGAACTCTCGGCCTTGCAGATAACACCTGAAATTTTTAGTCGCCCAAACTATAGCGAGAAACTCTTTCTCAATCGTGGAATAGTTACGTTCGGCTTTGTTCAGGGTACGGCCGGCGTAGGCAATGGGCTGGTCATTTCCTGCCTCTCCTTGAGAGAGAACTGCTCCAAGAGCCTCACTGCTGGCGTCTGTGGTAAGGTTCTAGGGTTTTGAAAAATCGGGATATATTAAGAGTGCAGGAGAAATTAAAGAATTCTTAATGCTTTGAAATGCCTCTTGGCATTTCTCAGTCCACTTAAACTTTACATCCTTTCGGTGTAAGTTTGTTAGAGGAGGTACTGTTTTTGAAAAATCAGGTATGAATTTTCTGTAGTAATTGGCAAGGCCCAAAAATGATTGCACTTCCCTTACTGTCTTAGGAATGGGGAAAGTTTGGATGCATGCCATTTTGGGTCAGGTAGTGCTCCTTGGTTAGAATATTTGTGTCTTAGATACACTACCTCGCGCCTGAGAAATTGACATTTCTCTGGTTGAAGTTTCAGGTAATTTTCTCTTAACCTGTGAAAGACTTTGCGAAGCCTTTCGTTGTGGTCTGCCAGACTTTTTCCGTAGATGACGATGTCATCTAAGTTGACGAAACATTCTAGGCCTTGTAGGCCGGTTAATATGAAGTTCATTAAACGCTGAAATGTGGCCGGGGCTCCTTTGATCCCGAACGGCATGCGTTTGAATTCATAATGCCCTTAGTTGGTACTAAAAACCGTTTTTGCTCGATCCTTCGGATCGACGAGTACCTGATGATAGCCATTGGCTAGGTATAGGGTGGTGAAGTATCTTGAATGGCCCAGTTGGTCGAGGATATCCTCAATCTGTGGTAGCGGGAAGGCGTCGCCAATCGTATTTTCGTTCAACTTACGAAAATCAACGACGACGCGCCACCTTTTCTCACCATCTGGTCCCGCTTTTTTGGGGACGACTAGCAGTGGCGAGTTCCATGGGCTTTTGCTGGGCTGGACAATCTCGTTATCCAGCATTTCTCGGAGATGCTTGTTTATGACATTTCGCTGTGTCTCTGGTAACCGGTATACTTTTGGTTAGTAGGTGATTGGTCTTGCACCAGAGGGATGTCGTGGGTGATGGCATTGGTATGTGTAAGCCTGTCATCTTTTAAAAAGAATATGTCATCATATTCGTAACAGAGAATTGTTATTGAGGCTTTTTCTTCAGTATTTAAAGTTTCATCCAGACTGAGTTCTTGCTCTAATCTGGTGAGGCGGGGCTGAATACTAGTGTCTTCTTGTTCGACATCGCTTGGGAACAGATATCGTATATGTTGTAGCGTGGCCGTCTGATCGGCGCTTATTGCCCTGTTTTTATTACTCTTAATTCTAGTCTTCTTTAATGATTTTATATTATTTATTTTACCTCTTAACCTATTTCTTTTATATATGAGTGGCGCAAAGCCAGGTGGATCTGCGGGAGTTGCTAACGGCAGACCTTTTGTATGCTGGCCAGCGCATGACGTTGGAATTTTCATGAGGGACCCGCAAGCGTCTTGGAGCAGTTTTTTATTACTGCTTAGTTGACTGTGGCTCTTATGCCCTATTTTCTTAATCTTAGATTTAATTATAATTTGATGCTCACCATCGCCGTCATTTCGACTCATGGTATTCAAAGGATGGGCTGTTGTAATATCTTCGTCTGGCTCTCGTTTAATGGGGATGACAGTGTAGTAATGGGAACCAGATTTAGGTTTACGCTGTTTAGGACTACCTGTGTACTGCGTGTGTTGAGGATTCCTATGGGGACTGCCTTTAACCCAGCTGAGAGTAAGCTGTTTGCTAGGAAGACTCCGTCGTCTATTTCTTTTGACAGACTGAGCATTTCTTCCTGCAACTGCAACGGAACTTTGACTACGATCTGAGACCTTGCTGGTACGCACACAGGTTCATTTAAATTTACCTGATGCTGGCCAGTCTTACAAGCTAGATTTTTGGTAATCAAATCACCCTTATCGCGTTCTTGCCTATCACAGTCGACTTCTTCTGGTTGAGAAGCTTTGAGAACACTTGGGGTAGAAGGTGTATCCCCGTCGGGTTTAATATCTTCTACCAGTGTCTCTTTGTTGACTGTGTTTTGTGAACACGGGTTGTCCGATGCAGTTTCTAATGGACAGGAAACTCTTCTGGATTGGTTTCCGTGCGAGGAAATCGCAGAACTTTGTTGGGTCCCTCAACATTACAGTTTTTGGCTAGGAAATCATTTCCTAGCAAGCCGTCGTCGGAAATACCTAGAATGTTTTTTACCACCTGAAAGTTGCAAGGTAAGTTGCTTTTTAGCATGAAGTTTCCTTGGCAACTAGCAACTAGCGTTAATTAATACGGTTTCCCTTTAACAATGAAATCATCTTCTTGGACTAATATCTTTGAATTGCCAATATTCCATGCATCATTGTACAAATAAATTCCATAAGTGTAGTCAATTTTCGTATTTTTTCCCATATATAACTTAAAATATCGATCAACTAATCCATTTGATAGATTATGTATAGAATCTGCTTTCTCTATCAGAGTTCTTGATTGAGTAGGTGTTGCAAACTCATCTTCTGACAGAAATGAATAGTCTATGTGCTTTGTTGGTGTACTTGTCGGGTAAATTTAAGGAAATTTTATTTTAAGAGTTGATTTCATGTCATCGTAATAATCGTCTATGTATTCAACTTTAATTTCATCTTTTGGATCATGTTTTACTTAATCATGAACTCTTGAGGGTGCTCTGTTATAGGTACTCCATCCTTTGAATCATGTTTTACTTAAGTCATGAAGGGGTTTTGTTATAGGTTTGAAGGTTTCCTCAAGATGAGCTTCAGTCTGCACTAGCCCAGTTCTCAGGACTCGGAATTTCTTTTTTATAGTTTTTCTAACTTTTATAATGTCTTTAATCAATTCCTTCCTATTGAAATGTGGCTTTGTATTTTCCCCCATCTGATTTCAGAAAGCTACTTTGAAAATAGTCTACGGACTGCTTTTGAACTACTCTATGAACTGCTTTAAACTGGTCTATGAACTACTTTTGAACTGGTCTATGAACTGCTTTAAACTGGTCTATGAACTGCTTTGAACTTGTCTTTAAACAACTTTGAACTGCTCTGTTAACTGCCTTAACTGATATATGAAAATTATTGAATCTGAATCGGAATAATATTTAAGGAGCGATATATATGTCAAATCCTTTACGGAAGCGCCCCCTGTCCAGGGTGCTATCCTTATCTATCACTACAAATCCATATTTATCTTTCCAACATTCAGCACAAATAATGCGAAAATTATCAAATGTCATGTCAGTGCTTGCATGATCGTTGTAAACATGTCTAAGATTCATTTCATCTTGTTTGAATAAAATAAGAAGATTCGCATTATCTCGTATTAAATGTTTTGGGATATGAGTATAAGTTTGACATAGATAAAAGCAATCGATGTTATTATGTCGACCCATACAAAAATAAGAGCTTATATTGTTCTGTTTTCTACATGCTACACCATCAAATATAAAAACCGAATTAGGTTTGGCTTTTTCTGGTGAAATAACGTCGCAATTATCTGAAAATGTATGGTAACTTAGCCCAGTTTGTTCCAGTCATTTAGTATATTCAACGAATAAAATCAGTAAAACCAAACCAACTTTACAATAATTCGTTGCATTCCAGACAAATTGGAATTTTTTTTATAATAGTAGATAACTGTATTGCTTTTAATGATCATTGTCATAGATGTATATATATTTCAACAAGCCTTCAGCTCTTAGTCTAAATTTGGTTCTTTTATAAATATGTATGTACATCCATCTGTTTGGATAGCGCTTGGTTTTTTCAAGTTAGACAAATTAGTTTCATCAGTTTGATTTTGCTTCTCCACTCGATCAGATCGCGTTGTTGACAATACTTTTATAACGTTGTACAATAAGCATAAATTTAAATAGAGAGTTGCATTACTATCTGAAAACGGAGTTTCTCGATAATCCGGCTGCGCGGATAGAGCATGTTGCCGAAAACCGGGGCAGTCGCGAAATAACTCTTAATGCGTTACATATTACATGAGACTTCATCAAGTGAGTGCATTGTGGATACTTTTCCTACAAATCTTTGTATGTGGCGTGTGATCATACATCTTCGTGAATTACATATCACGTAAGATCTAATCGAGTGCTGTGTGGATACTTTTCCTCCAAATCTAATTAAATTAAACTCGTGAGAATGCACAGAAATATTTGTATTACGAAGTTAAACATAATTTCTGCAAAGCAAACAGTGCAAACCAGTGAACTAAAAAAGCAACGATGCTTTATTGCTAAGTGGATTCCGTTGATCGGATTGCTTAGTTTGAGTGCTGACTGAAGTGAATCGTACACACAAACAACAAATTGGATATCGATTATTATCATTTGCAAGCAAGTAAGTCCATTCGAGTTATTTATTTCTTCTTAACCAACAACGGGTCTTGTCAACTCATATCAACAATTTCATCGAAAATACGCATAAATTTGGTAAAGATAAGCATACTGAAAGTTTTCTCCAATCTCGTTTGGATCTCTTAATAAAATATTGGGAAAAATTTTCAAACAACCATGACGACATTATTGCGATAGCTACTGATGAAAACTTACTATTGCCTTACTTTAAGGACAGTCAATTTGAAGACACCGAATTGAGTTATTGTGAGAAATACGGTCTTCTCACAGATATGCTAAACAAATTTAAATCTTCGAGTGGAGTCCGTTCTGATAAATGCGGATTTTAATTATCTACGCTGCCTAAAATTCAACTGAATCGTTTTGGAGGAGACTTAAAAGAGTGGCCAGCCTTCCAAAACTTATTTAAAAGTCTGATTCACGTAAATACTGACCTCACAGGTTCCCAAAAGTTATACTAACTTAAGACTAGTCTTTAGGGTTCAGCTGAACAGCTTCTGCGAAGCACAGCGAATACTGATGCAAATTATACAAGTGCCAGGAAACTGCCTTGTAAGCGATATAACAATGATCGATTGCTTGTCACTTCTTATTTAAGACTCATAACTTCAATGCCTCCTATGAGAAGTGAATCATTTGCGGAGCGCAGAAAGTTACATGATGGTATAATTGAAGCAGTGAAAGCTTTAGAAGCACTAGGTCGCCCCGTTCAACATTGGGATGATTGGTTAGTTTATACCGCAGTACAAAAATTAGACCCAATTACGAGAAAGGATTGGGAGAACTCCTTGTCAGCTACGATATCTCTTCCCACATTTGAAGCTTTATGTGCCTTCCTACAACACCGTGTCAATACCCTTGATATAGTCGGTAAGTATACATTAAATGTGCGAAAGTCAATTAAACCCATCCAAAACAAATTGTTCAAAAAAGATGTCTCCGTAAAATCGCATTTTGTCTCTAGTAAATCCACCAATAAAACGGAAAAGTGCTCGAAATGCAACGGCAAGCATCTCCTTTTGTTTTGCCCGACTTTTCGCCAATTCACTACCCAAAAACGTCCTGATTTCGTAACGAAAGAGCATCTCTGTTTCAATTGCCTACGAGCAAATCATTCAGTAGTGGACTGTCCCTCACCTCACCGATGCAAGCATTGCTCACAGCAACATCATTCAATGTTACACATAATATATGACAATTGTAACACGGCACAATCTTATTCACCCAATGATAGAGGAAGGACACCACATCCTAGCACATCTGATGTCGAACATAAAACCTCCACATGGAATTCCAAATCTAAATTACCGCTAACCTCAAATCTATCTGCAATTACTCTGGTTAATACTAAGCTTAAGCATCCAATTCCATGTATTTTACTAGCGACAGCCAGAGTTATTTTGTCGTCATCATCTGGTAAGCGGATCAATATTCGTGCACTCATCGATCAAGGATCGCAAGCTACCTTTCTTTTGTTGCATCCTACCTTCAGTTGTCTTATAAGAGGGTCAATATTCAAGTCAAAAGTATAGCATCTAAAACTACCATTGCCAAATCTATGGTTTCGATTACAATACAATCGTCCATGAATCCGGGCTTTCAAGTGGAAACTCTTGCATTGGTTTTACCAAAGTTCACAAAAATAGCTGTACCTCATAAGAAAGAACAGAACGATTTCCCTCATTTACAAGATTTGCAGCTAGCAGATACAACATTTGCAGATGATACGCCCATTGACTTAATTATTGGTGCTGACCTTTACTACATGATTATTCGAGAAGGACTTCGCATCGGAACTCCAACTGCGCAGAATACGTCGTTGGGCTGGATAGTATCCGGACTGACAGTCTTTCATAAAAACCATGATTCAGCTCTAGTATACGTAAATCATTCTTAAACAGATCAATCAACAACTGATGCACTTGATTTCTTATTACAAAAGTTCTGGGAGGCGGAAGATGTTCCAGCCATGCATTCCATACTCTCGGGAGAAGATCAAGCGTGTGAGGATTTTTGCAAGGCCAACTCAACGTCAGTCAGATGGAAGATATGTAGTAAGGTTGCCCATTCGTCCTGAGTTCCGAGGTGTAGTAACCTTCGGCCATTCCAAGTCTAATGCCATGCAAAGTCTTAAACTATTAGAACGTCGGTTTACTAACAACGCTCTCTTAAAGGATCGTTATATGTAGTTCATGCAGGTGTACTAACTGCTAAACCAAATGGAAGTTATCACTAAGGATAACACTGTTTACGATACGTCCTCTCAGTTCTACTTGCCACACCATGGAGTGCTAAATGATAATATTACCACCACCAAATTGCGTGTAGTATTCAATGGCTCTAGAAAATCACGAGGAGGACTCTCCCTCAATGATTACCTTGCAGTTGGACCGAAATTACAATCAGACTTATATGAGATTGTCTTGAAATGGAGAATACATCCTGTCTTTCCTGCTGAGGATATAAGGATGATGTATCGTCAAATACGTGTAAACGATGAAGACTGTGACCTTCAGCGAATAATCTGGCGAGCTTCAGCATCAGAGCCTGTGGAAATTTACCGATTACTGACAGTCAGTTACGGTACAACCGCTGCCCCCTACCTAGCGATCAGGACACTATTACAATTAGCCGAGGATGAGGAATCAAAATACCCACTTGGAGCAAAATTAATACGGAACCATTTTTATGTCGATGACGTCCTTTTCGGTGCAGAAGACATTCCATCAGCTCTTGTTGCTCAACAGGAACTTGTTAGAATCCTGGAAGCAGGTGGATTCCAGCTACATAAGTGGGCATCTAAATCTCCTGAGGCCTTACAAGGGATTCACTCCCCAGCTATCAGTAAATTCCTCAACTTATCAGCGGATTCAATTATTAAAACTCTTGGACTCTTTTGGAATCCAACATCAGACTGTTTTGATTATCAAATGAAACTTCTATACCCGCCAACGGTTCTTACCAAACGTGCCCTACTTTCCGATGTAGCGAAATTGTACGATCCCTTTGGATTCTTTTCCCCTACGATTGTTTTGGCTAAAACTTTTATCCAGCAGCTATGGTTGCAAAAGCTGGACTGGAACACACCACTTTCCGATAATATTAGTAATAAATGGCTTAATTTCCGTAACGAGCTTGAACATCTACAGAATGTATCTGTATCAAAGTGGATTGGAGTTCACTTATCGACAATGTCTTATGAACTCCACGCCTTCTCAGATGCCTCGGAATTAGCATACTCTGCAGTCGTATATTTGAGATCAATGCATGATTACACCAATATCCAGCTTTCACTAATTTGTGCAAAAACCAAACTAGCGCCCTTGAAAAGGTGAGATTAGAGCGCATTGGTGCTCATCTTTTATCAAGACTGGTGAATAATGTCCAACGAACCCTAAAGTTTGAACAATTATCCACGTATTGCTGGACAGACTCTTTGACTGTTTTAACATGGCTGGAAAACTTTTGTCGCCAACCGAATAAGCCAAATTCTCGAGTTGGTTCCAAATGCCAAATGGAAATATGTGCCATCAAGTTGGAATCCTGCCGATTGTGCATCCAGAGGAGTCCGAGCAGAAAAGTTATCAAACCATCCATTATGGTGGCAAGGACCTACATGGCTAAAATCTCCGTTCTTAGTTCTACTATTTCGGTTATCACCACCGAATATTGGACCTTAATTAACAAATATTCTTCTTTATTATGTCTTCTACGAATAACCGCTTGGTGCAATCGATTTGTACATAACTGCAGAGCCGCCTAACACAAAAGGAAATCTCACATCCAGTGAAGTTTATCAAGCACTACAATTTTGGGTTCGACATGATCAAAGAGTATCATTTCCCAAAGAATATCAACAGCTTTCAACAGGACGTGTAATTTCCACAAGTAGCTCAATTCTGCCGCTACCTCCTATTTTTGAGTCGAAAACTTCTTCTTCTATCCAAGATTAATCCATTATCGAAACTTATCGTTCAAGAAGCCCACGAGAAAACATTGCACGGAGGGATCCAGTTAACCCTCAGCTTCACTCGTCAGCGATTTTGGATATTGGCATCAAGAGACTTAATTCGTCAGACAATCCGAAGATGCGTGATTCTTGTCCGATACGGCCCAGGCCGAGGAAGACCAGCTCACAAAGCATACATAGCTATATTCGTGTGTATGTCAACGAAAGCTATACATCTAGAGCTTATGTCGGATATGACTACCGACGCCTTCATAGCGTCTTACAAGAGGTTTGCAGCGCGAAGAGGGTATTGCAAGGCTGTGTATAGTGACAACGCAGCAACATTTGTAGGTGCCTCCAACGAACTTCAAATTTGTTATTTTTCTGCCAATCTAAGGTGCCAGATCCATTAAGTAATCTTTTGACTTCACAAGAGACAGAGCGGCACTTCATACCACCACACGCCCCGAACTTCGGAGTCTTATGAGAGGCAGATGTTGCACCACCTAAAAAGGGTTAATGGAAGTTCTACTTTAGTTCCGTTCTGCACCACTGACAGTTCCAGAACCTTCTCTTGAGTCCCCATGCTGTCCAGATGGAAGCTTTTACACCGAATGTATGAACATTTTTGGAGAAGATGGTCTGCAGACTATCTGAACAATTTACAATAAAGGACCAAATGGATGAAGAATCAACCGAATGTGACCCCAGGACTTCTGGTTCTTATCCGTGATGACCATACACCACCTTCAACATGGGCACTTGGACGAGTCATTTCATCTCATCCAGGCTCTGACGGACTTATACGAGTCATTAAACTTCAAAGCAATGGTCATACCATGACACGTCCTATTAATAAAATTTGCGCTCTTCCAATTGCAGATAATGACAACGCCCCGTCTAACCAGGATCTGCCAAGGTGGGCGGTGCCCCCGTCTGATATTCACGCCACTTCAGGCAGCCAAGCTGACAGCCCTGAGAAATAATTCTTAGTACCAGCTGACACCAATAAAATATATTTTGAATATTCTTTCGCCGCAAGGACGAGATGGGCGGTTATGTTCCAGTCATTTAGTATATTCAACGACTAACATCAGTAAAACCAAACCAACTTTACAATAATTCGTTGCATTCCAGACAAATTAAATTTTTTTTATAATAATAGATAACTGTATTGCTTTTAATGACCATTGTCATAGATGTATACCTATATATTTCAAGAAGCCTTGAGCTCTTAGTCTAAATTTGGTTCTTTTATAAATATGTATGTACATCCATCTGTTTGGATAGCGCTTGGTTTTTCAAGTTAGACAGATTAGTTTTATCAGTTTGATTTTGCTTCTCCACTCGATCAGATCGCGTTGTTGACAATACTTTTATAACGTTGTACAATAAGCATAAATTTAATTAAAGAGTTGCATTACTATTTGAAAGCGGAGTTTTGTTTAATTGCGTGTATCTTTAATCTAAAATTGTAACTCTGGGGATTTCTCGATAATCCGGCTGCCGGATAGAAAGGACGTAATACTCGTTGTAGGTACTGATATTCCGGTTGGTATAATGATTTTGAATAAATGTTAATATTTTCAAATTTGAGACCATTTGGATGTTCAATCAGACCAATCATGAGATTTGTTTTACCACAGTTAGAAGGTCCAACAACTATGGCTCTTATATTATCTGACAAAAGTGGGCTATGCCTTTTCTTCAAGTTTTCAGATTTTATGTCTAGGTTTTTGATTGATAGGGATTCGTTCTGCTTGATGAACTTCATCGTGAGAACTAACCTATTCATTAAGGAAACTCTTTCTTTTATATCAGTCTTAATCAGATTATGATGCTGTAAGGACGTCTGTTAAGAGAATTTTTCTATTTGAATGATAGATCATAAAAAATCTCGGATTTTTTACCCCCAACACAAAAGTCGAAAAGGACGTGGTCTGCTAAACACTGCTATTAGCAATTTATCTTTTGAACTTTATCTACCAGGATATCAGTGGTCCTGGTACCAAATTGCAGGAAAGAATAGCTAGGGGTGATCCTGGAATTAATTCCCTTGACACTGCTTGTAAAGAGCACGACATCGTATATTCCAAATTCAAAAATATTGATGATTGTCATATAGCTGATCCAATATTAACCGAAAAAGCTTGGCAACGTGTAAAATCTAGCGACGTAGCGCTTGGAGAACGAGTTAATGCCTGGCTTGTAACAAACACGATGAAAACAAAAGTGAAATTCGGAATGGGGCTAAATAGAAGTAAGTAAAGCTACTCCTAAGAAAAAGAAGAAAACCAGATTAGCATTTCAAACAGGAGTTCGTGAAGCAAGAAATATTTTAAAAGCGAAAAAACCAGATTCGCTGAAAGAAGCCATGTCTCTTGCGCTTGCTGCTACTAAAGATGTATTTAAGAGAAAAAAGAAGTATGTAAGAACACCGCGAGTAATTCCTATACCAAAAGTTGGAGGAATTTTACCTCTCATCCCTCTATTTTTGCTGGACTCTCAACACTCGGTGCATTAGTAGATTAGGTGGTGCAGCTGGTATTGCAAAGGTAGCTAATGATGCTACAAGTGCTAAGCAACAACTTAAGGAATCCAGTCGACGACATAATGAAACGATAGAAGCTATTGCTTTGGGGAAGAAGGGGAGCGGTCTATTTTTGAAGTCTTATAGAAAAGGACTTGAACTTTTTTTAAATCAACCTTCAGAAAACTTTTGAAAACGCTGCCCAACCGACCATTAAATGAATTCGATTTACATAAATATACAAAACACATTCCACATTTTAGAGGAGTTTTTATGCGAGACAATCTCCCTAAGAAAACAAAAAGATGCGAATGTGGAATTATTAATTTCGACTCTATATCAGGTCCTGGTAGCCATTGGGTAGCGTATTATAAAAATGATTCAGAAATTGAGTACTTTGATAGCTTTGGAAATTTACAACCACCAAAAGAAATCCTGCAGTACTTAGAGAAAAATATAGTATACAATCATGAAGCTTATCAAAATTATGAAACAGTCAATTGCGGACATTTATGTCTGGAATTTTTATATACTCGTCGCAAACTTGTTAAATAAAATTAAGTTTAGTAAGAAGTTATCTGAATTGTTAATAAGAAGTATAAATAAATTGTTGTATTTAATAAGATGTCATTTCATTTAGAACTATCAGAACCTTAACTGGAAATTCGTCTGTGCTGGCAGCTGAATATTTTCCACCGATAGATTTGACTACAGACTATGTATGTTGTCTCATTGATTTCCAAACTTATAATTCAATACATAACGTTGATAGCAAAAATAACTTGTTTCATGTAGGAAATAAAAAATTAAAATACCAGAGGGATCGTATGAAATTGATGATATTACACAACTCATAAAAAATGAGTTAGACAAAACTGAATCTAAACCAAAAGTATCTATTAAAGCTAATAATAATACTTTGAAAAGTGAAGTTATAAGTTCTGAGAAAGTGTTTTTCAACAAATTGAATTCTATTGGATCATTATTAGGATTTAGTAAACGAGAATTAAGTTCAAATATTATGCATGAATCTGACTTACCGATTAATATAATTAAAGTTAATGTGATGCACACAAGTACACACCTTACATGAATTTTCTTCTAAAGTGGGGCCAGGATATAAAATATATACAAAAATTGTTGTAAATGCCAAGCATGAGATAATTCTAATTCGAAGCAGAAGTGATGAAAATGCATTCATTTCACCAACTGATGATGTCAAAATCAACATTTTTAAATTAAAATGGTGCATTCCACATATTAGTGTAGCTGATGAAGAGAAATTAGCGTTGTTAAAAATCATTAATAACGGGCGTCCAATTCAAGTGAGTTTTCGTAGTTGGGATGTGTATAAATATCCTATATGGCTGAAGCTGTTGATCATACATGGTCAATCAAAACATCAACGCAATTAGAAAAACCTCGATATGTTATTCTAGCGTTTCAAACGGCACGAAAGAATTAAAAGTCTGCAGATGCAAGCAAGTTTGACCATTGCGAACTTTCAGACATCAAAGTTCATTTGAATTCGGAATAATTTCCTTATGATGATTTAAATAATAAATTTGATCGCGATCAATATGCCTTGCTGTATAACATGTATGCAAAGTTTCCGCAATCTTATTATACTCGGGATAAATTTAGAGAGAGTGCTCCTATTATAGTTATAGATTGCTCGCATCAAAATGAGACAATTAAATCAGGACCGGTCGACATCCGACTACAATTCAAAACAGTTAGTAATATCCCGGCAAACGCGACAGCATATTGCTTACTTTTGCATGATAGAATAATTGAGTATAATCCATTGACGAGTGAAGTTAAAAAAATTATTTAAGGAAAGAATGACTGCAATAGTGGATATTCAAGGATTTAAGGATCAATATAATAAATTTATAGTGAAGGAGTTAGCTATTTTTTCTAATGGAAATCAAATCCAGCACTTCGTATTTCAACCCCCATTCAGATTTAAGAATTTAACATCAGCAAAAAGAAGAGAAGCATGTTGGTTACAAAAAAATTATCATGGTTTCTACTGAGACGACGGATATATTCCTTATCATCAATTATACGAAATAGTGTTTCCGCTAATCAAAGAAAAGGTGTTATCTATCAAAGGTTGTGAAAAGACTCGCTGGATAAAAAATATATTTGGGGAAAACACGGATGTGTATAACATAGAAGACGAACTGCAATGGCCCAATTTATCTTGGCTTAAATTCATTCATAATAAAGCTCATTCCTGTCTGATTCATAATGGAAATTGCGCTCAGCAAAATGTTTATCAACTTTTTAGAAAACAATTAACCAAGAATTAAGAAAAATATTTTGTAATGTGTATACCTATAGATACATGAGTGTATTGAGATAAAATAAAGGACTCATTTTTTTGGTCAAATATTTTTATTGATTTTCTTCATCTACATACATATTATCTATTCTAATGTGTCCCGATGGGTATGTGCTAATACCGTCTTCCCTAATAAATCTCTTATCGTCTAAATAACTTAAAGCTACTTTATTTATAATTTGAGTGTATATATTATGAATTTGAGAATTAAAGATACTTCCATATATTATTTTCTTTTTATACAAACAGTCTCTATAATTATATATCATTTAAAATATCATTATAAAAGTCATCAGTAAAAATGGTAAATATGAAGGAATCTGTATCCATGTAATTGAGCATTACTTTTTTCCCGTATTTAGGTTGCATGTATTCATAATTAAAGTCATACATTTTTAGTTTGCATAATTCTAAAACACAAAACCCTAAATAAATCGGTTTGTTGTAATATGATTTCATTCGATTAAGTTGTATTGCGACTAAGTCCTCGGCAAAATTAGTAGAGATATGAAAATTAGGCTTTGCTATAAGAGCTCGTGCCCCCAGTGATCTATGACTGCTTTCCCATTTTGTTACGAGTCGAACATCCTTTCGTTCGTCGACATTTTCCATGGTCTTCCCATATACAGCGTTATTCAATTATTTAAAAAAAAAAATTCGAAGGCATTATTAGCCTGAGTTCTATAATAAGTATTTTTAGAAATATAACTTTTAAGCCAGTCTGATTGCTTAAATTGCAATCCTCTATGCATTTGTTGAAGTTTCAATCCATTTTTAAGACACTGCTGAAGATTTAAATAATGAATTACATACCGTGATTTATTATTTAAATCTGCTAATAGTTTAGGAAACTTTGAATGTGGAGTTACCTTGTTTTCTACACAAAAAAGCAAGTCGTTGTGATCATCATACTTTGACTTAGGATACTCTAAATCTACTTCAAATATGTATCCAATATTAGAATCTTTCGGAATATTTAAAATATTAATATTTTTGGGTTCAACCCATTTAAAACCAGAATGAGGAAGGAATTGAGACATAGCCCAACCATACAAATTATTGGCATCTAGATAAGTTATAAAGGAAGATTGCTTGGTTTTATCAAAATCTGTCATATATTTATTATTAGCTTTTGTGTGTCTTTGTGATTAATGCCACCTCTTATTTCTTTTTTTATAAAACTGTGCATATTGATATCAGTGAAAAGTTCGAGATTGATTTTAGTCGTCTTCAACATTGCATCCCAGGATAAGCCTGGGGTTGTATAATACTGACAACGATCGAACAAATAAATATTTAGACAAAGTTGTCTAAAGTTTTCAAATACATCAGTTAAAAGTAACACATCGGTTGTTAAGTAAATCTCTAAATAATCCCACAAACATTTGCATTTAAATGTTCTCCACACATTCTGAGCATGCTCATAATCACTAATGGATCATTCGCTATTTGTTAACTTGTTATGGTCCTCAAGGAAGTTAACTTTGTGAGTGTTCTGTGTAAGGGATGTGGTCCGTCCTGACTGTGTTATGTGTTATTGTAAAACCGGTTTACTGCGGATATTTGTTTTACAGGCGATGATTTCATCTATTCTCGGATTGATGGGACTTGGAGTTTAATACAATAACATCAACTGGTCACAATTTCGAAGTTATAGGGAGGCTCTAGTACACTACGCATTATAAAGGAACATTCTTATTGCTGCATTCACCTGTCCTTACAAATCTAAGCGATTATCTGTCTAAATCATCGCATATCGCTACAACTTTGCAAAGCAGCTAATTACGTATAATGTGATAAAAACTGGCGGCACCTACGATAATGAATAGGAAGTTGATTGGAAAAAAAGGTAGCAAACACACACACACAGATAGGTACACGTTATTGGTACCACCTACTGAAAGGAGTTTGTAAAATTAGTTAAGAGATTATAAAATTGTGCAAAATAAGCTAAAAAAAAAAAAAATCTTAAATACTTGTACTTTAATTTAAAAAGCAATTAGCAAATTGAAATCCTGTAAATTATAATCTTAATAAGTTTTTTTGCGCTTGTACTGAATTCTCAATCTTAAAGTAGATAGCTTGAATTTGCACATCTAGATTGCTAAATGGTTATTGTTAGATAAGACATTTTTAATTCATTCCTCTATTTCTTTAGTTAAATATAGTTAGTTACTTAATTTTGCAAAGTCATTCAGCCGCGCATGTTAAAGATACCAAAATTCTGTTATTCCTTCCTGTTTACTGCTGGACATTATGAGATCTAGTTAGTTCAAATTACATGTGTAACGTGACCACTCAGTCCAGATCCCTTTAAGAAGAAAAAGTAAACAAAATAACACATACATTAATCAAAGATTTTCTGAACGCAACCACAAAAATTACACGATAACTTTGTAGCCAATTAAATTAGCAAATGCACATACTAAAAGGCCACTATTGTTGACCGAAGTACTAAAAAGCCACTATTGTTGACCGAAGTACTAAAAGTACCACTCGAGTCAAAAAAAAAAACTGGCTGATATCTCTCTTCCCTTGAGGCAGTGTACAGGGCAAAACGTGCTTTTAAGATTCGGAAAAGAAAAATTTAAAAAAGGTGCACAAAGTTTGAGTAAAAGAAGTTAAAAGTGGAAGGTTAAAATTATTAAATTATATAAACAAAAAAAGAAAAAAATTAAAAGGAAAGGAGAAGTTGAACGTAGAAAAAGAAAGGGACCTGGGCCGGTGCATAATTTCTGAAATCTACCCGATTTAATGGGAAAGTCACGATGGAAGGCAGAAGGCAGGAATAATCAAGAAAATTTTTAAATAAAAGTTAAGTATCTATTTAGGGAAAAGGTTGCGTTAAATTGTTGGTAGTGGCTGGCTGACTGGTATTGTTTAAATTAAAGTGTGCATAGAAGCAAGTTTCATTAATATATATATATATAGATTACGTTTATACATAGCGTAAGTTTGAATTCGAAACGACAAAACATAAGCATATTAAAATTACAGAAATACTCGTAATATGTTATTTCTTTTGTGTGTGTGCGATTGGAGTTAGGTTACTCCGTAATAGAATCTGCTGATACCAAAACCGGTTTCGTGATATACCCGGCGCTCAACTTACTACATAAATTATTATTAAACACCCACCCCGTCTCCTGGGCCAGCTTTTAACGCGCGGTGAAGCACGTAATAAACTTGTTATTAAATTTTTTTATGGGTGGCAGGCAAGTCTCATCCAAACATTCCCAAGAGTTTATATATTCATACGGAAAAACCCCCTTTCGTCTAATTAAATTGAAAGCTTCTTCATCCTTGTAAACACTCCTAATGGTCTTTAGATTATTGGGATTTATATAACTTGCTAGCTGTTCCAAGCTCGATTGCATAAATCGGTTTGAATCCAGAAAGCGTAATTCTATCGTATTAGTTTCATCAATATTTATTCGTTTGGAAAGCGAAATACATAATTCTTTATTTAGTGGAATAATAGTCATTTCACACTCAAATTGAGTAAGTAATAAAAAGATGGCAATCATATACCGAAATATTGTGAAAAAAAAATAGAGAAAATTTTAGGTATACGATATTTCAAATTACACCTATTGTGGGCAGGACCTCTGTATTTACCAGTTAAATGACAATGATCAGCCACTCTATCGGAACCTAATTTATAATTACAAATATGACATATTTCATTTTCTTTTTGTGTGCGTATCTCTCCACTTGTTAAAGGTAACATTGGAATGGAATTGCTGACATATTCGATATAAAGATATTTTATATCATTAACTAATGATTTTACGAATTGGATTGAAGCATCTTTACCCTTATATATTTTAAATTTATCTAATTTACTATCAAACGAACATTTTATATTATATGCAAATGAACACGGAAAATGTTTCTGGATAATAGTTGTTGATGAAGAAAGTGGATCAGGAATGCAAGTGACTACATCTTGTAAAATGCACTCAAAATCGGCATATACAACAAAAGGTACCTGGAGTTGTCTATGATGACCTTCAAACTTCAATTCAGCTTTTTCTGGAGATGGAAGAATAGTAACAATTTTACTGCATTCAGTTCGGTGAATATCCAAAGCTTTTTGCACATAAAAATGTTGAAGACAGCTGTTGCAGAGGTAAATCCGACTCTTTGATAACGTCATCGAATTAATCTGAAAAGAAGAAAAATTTTTTCAGTCAAATTTATTCTGTATAAAATTTTTTTTTCATACCTTGATATATTTTTAATCCAGACATAGTGACTCCGTTCTTCATTTTGATTTAGCAGTAAGTTGATGTGCGTAGCTTTCTCTTCCTTGGTGAAATAATATGGTCCCACAATATCATACGAATTAATTCCATTCTGCTCGTATCCAAACACATTTACACTTACCAAAGGATTTAATTCTTCAAAACGTATTACGATCGAAACTTGAAAATGAAACTTTAGCTGAGAAAAATCAAGCGTAATTCCGTTTGTTAGTGTTAGGATATCAACGGTGATATCACTTACTCCGTATACTGAAATCAGAGCCGAGGTAATAGCCCATTTAAAACAGTACTCATCTGAATTTTTAACATTAATACAAGCATTTTTGCGTGCAATATAAGTTGGTAACGGTAAGTATTGAGCTCCTTTAAATTGTTTATACTGGATAATACATGACAAATCCTTATTAGAGACCATCCGCTATCTCTCTCTTGAAATTCTTGCATTTTTTTAATTATTTTCTCAACCATGTTCTCACAGATTTTTGGTAATTGTTCACTATTGCGAATTACTTCCATTTTAGATTGAAAGGATTTAATTGATGTCACAATATCATACTCTTCTTCCTCAGTTTCCTTAGACATTTTAATATATTCTCCGAACAACTCGAAATTAAATTTATACGAGTCATGTTTACTTAATAAATCCAGTAAAACTTCTAGAATTATGCTTTTTTCAGCTTAAAAAATTGCATGGTATCTAATAGCGCCTCATTTTCATTTTCGAAAAGGAAGGTTTCAATCCTTTCATTTAAAGAACTTTTTATGCTTTTAAAAGTATTATTTGTGGACACCGCGGCATTTTTCTTATGTCTATTTGTGCGAAGGTGATATTTCCATTCATGTCGATGAACTTCAACTTTACATTCCTCACAATATTTAAATAACACTTCATTAGCTCTAGAGCTACTAGCATCCAATAAATCTTCCGGGGAGATAACCATCGCTGAATTTATAATTTGTTTTCACTTTGGTTATCTTGCAGTAACACAATATTATTATTAAAAGATTTCACTTCTTCGGCTTCAACTTGCCCATCTTTTACCAACTTTGAATGAACAACACGCAAATGCTTCTGTAGACTATCCAATCTTTTACATACTTCTCCACATATTTCACAAAGATGACCGTTACCATGCATAGTTCTATAATGTCTTTTTAACGTTGACATCCGACCGAAAACTTTTTTAAACGATTCGCACACAAAATTACTCATCTTGAAATTACTATAATTTTAAAATAAGAGCAAAACAAGCAAAACTATTAACAATTTAATAAAAAGAAATACCCTAGCGAGGACAAAATTCCGAACTAAACTGAAATAACATTTCGAAATCATTCAAAGCAAAACTCATTTTATCGAATTACTAATTTTCTCACGATAAAGCATTTAAATATCTAAATTCTAATCACACAATATCAAGAATTTTAACAATGTCTATAGATTCAAATCTTGGTTCCCACATCATAAATCAGAATTTTAACACTTGGAACCAAACTATTTCCTGTATATCTAGATTTATTGCCAAAAAATTGAAATCGGATGCAAAACTGCATTCCCATAAGCAATCTCCTTGCAAATATTTCCAATTCAAGAAATTACTAACCTTAATCAAGAATTTTTGTTAGGTTCATAGAACTCCACATATTACGCAAGCATACACTAGCACTCATTATCGCCACTCATAGTAAAAGCTCCCCAAAATTATTCAATATTGTAAAAACCAAAAAAAAACTCTTATCTGCCCATTCATGTACCTACTCTCGACCAACGAGCTGCCTTATCACCAAAAGCGGCAGCAGTTCAGCACCAAGCCGATGCTCTTAACAATTCTTTCATATAAATTTCAAATAAATTCGCATTTTACACATCTGGGTGCTTATCACAATTCCTTAATACTATTTTACTCCAAGCGGTGCTTTTTGCACCCAACTCACTTTTTTCATAGCACATTTTCTGCACCAAACCCTAAATTTGCATTTTACACAGAGGGCAGCCGACCAGGCCATCCATTCATATGACGTCAGAGGAAAATACGAGAGAGCGAGACAGAGATGTCTGGCCAGCCGACCAGACCACATTTGGGTGCTTATCACAATTCCTTAATACTATTTTACTCCAAGCGGTGCTTTTTGCACCCAAATCGCTTTTTTCATAGCACATTTTCTGCACCAAACCTTAATGGTCTGGAATCCCCATATCCATACTACTAATAAAGTTGCTGATGCTTTATCAAGAATTGAAGTACACGCAAATGAAGCACATCAGATCAACTGAGGCAACAATACACTCAGCTGATGAGGATAACTCTGAATACATCCCGATAACCGAGTCACCCCTAAACTTTTATAAAACACAAATTGTCATACAAAAAGGTTCTCCTATCAAAGTAGATGTTGAAAAAATGTCGAACCAGAAAAACATTTTCACATCCTAATCCTGATGAAAATTACTTCATACACATTCTCAAAGACCATATTCCATGCAAAAAATAATCGGTGTTATGGTCGACGACATTTCAATTTACAGCTCATTCCAGAATGCTTATATAAAACACTTCTCAAAAAATAAGTTGATGAAAGTAAATAAAAGTTCGTTCATGCTCGAAGACATCAAAGATCGACATGAACTTCAAGAGCGAATATTTGATCAACACAACAGAACAAATCATAGAGGAATCAACGACGTATACCTCGAACTGAAAAGTAGATTTTACTTCCCAAAATTTAAACAAGAAATACAAAAAGTGATAAATAACTGTCACATTGGCAACACTGCCAAATATGAAAGATATCCCCTGAACTCCCATGTAAACTTACAGAAACCACAAGCAAACCTCTTGAAATAGTCCATATGGACATATGGTTCAAAAGTAAAGGAAACCCATACTTAACTATCATCGATAAGTTTACTAAACACGCGCAGATTATATCCCTAAAATCTAGGAATTGGACAGATCTAAAGAATGCTGCCATGCAGTACATTGCTTAATTTGGAAAACCAAAAAAGATTATCACAGATCAAGAAAAGGGATTTAATACTCTAAATTTCACAAACTTTCTGAAAAATGAAAGGATAGAAATCCATTTTACTACCCCGAATAACCATACTAGTAACGCAGAAATTGAAAGGTTTCACAATACCCTCAATAAACATCTTAGAATCCTAAGCGTCGTCGAAAAAGAACAAGGATTACCAGTAGATGAAGACCCAGTACCTAAAAACATGAAAGTCTACAAGGAAACTACCCACTTTTCAACAGGCAAGAAGCCTATAAACTTCCTAAACGTAACCATTAACCCGAATGAATACCGTTCAATACACCAAACTCTTCTCAGGAATAAAGAGAAAAAGATAAAAAGATACAACTGGGACAGATATAAAGCCAAACCCTCGGATTACCTTAAACTTACCTACCACGCTACGTGAACCAATTTAGAAGAAAATTAAAGTACCAAAACTAACACAACCCTTTTTTCAGGAATATTTTTTCTTTTACTCTTATTGGCATCGCCTTATATTTTGGCACAACCATTATTAGAAATAGACGAAATACATGCTGGGAACGGGTACATCCTCTTCAACGAGTCGGAATTTAAAATAATCAATAATTACAACAGGATTATGCACGTAAAATTGAATCAAGTATAATTCAGCTCCATGAAAAGACCAAAATTCGTGCATCCCTACTCTATAAGCTCAAGCATTTAAAAGAAGATTTCAGTAGTATTATTCGACATCATGTAAGCAAACGAGAATTACTCAACATTGTAGGCAAAGGATACTTAACAGGCGTAATGGATAATGACGATCGTAAGGAAATTCAAAAACATTATGAAGTGATATAACAAAACAATAGAAACATTATAAAAAATTTAAACGATCCTCAATAAATAAGCAGATTTCAGACCAGATAGAAAACATAACCAACCATATTAACGTTGTCCAAGATAAAATCACTAACAAGATTAGGGAATTCGAAAATCATGTAAACAAAATTGATCGAGAATTGCAATTTTTCATAATTACAACAGAAATTAACGAGAACATTCATATTTTGTTAAATCAAGTTTCAGATATTAAAGAAATAATCTTAGCAAGTAAGTTGGAAATATGAAGATAATACGATCACTGTAGAAATGTTACCTTACATCAAGAACTGTGTACTTTTTAAAGAAAATGTAATAGTTTTTGTAATATCTATACCAAACTTACTAAACAGCTCATACTATAGAGCACTTATTAAAAAGGTTCCAAATAAAAACGATTCATTAGAAATAAGTACAGATGTCGACAAGGTCATCGTATCTACAATAAACAGTATTTGTAAACAGAGATAGGAAACACATTACCCATACCAAGACCAGTGTATTGCAAATTTATTAAATAATAAGAATATGAATTGTAGATACCACAAAAATAATTCTGAAGGAATTGAAGTACTTAATATCGGAAAACGTATTGATTACAAAAAATTAAATGAGGCATTACTGATAAACAACTGTGGAGAGGGAATGAGGGAAACAACATCATCAAATTCGCAAATTGTAATATCGCAATTGGAACTTTTCTACTGTAGAACGTGGAAGCAGAATACCACAGCAGAGTCCTCCCAAACGTGGAACGAAACATTACCATTGAACAACGAATTAAATTTGCAGAACATCCTCTTCAAGCACATACTCAATACACGTCAGATTGAAGAAATTAAAGTGAGCAATAATGAAAGATTGCACGAAAGCCTAACTTCAGATTTAGTACTTGCTACTGCTGTATTAACCATTGGCCTATACTTAATCGTACGCTACAAAAGAGGGCAAGGGCAAACAAAGGTGAAGATACAACTTGAAAGGCATCGTCAGGAGTTGACGTTTAGGGAGGGAGGAGTTACATCCTCACATGACAATCCTGCACCATTTCCATGAAATTATTCCCCCTTATCATTTTTCGTCTGCTAATTTATTGGAAGAAGCATATTCTCACAATTACGTCCGGAATTTCACTTACAACAGAATTTACCCAATAAGCATCATGTCGCACCACAGGAAGTTCTCACAGACAGTTAGAAACATAAGCCAAGCTCCACCTAAAATCATCACAAAAGCCGCATTCTTTCACGTTTCCCTGAAAACTAAGAAAGAGCTTGAAAAAAGCTTAAGTTTTAGTCATAGAGGCAATCTTCTTGTATTCTTCGCCCGGAGTAATCGTAATCAGTAACTTTTAAGCTCGCTAAGTTCGGACATAAGTTATAAGTGATCATTCTTGAAAGGAAAATAATTTTTTTCTTTTTGCGTTTAATTATTTTATAATTATTTTTTTATTTTTTTTCTCCCCTCGCGTTCGACCATTTCACTATATATATCCAGGTTGTTATGCATGAAGAAAATAATTCATCCTATATGGACATAAAGTAAAAGTATCCAAATTTGACTCCCATTTCATCCCAAAGATAAAATTTTCCAGCATAATGGCAAACATGACGTTTTCACTTACGAATTCCATTAACATTACAAAGAACATAGACCGCGAAAAACTCCTAGGATTCATCCGTCTTCAAAAGGACCAGAAATTAATTCCTCTGAATCCAATAAATAATCATCAAAACAATCATTATGCGATATCATATTTGACAATAGCATAAAATATATAAAGTACATAAAACAACAATTACCAAATAAAATGTCCCAATTTTTTATGGTCCGCAATAATTCTCACCTCATTGAAAAAAAAAAAAATATCCAAAGAAAAAATTATATATGTTGGATTCATCTTCGAACCTGACTGTACGTTCGCCCAGCTGATCCCCGGTGTAAACGTAGATGACAGGGAGAAAAAGTTCAGTGGATGACACAAGACAGAGCGGACGGAAAAGAAGTAGTGGTAGAGAAAGATCTTGTAAAACGAAAAAAGTATTATTAAAACTCGCTGAAAATTACCTCACGATTTTGTTTAAATTTATTCAACCCCATCCCAGAATTTAATCAACAATTATTTGGGGGCTCAACCGGGATTGGATTATCAAATTAATTCCTGAATGGAACTGGATATTAAAATGAAGTAAAAAGCCTGCCGGAATGGAAGCTGGCGCGGGGGGGAGGGGGGTCACAACTAAAATGTTCGAGGTGGGAGGAAAAAGTCGGAAGTTGTCGCTTTTAAATTTGTTTTTATCATATTTAAATTAGATATCACAAAATTCAATTTTTGGTTTGATTTGGAAAACCTGTCCATAATATTATCCACATCAATGTCGATCTCAGAGTGGACAGACATTACGGACTCATATCCAGATACTCTTTCTCGTGCAAAGATTGTAGACATTGATGTGATGCAACCCATTTTGTCAAGGCTGAAGTAAATGACAGAGAGTCAGAGCTTGCACCATTATTCACATTCAGAAGAATAGGAGTAGAAGTGCATGATATGCCACTGATTATTTCTTTTGATGCGAACTTAACTGATCTTGCTTTCTTCTGAAAAAAGTTATCAATGTGCTTATCAGTCTTCTGCTTTCCACTTTCGCAACTATTTCTACCTCCATCGCTAACTATAAATTAAAAGTAAAGGTGAAGTTAAGTTAAACAACACTACTTGAATTCATACGAAAGTAAAATTGTAGAATTAATTTTAGTGGCATCAATCCAATTGATCGTTTTCAGCAATCAATAGTGTATACAAATTCGAAAGAAAAATGTTCAATAAAATTTTTAAGAATAAACTGTATGGTTGCTAACGCTCATAAATATCTTTACCGAGCCAGATTAGCCAAGACACCTGAATCAATATAACTCTTTGGAACCATTGTCCGCCGCCATGAAAAATCTAAAGAAAACTTTTCATATCTTTCTAAGAAAACTGAATGCTTATGCCCCTGTCGAAAGAGAGAACCACCAGAATCAATACAATAATTCGTTTGGACTTTTGTCGGTGAATAGTTAATCATTCAAATTCTTAAGGACAATTTGCAACTATATTTCTAAAGGTACGTGCAGAACATGGCGAAGTGTGGCGAGGCTATATCAAGAGTTAAAGAAATAAAATAATTGCACGATTTACTATGAGAAAATTCATAAAAATGCTGTGGTAGCGTGCGATGTGCCGAGACACCTCGAGGTAAATCGCTGGAGAATTTTTTCGCGAGGTGCAGCGAACTAATTTTGATAGATGGCATATTTTTATAGGTTTTTTTCTTTGATATAATCGAAGGGGTCTTTATTCATTCTCATATATTGGAAGAATCTATCAGGATCAG
Source organism: Dioctria linearis (assembly GCA_963930735.1). NCBI lineage: Eukaryota > Metazoa > Arthropoda > Insecta > Diptera > Asilidae > Dioctria > Dioctria linearis. The sequence continues at coordinate 121,430,052 of OZ005742.1, read as the reverse complement.
AACGAAAATCTTCACATGAATGATGAATTCGCCAAATTCCAGACGTTTCGTCTTAATCGGGTGGCAAGCAAAAGAGCGGACAGTACACTAAGGTCAAAAATTCCATATAACTGCACTACTTGACAAACACAAAATTTCTACTTCTGAATCTGATGACATAATTTATACTCTCACTTCACGATTTACCAAGAAACTGAACGCCTTGTTGTAAACAATACACCTCGAGATATATCTTCACCTCGCCCGCCAAACTGCCTAGCCACGCATCGCCTCGCCTTGTTGTGCACGAACCCCAAGAAAAATTTAATGCTTCCCTACGAATGTAAATATTTTAACAACCTAGGCTTGAATCAGTGTCGCTATGAAAAATCAACGGGTGGCAAGACGTTGATTCCATAACTCGGGTTCTGCTGGAAGAACCGTAAAACAAAAATTTGTTAAGTCACGGCTAAAATACAATTGCGACGGGCAACGGCAAATGACGAAAAAATGCTGCTGTCGAACTTCTAAAAGCTTATCGTCTTATGCAAATGCCCAAATTACGACGGGCGACGGTAAGCGGGCGACGAAGTTGTCGTCGGGATTGATCAAATTCTAATTTTGCCGTCGTCGCTGCAGTACTACCAACAAAATTCAACGAATCAAATTGTTTTGGCATTTAGTTTTGTCTTTTTGAGGTGGTAGCACGCCGCGGTAATTTTAAAAGAATGAGTTTTGATGAAAAATTGATTGAGGAATTGTGAAGTCATAAAATAATTTATTATATACAAGACAACCAGTATAGACGAGTTGACAAAAAAGACATATTATGGATTGATATTTCGAGGCACTTAAATACAAATGGTAAAATTGTGATATTTTTGGCATTTAGTTTGATTTAATTTAGTTTATTTCTGTATTTTAAATTTTTCCTTTCCGCACTTTGGTCCATTGCAATTCTTTCAAAATAGTATAAAATATTTTCGATAAAATTTGTTTGAAAACGCTCAAAACTAATTATAAATGAAATTTCAGTATCTTCTTCTTTCACAATCGCCGCTCACTACCTGTCATTGCGATTGTACTCCCAATTTTTCGTCTACCTTTTTTGATAGCGAATTTCCCGCTGCTGTCTACCATCGGAAAATCAGATAGGTAAAAAAATTATGATCTCTAACCAATTTTGTAGAAACAATAACACTTTCTAAACTTTTTAATTGGCGCAACAAAAATATAAAAGCATCTTCATAGCTGGGCTGCTAAGCATTACGTGCCATTTTCTAAAAAATCAAATACTAAAATAAATATGCGTTCCAAAAGTACTTTACTATCCTGTGCTAATTACGATAGATGACTTTTCGACACAGATATATTAAAACGCAAGAAAATTCTAAAAAATTTGTACACCTTTAAGAGCCGAAGAGCTATGAGAGAATGACTATTATACCCAATCCACTATTACTACTTATAAGAAGACAAACAAAGCGTATCATACTAAAATCTTCCTGTTAAACTTTAACAGCTCGCTCTACAGTCCAGCGCCACATTCAATTCACCGCGAAGGTTAGGTAGCGCTTTAGGGGGGGGGGGGGGGGGTTATGGCCCATGTGGACCCCCCCCCCCCCCCTGTATACGCGCATGGATCGAAGCAGATTAAAAGAAGTTTTGTTGCAAATGGGAACTTTACAACATAATACAGGAAAATAAGGAGGTAAATAATTCGAAGAAAAGAAACACTTTCCTCATTGTGAAAGCGGTGATTGAGCATTTCAAGAAAAGTGTACAGCAAAATTACACCTGAAAACAAAGCCAAAAGAGGTCAATCATTAATAAATTTATAATTGGTTCAGTTTAAGTGCCGGTAGCTAAGATTTACATACGCCACGAGAGAAATTATTGAATAATTTTTAGCAATTGCGATTGCAAATGTCATTGAGCGTAAATTATAGACAAGTTAATTAGATTTCCCAAATTGCATATCTTTAGGCTCTTTGAAAATCTGACATGGGTGTACACATTTGTTCTGTGGACAAAGTACTTTAGAATTTGTAATTTATAAAACAATTTAAGTAGAAAAGATTCACCTTATTTTCAATAAATATTGAAGAAAAATTTATTAGTACGTAAAGGGGGTTGTGTGCTCAATACGAATAAACATTCTTATATAAAATAAACGCTTTGAGTGAGTAATTCAAATTTCTGCGTCATCCAAATTGAATCCCGTGAAATTTAATAGATATTTTAATACTTACTTGGTGAATTGGATTATTCTTAGCAAGTAAAATTTTTTAGAGGGAGTAAGTAATTATGGGGAAAAATAGAAATCACAAAAGAGCAGTACCGTGTTGGAACGTAGTTCAAGCGAAGATGACTTGGCGGTGTACAAGGATACTAGAGTGTAATAAAACCGTCAACAATTACAAAGCGCTACTAGAACGGCAAACCTCAAATCAACAAGAGCGCAATTCGTTTAGTAGGGATGCCAACAATACTGACGTTGGGCTAACAGTAACAAACACAAAGACAGTAGAGGAGATTAACCCTAAAGAACACCCCACTTTTCTTTTCCGCGATGTGAAAGAATCTCTCAATAGTTTCAGTGGGCAGGATAGTTATTCGGTAAGTAAGTGCGAGAGTGGCTTGAGGAGAGAATCATTATCAAAAGTATTTCAGAGTTTGCTAGCCCGGTAGTTGTTGTTGGATAGAAGGACGGAAGTAAAACACTATGCGTAGATTACCGAAAAATTAACAGGGCTATAGTAAAAGACCATCAGCCGTTACCACTCATTGAAGACCAATTAGACCGACTCTTAGCAGTGAAAATATTTTCTACATTAGATTTGCGAAATGGATTCTTTCATGTTCGACTGAATGAGGAGAGTAGAAAATACACATCTTTTGTGACATATTCCGGTCAGTTTGAATTTACCCCTGCACCATTTGGTCTAAGCACTTCCCCTACGAACTTCCAGCGATATGTAAACGGTATATTCTTAAAGTTAGTAAAGGAAAATAAAATTCTAGTATATGTAGACGAAATAATCGTCTTGTCGCGAAACTATGACGAGGCACTGGGAAGATTTAGAAGTATCTGCTAATTATGGTTTAGAAATTAAGTGGCCAAAATTTAAATTTATACGCACGGAAATTGAATATCTAGGATGCAGGATAAGTAACAGCACAGTTTCACCATGCAAAGAAAAGATTAAAGCTGTCACTAATTTTCCTGAGCCAAAAACACTGAAGGGAATACAATCGTTTCTAGGTCTGACCGGGTATTTCCGGTAATTTGTAAAGGATTATGCAATAATGGCTAGACCGTTGAGCGATCTGTTGAGGAAGACTAACAATGTCGAATTTAATGAACTACAGAGACAAGCTCATCAGCGACTAAAACACGCTCTTTGTAGTAAGCCTATATTAGCCCTATGCAACCCTAGGGCAACGACAGAAGTGCACACTGACGCTAGCGCCCTTGGATATGGTGCAATTCTCTTGCAGAAGAATAGCGAAGATGAGTGTCTGCATCCAGCGTATTACTTAAGCAAGAAAACGTCTCCCGAAAAAGAAAAGTATAGCAGCTATATGTTGGAAGGGTTGGCTCTCTACAGCACTACGTAAACTTAGAGTCTATCTGCTAGGCATAAAATTCAAAATAATTACGGACTGTGCCGCATTTGCTTGCACTATGCAGAAAATGGAATTGATACCAAAGGTTGCCAGATGGGCGATGCTATTACAGGAATTCGACTACGAGATAGAACATAGAGCGGCTGATCGAATGAAACATGTAGATGCGCTAAGTAAGAACCCAGTAGTCTTCAATATTCCGGAGGACTCTCTGCTCGAAAAGATAAAGAGAGAACAGAAAAAAGATGAAAAAATTAAAGCCATCCTTAAGATATTAGAAAATGAGGAGTTTGAAGATTATTTTCGCGACAACGGAATCCTTTATAAAATAAAAGACGATACAAAATTACTAGTGGTTCCCAAATCGCTCCAAAAAGAATTGATTCGACAAATACACAATCCGAGCCACTTTACTGTAGGAAGATGGAATCATTGGTTATGAAAGATTATTTTTTACCTAATTTTAAGCGACGCATTGAAGAATGTATTGCGAGCTGCATTCCCTGCAAAGTAGCTAACAAAGAAAGACGGAAAGAAGGTTTTCTCCACCTCATCCCCAAGGAGTCAATCCCTCTACACACGTACCATATTGATTATTTAGGACCTATGACGAAATATAGGAAAGGCTATCAGTGTATCCTGACAATAGTCGACGCATTTACTAAGTTTGTATGGATATACACAACGAAAACGACAACAACGAGTGAGAAGAAATTAGAAATACAGGGGGCTACATTCGGCAACCCGAATAGAATTGTAAGCGAAAGAGGTCCAGCCTTCACCTCTCAAGCATTCGAGGAGTACTGCAAAAAGCAAGGAATCACCCATATTAAAATTACTACAGGAGTACTCAGGAGTAACGGTCAAGTGGAGCGAATTCACCGCATTATCATAGGAATGTTAACCAAATTGTCGGTCGAAAGCGAAGCAGAATGGTACAAACAGACGAGCAGAGTCCAACGAATGATAAATAGCACGTATCAAAGAAGCATAGCAACTACGCCATTTGAACTATTGATAGGGGTAAAGATATCCTGAAGATATTGCCCTAGCTGAAATGGTGCAAGAGGAGTTAATTTCCGTTTTCAAAGATGAAAGAGACGAAAATAGACAAAATGCAGCAAAACAGATAGCAAAGGTACAAGAGGAAAGCCGTAAGGTATTCAACAGACATCGAAAACCACCTTTGATCTACAGAATCGGCGATCTGGTAGCGATACGGCGCACACAATTTGGCACAGGAAATATTTGAGTCCATATAGTAAAAGTTAAAGCTAACGATAGATATGATGTTGAAAAAGTAGGAGAAAATGAGGGCCCAAGGAATACATCATCGTCAGTTGATCTGGTGCGCCCTTATATTGATTTTGAATTTGACGACAGCGGAGGAAATACAGAGGATGAAGATAACCATGTAGAAATTGAATCATTATAATGTTACATTACACTGCGAACTTAAAGAGTAATTAAAATTGAATTCCACTAGGCAATAAGATAGATAGGTAAATACACGCTGAAGATAAGTAGCATTGGAAGACGAGCACACGTAAAATAAGAGAAACCTCTAGTACGTAAGATAACTGAAAAATGAATTTGAATATAATTGAAATCTTTAACCAAACGAGCCCGGCAATTATCAAAACGCACCGTAAGACCAGAAATAATCAAAAGCTAACGATGAAGACGATTTTAACTATACCAAGATGATACCAATGAAGACGATATCACGAGTACCAAAGATGAAGACGTTACAAGAGATATAGAAGATATGTCAAGCAGAACTGAAGACGAAATACCCTCATGATGATACCGATGAAGACGATTTTAACAGTACCAAGATGATGCCAATGAAGACGATATCACTAGTACCAAAGATGAAGACGTTTCAAAAGATATAGCAGGTATCTCAAGCACAATTGAAGACGAAGTACCCTCAAGATGTTGCCAATGAAGACTATTTTACTATTACCAAAGATGAAGACGTTAAAACAGACGATGGAGATGCATAAAGCAAACCGAAGGCGAAACGCTTGCCAGACGATATTGATGACCGGATGAAGGATTTTGCTAAATCAATAGCAAGGAATGCAGCCAGGCAAAACACAACCCACAACCACAGACGTTACAACGAAGCGTATTCGAGGCGAATATACGTCAGGAGGGCCGAATTGTTGGATTCATCTTCGAACCTGACTGTACGTTCGCCCAGTTGATCCCCGGCGTAAACGTAGATGACAGGGAGAAAAAGTTCAGTGAATGACACAAGACAGAGTGGACGGAAAATAACTAGTGGTAGAGAAAGATCTTGTAAAACGAAAAAAGTATTATTAAAACTCGCTGAAAATAACCTCGCGATTTTGTTTAAATTTATTCAACCCCATCCCAGAACTTATCCAACATATATGCATGTAAAAGAAAAATAAAAAAATTGTTATACAAAAAAACAAAATTTAATAAATAAATAAATAGGATAAATGTATATAAAATCATAAAATTACGAATGATCTTTCTAATTATATTTTTAGCATTATTCATTTCCATTTAAATTATATTAGAAGCTGAATTTATAAAAGTATTTCTACTGAATTTTAATTATACTTATATATATATATATATATATTCCCAAATGGCGTGTCATGACACACTGGTGTGTCGCAGGCAGGTTCTAACTATGTCGCAAATTACAAAGAAAAAATATTATAATTTCATAATCGTGAATAATGACTAATTACTAGTCCGTGAAATTTTTAATTTCAAGGGAATGGAAAAACAGTTAAATTTCTGGTATCAGTTACCTATGACTTTCTAAGAATATAATAAAAGTATGTAGATACATATGCATTTAAAAATATTTTTTTTTTGTGCGCTTATTTTAATTTTGTTTAATTTTGTCGGTATATACATATTTTACGACGAATATAAGATTGTGTATTTACACGCTAATAAAACTAAGTAATTTTTTTTTCTTCAATTTCCTAAATTTAAAAAAAAAAATTTATTTCAAAAATGTGCAAAATAATAAGAACAAAATACATGTAGATTGTGTTTTGATTTACGGTAAATGTAAATTTATTTATTACAAATGTGCTGATGTGTAATAATGTAGGTGTGTATTTTTCTATATTTCATCTTGAATATGACTTTCTATAATCGTAAATCATTATTCATTAATGTCGAATTCACAATACAGCGTGGAAGAGTTGCGTAGAGTAGCGCAGGCAGTAGTGCATATAGCCACTCTGTGGCTGCATGAAAATTGCTTCTATTCTATTTTTACGCTGCCATTTCCAAAAACTTACAAACTGGAGTTTCGATGTAGATGGCGTAGAAAACGCTCCATACTTCCTTTTTATCATAACTAACATGTTTTCATGTTATTCCCTGATTTAATATTTTTTATGAATGGTAATATTAAAATAAGAGGTATTTTTTGACAATCTTTATAAT
>OZ005742.1:120592996-120817996 GCA_963930735.1 Dioctria linearis | reverse complement strand
TCTTTAGTTCAGCAAAGCCAAGATTTCATAGATATAGATTGATCCTTATAATGATTATTACTTATGCCTTTAGAAGGTTCCTGGTGCACCATTTTCACAAATAATATCTCTCCGTCTTTACTTTTTGCGATCTTTGTTGGAATATCCTGATTTGTGGACTTGTTGGTAGGGGATAGTCGACTTGTTTTTGGATGAAAAACTGTCTTCTTTATTTCTGGAAAGCATCGATTTCATAGATGTAGACTGAGCCTTATATGAATATTCTTTACTCCTTTCGTCCGTAGGCTTTAGAAGGTTTATAGTGTCCTTAGAACTCATGTTGAAATTATTGCGTAATTAGCTTGCCAAGAAACAGTGATCTGTTTGGATAAAGAGCAAAATATCAATTGAAAAAACAAGTTATGAAACTACTATTTATATGTATTTGACACATGGTCTTGGAGGCAGCAATTTGTCCTTGACCTCTGACGTCACCTTAACCTTTGAAACCGAAAGTGTCTGCTCTTGGGTTCACTTGGATGATGATGAGTAGTGCAAGTTGTATGGGAGATTATAATTAGCTGTAACTAAACAGTAAAGGAGAGGATTTCTGGTAACAGTATGTTCCATACATAATCTTATAGGTGGACGAAAATTTTATAAGAATGTGGCAGTAAATCTTATATTAATTCATATGTGCACAAACCGAGCTATAGATTTTTGTTCTAGATGAAAGCACATTCTATTAGATCGGAAAATAAATATCAGCAAAATGAAATGCTATAAGATTTTGGTGGCAGTATGTTCCATACAAAATCTAACATACAGAAGACAATTTTATTAGAATCTGGTGACAGTATGATCCAAGAATCTGGTGACAGTATGATCCAAACAAAATCCAAGATTTTATGCATTTCCTGATGAGTAAGCCTTATAGAAATCTATATGTTCTATATAAAAAAATTGTGATGTAAATATCTGTTAAAAAGTTAGTTAGGGTATATAGTGATTATAAAAAAAAATTTATATCTCCAAAACGAAGCCGAGAACCATTTTCTAAAATCTGTTCTATGAGAAAGCATATCATAAAGCATCTAAAAATAGATAGTGATAAACAAAGTTTTACAAAAATTTGGTAACAGTATATTCTCTACAAAATCTGCTAGGTAGCAGGCAATTTTATAAGAATCTGATATTTTCTATACAAAATCTAAAAGGGAAAAGTAAATTGCATGAGAATTTTGTTAGTGTCTTCCCGAATATTAGACCGTTAAGATGGATATTGAGGAGTTCTTAAGAGAATATAATAACATTTTACTCGATGAACATAAGAAACAAATTCAAGAATGCAATAACTTTTTAAAATTATATGAAAATATTGAAAAAGTCGAATCAAAATTTGGTGAGCACTATATAAGCTGCCCTTGGTCAAGGGATGATTCAACGGATGGACCAGATACCTGTGAATGTTGTGGTGTTGCTATATGCCTAAAACAAGTTATGAAGCTATATAAATTCTACCAAACATTGAAAAAAAAGTAATTGCGAGGCATGCCTTAAGAAGTGCGATTTAACTTAGCACTAGAAATTCTCACTTTGTATACTTAGAGAACTCATAAAGGATCATGGAAACTAACACTGTAGGCAGATGTTGACTTCAACGACAGATTCATCAAACAGAGGAAATTTTTATTACATACAGCTCTGTACCATAAGATTATAAGAATTAATGCTTTTTAATTTTTAATAAATGAAATTTTTTTATATATGGCCTTCTTTTTATTCAATTTCCCATACTAAGTCCGGAACTCCCGAATAATGTTTGGCCACTACAACGGGTGGTGGTGGTGGTACTGGTGGTGGCGGTGGTGGTGGGTGGCGGCGGGGGTGGTGGTATTGGTGGTGGTGGTGGATGCCTGGTCTTGGATAGCATATTGAAATGGATATTTGGCGCGTGACCTCGGAGGTTACAATTTGGCGCTGACCTCTGACGTCACCTTGACTTATCACATATGACCTATGACACCACCTACTTTCATCAAAAGTTTTAATTAAACCCACGCTCAACGTAATGGTTAGAAAATATGTGCTCAATCTAATAGTATATGAAGATAAAATTATCATATTTTTATCAGCTTCATGTGAACTATGATATCAGGGTAAATAACTCTGTTACCTTCCTATGCTCACCAGCCCTACACAAAAAAAAACATAAATCGATTTGTTTATTTTAATTGAATGTATTTGTTTACGCAAGAAGTTATATTATATTTCAAGTTCATTACACCTGGTCACCGAAAATTTTACTAATTTATATTACTCATCTAAGTCGGCATATCATCCTACATTAATATGATAGTTCGTTAATGCTTTTAATTAACCCACTCTCAAGCTAATGATAATATGTATTTTTTTCAGATGTGGCTGCTCAAACCACTTTCAGGCTAGGCTAAGAAGTTCCTCTAGAAAGATTTCTTGTGGCAACACTGGTCATACCATTACACCTTAGCACCAAAAATTTGATGAAAGGTCTTTTACTGTACCCATACAACTTAAACTACTCATCTAAGTCAAGATATCATACTATATTAATATCATCCCACATTGATATCATAGCTCATCAAAGCTTTAAATTTATCCCACCCAAAAAGAAATTTTATTTAAAATAAAAAACAATTTTTCATAAAACCTAAGACTTTTCAATACACACACACGTACACACACACACACACCTACATCGAAAATTTAATTTCTATTACTTCATATTTCTTAACATCCCAAGCAGCCGTGATCTATTTTTAGATATCGAATATCATAGCATGATCACTTTTGTTTATAAAAGATTTTTAATCCACAACTTACATTATAGTTGTTGTTGTTTTTTTTTCAGCAAAAGACATTTTCAATTATAACTTCCACTACTCATCTACGACATCCCATCCTACAGATTAATATCAGTTTTTGTTGTTTTCTGCTAAAGAAATTAGGAATCTTTCATAAATCGCTCAATTTGTATACTTTACTCGGCTGCTGTGTGAATTTGTTTACATTATTCGACTGCGAATTTGTTTACTTTACTGGACTGTGCGAATTCGTTTATGCAAGGAATCAAATTAGAAGCATTACACCTGAAGAGGAAAATTAGGTATTTACTAATTTCCATTACTTATCTAAGTGAACATATCTACCTATACATTCAACCCGACCAGGTTCGCCTGAACTATTTTTAGATATATGATTACATGGTGCAATCTTGTTTATAAAAGACACCTACACACACACACACACACACACACACACACACACACACACACACACACACACACACACACACACACACACACACACACACACACACACACACACACACACACACACACACACACACACACACACACACACACACACACACACACACACACACACACACACACACACACACACACACACACACACACACACACACACACACACACACACACACACACACACACACACACACACACACACACACACACACACACACACACACACACACACACACACACACACACACACACACACACACACACACACACACACACACACACACACACACACACACACACACACACACACACACACACACACACACACACACACACACACACACACACACACACACACACACACACACACACACACACACACACACACACACACACACACACACACACACACACACACACACACACACACACACACACACACACACACACACACACACACACACACACACACACACACACACACACACACACACACACACACACACACACACACACACACACACACACACACACACACACACACACACACACACACACACACACACACACACACACACACACACACACACACACACACACACACACACACACACACACACACACACACACACACACACACACACACACACACACACACACACACACACACACACACACACACACACACACACACACACACACACACACACACACACACACACACACACACACACACACACACACACACACATACACACACACATACACACACATACACACACACACACACACACACACACACACACACACACACACACACACACACACACACACACCTACGATCTCCGAGAAGAAACATAAGAAAACTCCAGAAATAAAATCGAAAACCTATGCTACTTCCCTATCCTGGAGAGTGCTGAAAGTGATCTCGTATCCCCAAGCTCGAGATGAACAACATATGTAGTACCGACTAACCCCACCACGGGACCTTGCTCAAGAAATAGTGTTTGCACTCGAAGGAGCAACTGTGACTTTTCAATACACGCACCCCAGGACCAAATACTAATAATAATAATAATTTGCTAGAAAACATCAGGCCAAGATGACATCATGTGTAAGCGACAACACCGGCAAGAAATAGCGAAGCAAAAAGATACGAAGATAACTGAACGAAAGGAGTAGTGTGGTAGAAGAGTTGTAGAGAGACCTTGTCAGAGCGTGGACGTAAGAAGACCTCTCTCAATAAAGTTTTTTGTTAGTAGTAATACGAGCTTGGTTTTTATTTTATCCTGACAATTTTAAATTCCTTTATAGCATAATTACTCTTCAAGTAATTTTTATAGTTCAGAAGTGAGATTGAGAACGGCTCCCGCAATTACGTTATTCATACGGATAGTCGGATTATTTGATTGCATTTGCATAATTTAATTCGTTGAACATGAATTCGAGCAATCTAAAATCGTGGTCGGTAGCGAAATTGAGGGAAAGGTCGCGCGAAGTATTAATTAATTCGAGTGGCAATAAAGCTGATTTGGTAAAACGATTAACCGAAGCATTGAACGTGATAGAACGAGAAATCCAAAACGGCGAGTGTCAGAACGAGAAAAACAATCCATGCGTCAGCGATTCAAGTTCAAACGTGTTAGTGAATCATACGGAAAATAAACGAGGTGTTATATATCTAAAACCATACCTGAAAAAGGGTAACAAAAAAATTTTTAATTAAAAGAATGTATTCATACAAATTTTCAATAAGCTATTCATGCTTAAAAACATGATTAGCTTATTTACTCGATCAGTGAAGAAAATTGCATCAGCAATTTTCTTCACATTCCATAGAGTTGAAACAAAATGATTCCCATGGCAAATTTTGCCTTCAGCAAAATTTGCCAGTAGAAATATTTAATTTGAAAAATAAAAAAAAAGACAAATCGCACCTTCAGTACGATTTGTCGTGAAAATTGCAATATGTATGTACGAACGTACATACATATCACAAAAAAGCTTTCGCGATAAGAAGAGCGCGCCGCGAAAATACATTGTATGTATACGCGCGCGGCAATTCTAATCGTCGTGGCAGTGGCTGATGTTTATCAAAGCATCAAATTTCAAGCCTCCGTCCAACGAAAAAATATTCTGGACTTGTTTAAGCAAGTCCAGAATAAATGAAAATTTTCTCAGGGTAAAAATGCAACTATGCATTTTCTACCCTGAACGAGGGCTCTTGATCGCGACAAAAGTGATTAAGAGCCGAGTTGATTTTTAAACACTTTAGGTGGCGGTTCTCGAGTCTGAAAAATACGTTTGACCTAAAAAGCTACGGCGCGCTCTGAGATACGAAAAAAGAGGAATTAGAAAACGAATAATTAAAAAACGGATTAAGAATAAATTGGCTAAGTTTTGTTCGGTGCTCGGTTAGTTAAAAAAAAAAAGAAATTGTATACTAAGAAACTGTGTACTAAGAAATTGTATACTAAGAAACTGTGTACTAAGAAATTGTGTACTAAGAAATTGTGTCTAATTGTAATAACTGTGTTTAAATAAAAGAAAAGAGTGAGTAAAGTGAAAAAAAAAGGATGTTTAAATCAAAAAGGGGATAAGCAGGTAGGAGTACAAGAAATATATATATACATATAACAGAGGTAATAGTGGAAGTAAACACAACGAAGGTGAATTTAACGAGAACGAACGATGCGATGACAGCGACAATAGCGCCGAAAACGAAAACAATGAAGATAGCGAGGACAACGACAGAAACGTGACAGTAGTGACAACCAGAACTGAAAGATCTTTAGCGAGGACAAAAAAATGCGCGAAAAAGTCATGTGAAATGTCAACGACAGCGCCAGCGAGCACGATGTTGAAATATTCACTGCGAGACGTCATGGAAATCCTTCCTGAATACGATCCGAATGATAAAGGTTGCGTTTATGTGGAACAATGGATACGGCGAGTAGGTCGACTTCAACGCATAAACGACTGGCCAGGAGAGCTTTCGGTTTTTGCAGCAAGCGCGAAACTCAAGGGTGTTGCGAAATTATGGTACGATCGGAATGAGGACGTTTATGATAATTGGGACGATTTGTGCGAAGCCTTGCCTCAAAAATTTAAACCGCAAGTCAATGATGCTGATGTACACATTGCGATGATGCAGCGTAAGCGACAGATAAACGAAAGTATAATTGACTATTTGGACGAAATGTAGAAAATGGGTCGAAGGGGAAATCTGGCAGAAAATGCGATTGTCAAATATTTTCTCATGGGTATGCAGGACGATGATTTGTTTACAGTGTTCAAAACACAGCGAGTGGATACAATGGATGAATTAAAAAGTAAAGTGGATTGGTATTTGAATCTGAGAAAGCTCAAAAGTTCGTGCAGTAAACAAAAGTTGGTGAAAGAGGAAAAGCCCAATCAGGCCAGCGCGATAAATAATGTGTCGTGTTTCAAGTATGGTAAACTTGGACATGTTTCCGTGAAATGCGAAGAGCAGTGTGGACCTAAGTGTTTCAATTATTTCCAAACTGGATATGTGTCGAAAAACTGCACATCACCGCAAAGACGTCAAAGATGTTCAAAATGCAATAAAGTGCATAGAAAGGGTGATCCGAACGAGTGTATTCCGTCAACATCGCGGGTTGGATATCTTGAGAGCGAAATTGTGAACGAATACTACAAAGTTGTTAACTTTGGAAACAAAAGTTTTATGGCGTTTATTGACAATGGCGCAGATTGTTCAATGATTAGAGAAAATGTCGCTAGCGATTTGCCAATTGTAACGCAGAAGTGTTTGAATAAAATCACTGGATTTATGGGTGGAACATGTGTGTCGGAAAAATTTGTTCGTGCAACCTTCCATATTGATAATATTACATTAACGGGAGTTTTTTTTATATAGTACCGGATAACGTTAGTCGACATCGGTTCTAATTGGGCGCGACATATTGAATACTCGTGAATTAAAAATGGTAAAAACGTATCTGAAGCTTACGTTGGAAAAGACAAATGAATCGGAACAAACAGAACAGAAAACAAGGAAACGAGAAAAACAAATATTAAGTGACAACATTAAGATCGGATATGTGACAATCGAGGAAAAACAACAGGTAATTGAGGTTGTGAATAAGTGGCGTGACCTGTTTGCAACAAATTTGGGTGAGATCGGACATACGAAAATCGCGCAAATGAAAATCAAAGTTGACAGTGAAAAACCGGTTCAACTAAAACCATGCAAAGCTCCATATCCAAAACGAGAAACGATTTCGAAGACATTGAAGGAACTTATCGATAATAATATAGTGTGTGAATTGAAATCAGATTATGCGAGTCCTGTGTTAATAGTTAGAAAGAAGAGCGGCGAAGATAGACTTTGTATCGACTACCGTGCTCTTAATAAGCAAACAAGGAAAGAGATATGTCCTACGCCGAATATCGAAGAGCAGTTGCAGCAAGCCGGTAAGTACAAACACTTCACTATTCTTGATTTAAATAGCGGATATTACCAAGTTCCGATTGAGGCCGATAGTAGGAAGTTCACCACTTTTATAACCTCTGACGGACTCTATGAGTTCATGCGAATGCTTTTTGGACTTAAAAATACTCCGGCAGTATTCCAGCGTTTGATGGCGAAAGTTAAGTCAATGGTCGAAAAAGATGATATGTTGGTATACATGGACGATATACTAATTGGTAGTTTTACTGTCAAAGAAGGTATAGATAAACTTAAACGAATTTTGGCCACCTTGAGGAAAGTGAACTTAACTCTTAATCTCAGAAAATGTGAATTCATGAAAACAACAATTGAATATTTGTGGCACGAGATTACACCTCTAGGGATACGACCTGGGATACTAAAGACGAAAGCGATTGAAATATTTACACGACCTAAAAATATTAAGGAAGTACGGCAGTTCCTCGGATTGTGCAGTTATTTCAGGAAGTTTGTATCTGAATTTGCGTTGATAGCTGAACCCTTACATATATTATTACGAAAAGAAGCCAAATTCGAGTGGACAAGTGAACACGAAACGTCATTTAATAATCTAAAGTTGAAATTGACAGAGCAACCTATACTGAATACCTACGACGTGAACGCAGAAACCGAAGTTCATACCGACGCAAGTTCTTATGGGCTTGCGGGGATACTTTTGCAACGAGATAAAGAAGGCATATTGAAACCTATAGCCTATTTTAGTCGAGCTACAACGGAAAATGAGAGCCGCTACCATAGCTATGAACTCGAAACTTTAGCGATAGTAGCGCACTAGAAAGGTTCAAATATTACCTACTAGGAAAATCATTTAGAGTTATAACAGATTGCTCTGAATTGAAGACGATCATGATGAATAAGGAACTAATACCACGAATTTTTAGGTGGTGGTTGAAAATCCAGGACTTCGCGTTGAGCCGACACCCGAACGAAGCTGCTATGGAAATGGAACCAGTCTCTAACGAAATACTGAAGGTTCATTTAAGCGACACTGATTGGTTACATACAATGCAGATGCGAGACTCTACTCTAAGCGAGATCGTGACTAAATTGACGGATCCAAACAACCGAGACAAGCAATTACGAAGGGAATACGTCACGGAAAAGGGGCGACTGTTTAAAAAATTCGGGGATCAGAAATTCTGATCAAGTGGCGGATTGTGCGAGACACTCACGATAATGCGGGACATTTAGCGGTTGACAAAACTGTGGACCGAATACAACGATTCTACTGGTTTCCAAGATTGCGTGACTATGTAAAGAAGTATATTAAATCTTGTGTTGAATGCGCTTATCACAAACGGCCAGGCGTTCAACAAGAAATTGAATACCATTATACTGACATGGAACCGATACCTTTTAAGTTTCTACACATGGATCATCTCGTTCCATTGCCACGAAGTAGCAAAGGAAACGTTCATGTACTGAATATGATTGACGCTTTCACGAAGTATGTTGTAATAAAGCCAGTACGAAATACCTCAACGAACGCAGTCTTAAAGGCTTTGAACGAAATAACCGGATTTGTGGGAATGCCTGCAAAAATTGTGACCGATAGAGGATCTGCTTTTACAGCAAAAGCATTTGAGAAATTTTGCGACGAACATAGTATTCAACACGTGAAAACAGCTGTCCGAACACCACGAGCGAATGGCCAAATTGAACGAATAAATCGAACGCTTATACCAATGATTTCAAGGATGGCATCTGAAGACAGGAAATCTGACGAGAAGATCAGAGAAATCCAGTGGACGTTCAACACAGATAAAAATCAGACGACGAATAGGAGTCCTCACGAGTTAGTATTCGACTATAATCCACCTGACATATTGGGAAATCGAATAAGTCTGACCATACAAGACGAACATATAGGAAAAGACGATGAACTGCTCAGCAACGTGAGAACGGAACCTGCTACTGTCATGAATGACAAACGACGAATTTGGAAACTCCGCTTCGACGAAAACCATCGGAAACCTGCAAAATACAACGACGGCGACTTAGCTTTAATTGAAAATGAACCAGTAAGTACTGGACAATCGCGTAAACTCGAACCAAAGTATAAAGGACCACACACTATTACGAAAGTGCTTCCACACGATTGTTATTTGGTAGAAGATATACCAAACTGCCAACGAACTCAACTATTATACGTAAACGTACATGCAGCAGACCACATAAAACGATGGTGCGAACTTCCTCCTGGCGACAATACTGATTCCGACAGTGACCTAAATGAGGGAATCAAGGGCGATTCCCTGACAGGATGGACGAGCTGTAAGCGACAACACCGGCAAGAAATAGCGAAGCAAAAAGATACGAAGATAACTGAACGAAAGGAGTAGTGTGGTAGAAGAGTTGTAGAGAGACCTTGTCAGAGCGTGGACGTAAGAAGACCTCCCTCAATAAAGTTTTTTGTTAGTAGTAATACGAGCTTGGTTTTTATTTTATCCTGACAATTTTAAATTCCTTTATAGCATAATTACTCTTCAAGTAATTGTTTATATACATGCTGATATCTACAACCTCCCCGCTAATAAATCGGCAAAGAAGAAAACAGCAAAAAACCAAGGCATGCTGGTAGTGCCGGCTAATGCCGCTAGGGAACCTTACATTCTCGAGATGAATAACATATGTAGTACCGACTAAAGAAGATAGGGAAGCTTACTCAAGAGCTTACTCGAAAGAGCAACTGTGACTTTTCAATACACGCACCCCCTAAACCCAAATAATTTCTAAGAAAACGTCATGCCAAGGTGATATCATGTTGTGAAGTTCGAATGATGTTAATATCTACAACTAAGAAAACTTGCAGCATTTGAAAACAGCAAAACCAGATTGACGTCATGCTGATATCTAGAACTTCCCCGCTAATAAGAGAAAACAGCAAAATCAAGACATGCTGGTAGTTCCCGTTAATGCCGCTACGTAACATTACTCAAGAAATGGAGAGCCCGTCGAGGATTTCTGATGAGAATTTCGTCCCTCCTCTCACCCGACACCACCTAGAATTCATTGGCATGAACAAAAATATCTTGAATTATTAAAACGCTAATATCTGGAAAACCAGAGCCCGTAGAGGATGTCTGATGAAAATTTCATTCCCCCTCACCAACCGCCCATCTAGAATCCATTGGTATGAACAAAAATTTCCTAGCGTTAACTTTAATTATTACTAATATTAGTTCAAAACCAAAAGCCTACATTTAGGTGCTCAAGAAAAATTGTAATAAAACAGCCTACATTTAGACGCACCACATATCTATCCAAGAAAGCCGTAGTATCGGAACATGCTGGTAGTACCGACTAATGCCGCTAGGGCGCAGTCAAGACGAAATGATACATCCAAGACATAAGCGAGTCAAAGCTCAATGGTGTATCCAAGACATAAGACAGTCAAGACTCAAATGTGCATCCAAGACATTAAGCAGTAAGCCAAGACCCAATGGTGAATCCAAGCCATCAACCAGTTCAGCCAAGACACAAACCCATATTTTGTATGTACTCCAACCCCTATCGACGGTGGCGCCATCTGTGGTGAAATCCTGGAAGCTAAAACTGTGAGCCAGAATCCGCATAGGACAACTACTTATGTATTTGTAGATTTGTGCATTATATTAATTCGCAGTACCTTATTCCATTTTGATTTTTACATTGCACTTTTAATCATTTAGTAATAATTTAATTGTTTTACACATCGCGTTCTTACGGAAAGAGCGATTCTTACTGCACCTTTACTGACTGCAATTTGACTTTTAGACTTAACGAAAGTTTCCCTCACACGAGTTAAAGTTAATTTATGTACGCCTGTTAGATTAAAGATTACGTTTGCATTACGTATTTACTTACGTATACGTCTATTGTAGTTCAGCCTTATATAAAAACGTGAGGAAATTCTAAAAAGATTGTAACACGTTTAAAAGACGAAGTGCTACGAACGATAGACTATTATACCCAATCCACTACGACTACTTATAAGAAGACCAACAAACCATACAAACCAAATCGTACTATACTAAAATCATCCTGTTAAACTTTTACAGCTCGCATTGACGCATTGCAGCGATAGCCAGTGACGTAATTCTGTGACTAATATATACACATTTTTATAAGAAAGACAGAGAGAGGAGACAGGGTATTGTGTTCTCTGTACCGTGCTTTCTTATACATTTTCACGATAATTCGTCACTAATGGCGGAAAGAGGTTCGTAATGGGAATACCTTGTACTCTATATACCTTGGGTATACACTACCTGTACCTTATTCTTCCTATGGTGCTTGCATCTGCAGCCAACATAAAAACATCAAATGGCATAAGAAAACGTTCAGTAAGCGACATTTTGTGTTGGCAGCTCCAACTCTGCCATTGCGCGAAAGAAAAAACAATAAAACTTGTGCCATTTTCTTCTATAGGAAAATGACAATACACTCAGTCCATTGTTATAAGTCAGTGACTGGAACGCTTAAGACTACATTTGTACTGACCTCGAATGACAGTCGATGTGATAAACTACGTAAGCGACTATGAAATGTGTAAGGAAATCAAAGCCCTACTACTACTATCCTTACACCACCAATGGGAGCTTAGTCTGTGACAGAAAGACCTTGGAAAAAGCTTTATATCGATTTTCTAGGTCCGTATATCAGATCAACCAATGGCAATGCCTGTATACTGACAATGGAGTCCAGTTCTGTTCTGCTCAGTTTGCCAGACTTCTGGATAAGTATGGGGTAAAACATGTGCGAGCAGCAGTTTATTTGCACCAAGCTAATGCATCAGAGAGGGTAAACTGGTCTCTATTGTCAGGGATTAGAGCCTTGATTAAGGCGGAGAATACGCGGTGGGATGAGAGCTAAGCCACATTGTTATCTCCCTCAGGAGCTCAGTCCACTCAGCCTACAGGGTACTTTGCGGTCAACAAACGATCGAACACGCTAGATCACATTCTATCTTAAAGAGCCTAGGAACTCTAAGTGAACCGCTAGAAGTAGATGCTGCTGACAAATAAGGATTGATCTGCGCTAGAGCGCAGGAAAATTTAAACTTCGAGTTCGAACAGGGTGCAAAGGCTTATAATCTTAGAGCTATACCTGTTGACTTTGGAGCTAGTCAAGAAGTATACAGACGGAATTTTACACAGAGCAATTTCCAGCAACATCACAGTGCTAAATTAGGATGTAAATTTTTAAAGTGTCGTATTAAAGCCAAAAAGGGAAACTTTCTTTACGAGCTTAAGGATCTGCAAGGAAAGCCTTTAGGTGTCTATCACGCTAAAGACATCAAGCCCTGATTGCCATTAATTTAACTATAACATCTGTTATACTTACCTTAGTGCATATCTCTAAACCCTGGTATCCCTAAAAAGGCATCCGGCCAGCATCACTGGTAGCTACAGGATGCCAATCTGTCGCTTAGGATTACCCCAGCCTAGCGGCCGGTATACCTTTTATTAGTACCCACTTGCCACACTTCCTAGCCTGACAATGCGTCAGAACCCCTCCCACATGGTACCCTACGGAGGCTACACCGCCATAGGAATCCCACTTGTAAAAGGCCCTCGAACAAGTGTTGATCTGCGGTCGAAGGGAGATGTCAAGTGCATAGAAGTTTTGCAATCGCTTGGTTAGGTTACTGATTGTAGAGGCTTCCCCGATTCATCTCGGCGGAAAAGGGCAGAGGAGTGCTGACCGACTGGCTTTTTGGGTTGTTAGCCTGTGATGTACCTCTGGCTTTCAATTCCAAGATCGACGTCGAGCTCTGAACCAAGCCTTGTGACCTTTCTCAACGCCAGAACAGTATCCCATCTGACAGAATTTTCGATCGTGGGTCGAGCCACATATTGGGCGCTAGCAGCGATGTTGCGCTTCTTGTGGGGAAACTGGTGTTGAGTTTCTGAAGCACTTGCTATCGAACTGTAGCCAAGTACTCTCATACGAGCATCTTTCTCGTGGATCTGACTGTGTAACGGCACGGTGGTTATAGGTACGTGGATAAGCGCTGATCGGAGTAGCTCAACAGCTTTGCTCATAAGGTGTGTAAATTGGAGTAGCTTAGCAGCTTTGCTCCTAATGTAATGACTTGGAGTAGCTAATTTAGCTTTGCTCCTAAGGTGTGTAGTGTAGCAGAGTAGCTAACGTAGCTTTGCACGTAATGAAAAACGACTTGTTGAGTTAATTGTATAATACATAATTATTTTGTAATGCTAAAATTCTTATTCTATTACCTCACAGCACTTGATATATGTACATACATAAGTAACACCTTTTCTCAACGCTTGCAGCTGGCTATCATTGCATCACGTCATTTATCGTTGTCATACGTACATCCGTAAATATTCATTTTGTTTTGTTGTTATTTACACCGTACTCAAATCGTGAACCATCAATTTGATCACCAGTGCTTTACCCCTGGCGCAAGGCAAGGTTTTATCATATTGCAACGTGTGAATTCTTGCGCGCAGGGGTATTGCGTCACTCCATCTACCTTTTTTTTATTTCCTGAAACGATTAAGTAATTGGTGTAGGTCAGTGATGTGTGACATTATAAACAATGTAGATATCATGCCTGCTAGCATTTCTTTGGCAATTGCAATGTAGGTATGTATATTCATGCTTGCTAGCTTTTCTTCGACAATTTAAATGTAGGTATGTATATAACGACTCTTAATTATCTATTCAAATTAGGCATGTACGGGTGTACGTATGTATGGATATGTAACAGCGATGAGGCCTATGTTTTAAGACTGGCTAGCTCAGTCGACCATTTTTCAGTGTCGTCTGGTCCACGGGTGGAATAGACTACCCTGCCCTGTTATGCTCGTAACGTACTTTATGCAGCAGTATGTTACACTGACAGCTAGCAGCAGTACCCACATTATGCCACAGGGCGAATGTGCTTCATTAGTGACTGGTTTCTGAGAATGACGTGCGCCCGCGTTTTTTTTATATTGATAGTGAGCTCGAAGACACTACAAAAGGCAGGTATGGCGAATTTTCTAAGAAGAACAATAAAGAAAAAAGGAAGGTAGCAACCGACCTAGGCGAGTGTCTAAATCTACGGAAAATGTGAGGTAGCTTTATTAAATGATAGTTATAAGACGGATCCAGTTAGATTGGGAGCGGTACTGCGAAAAATCAGAAAAGTTATAAAATCATCCATTCATAAGATATAAATAGAGTTCTGAACCAGTTCAAGGACAGAGATCTCTAAGCGACCGAGTGTTAATTTAGTAACCAGCAGTAAATAAAATTTTGTTATTCCGTGATTTGGCTTCCGGAAATAACTTAAAAAGGATTCCAGAATCGGCTGCAATCCACTAAATTTTTCAAGTCACCTCATCATTCACTGGAATGCCGTAAGCTTGAAGTGATCCCACACTGGCATGGTACGACGTAATTGTTAGAAATAATATAGACACATATATGTATATGTACGTGATTTCTGTATATACATACGACAAGTAACCTTAAGGGTGGCATTATATAGGATAAAGACATTCAAGATTATTATTAAAGTACTTGATCCTTGATCAATGATTTTAGGATGGACAATTTAACTGAAATTATTACTCCCAAAAGCTGAAAGTTCCGTAAGGACTGAAAACAGAAACAGGGGCTAAGGACATCTATATAACAATTAAAATAATTCGGGACAAATAAGCTAAATTAAATAAGAGTGACATACTACTGACTAAGAAGATTAGATTTGAAATCGAATAAAATATTGTTGCGAAAGTGGCATTTGGTTCGTTATTTAAAACACAATATTAAATATTTAATATACAAGTTCTTTATTTCACTCAAATCATATAAAATTCACAATCCTTCAATTAATCAACTCAACTTTAATTATCGCTAATATTGTACATTCAATTATCGCAATCCAATTACATCACTTCCTTTCGCCTGTTTATTACTTTCATTTGTCTAAGACAAGACTATTTTCTTGGCGGTGACAACTGTTATATTTAAACCCTAGAAACTCTTCAGATTATTCTGTCGTTTCGGGTTGTACAGCCAAACAAGATCACCTTCGCTAAATCCTCACTATTTGCTGCTAATTTCGTTCTCGTGGCCTCGAGTACATCAGCTCTCCTTTCCAATGGGGCTCTGACATTACATTTATACATTTCCTTTCTGCTTCTACGTGGCGGCCCTTTTTAAGAAGTACACACAGAGCATCTGCGACACCACTTCTACATATCCTCTCACATATGTAGCCAATAAAACTTTTCTCGTATTTTAGAAATTGTTTTATTCACTCCCAAATGTTCCCCAGATGTTTCACGATGCATTTTACCTAGAGCATGGCTGACTTTTGATGCCGGCACGACTATTTGCATTCGGAATGATTTGCCGTTAGGTGCTTCCCACTTGTGTTTTAATATACCGTTTTCAACATGAAGAGAATTCCATTGAACCTAGTAGCTTTTCAGCTTCACTCTTCCTCGAAATATCCATCCATTCAGATATTTCTATGTCTACTTTCCAAGCAAGAAAAGGCGATATGTCCGGATCTTCTCGTTGCGCTGTTCGCAAGTTCTCGATGTCCCAACCGTGGATGGTTCCACAGTCACCAACTGTATAGTAGCTATTTTCTCATAGCCGTAATGCTTAATATAGGTTCGCATGGACGTTATACAAAGGCGTCTGATTTTCCATGGATACGTCCTTTCCTGTGTTGGATCTCAAAGCAATAAGGTTGGAATCTAGTCTCTCTAAGAATAGTTTGCTCTCTAGCTCGCCAACGCGGACCATCTTCTCTCCTTTTCTTTTCTGTTGATTCCCTTCGACGGCGTTTTCTGCAGTCTCTTTGAAGGTGCCCTGGTCTATTCCAATTCCAGCATCGAAGGAGACCACGCGAAGGTGGGCTCTGTGATGACTGCATTCTATTAAAAGTACATTCGTCCACCGAAATGCCTCTCATTCGTACTGCACTACGCGAAGCTTTTCCGGCGGATTCATACACTAATGCATATGCTAGTGCTTCTGATGTAGATTTCTGTCCTGCTAGCCTTAACGCTTGATGTAAACTTTGATCTGCAATAGCATTCACAAATGCCTCCGTCGCCACTTCATTGAGAAAATCCCCATTCACGCTGGAGTATGAAAGATGCGCTAATCTTTCCACATCTGCCTGCAGTTGTTGTAGTGATTCGCCATGCTTTTGAATCCTGTTGCGCAACTGTAGGCGATATACTTGCGGCATGTGTTCATCTCCGTAACGTAATTCTATCGAATATAATAATAAAGAGTAATCACGTTGATTTTCAATCGGTACAGTTGTAACATAATACAATTTGATCGTAATATATTGAGAATAAAAAATAACTAAAAGAATCATGCAACAAACAAAATCTACACTACCGACATCTAGTTGAGCTACACTGTACAAACGTACATATAGTTCGACGTGTCAGAGCCAACTTCAGGTCAAAAGAACCGCCAGGAAAATTGAAGTAAGGGAGATGGTCTTGTTAAAACTGAACTGTTAAGACGAGTAGTCGATTCCAGATAAAATTTAAAGTGTTTGCTACAAATAATAAGAAATAGGGAAGTGAGTCAAGATATATGCAACTGTATGGTGCTTAAAGACGTAATAAAATAATAGGAATAAATAAAGAAACAACAGGCGTATTATAGTTATAAATTGCATCCGTCGGACCCCTCTGGGGAGTAAGATATAGGTTGGGTTAAGCATATTGACCACATGGTTTAGATAAAATAAAATAACTTAACAAAATGAACAAGAAGATAGAACAATAAGAGAGAGAAAAATATTTAAAGAAAACTACGGGGCGGGGAAAGATTATTGACGTAGCACACCTGTTATTCAGCAAAAGAAGCCGCCCGCCAAGTTACAAAGGAGGCCGAGGTCCCAGCAGGCTGCCCTAACGCAACACCTACAAATCAAAAGGAGAAAAAGACAGCTAAGTGTAGAATAACCTAAGATTAAGTGTAGGGTATAAACAACTAGTATCACTTAATGTAAGACAATAGATTTTACGACAATAGCAATGTTCTAGTGAAATGTGTTTACGTGTGTTAGCAAAGCGCTCCGGAGCTAGTATTAAGTAGATAGAGTAGGGTTGACATAAAGCCCTTAATAATAAATGAATAAACGTTCGTGTTAAAAAAAAAGAAAATAATGTAGATGATGATCTCTGCAGTCCAGTATCCCACACTAATCAAGTTTCCTGGTGGCTCACAAAATATCATTTCACCCGGATAAGTGAAGCAAGGACCTGACGCCCATATGGCTCTCAGGTAGCTCACAAAATCATAAATATAAATTTAAAATAAAAAGAAAGATATTGCACAGTTTGCAAGAGTTCTGACGCAGGACCTCGAATTGCTAGCACCAGAGCTATAGCTTTGTCTTCATCATTCGATCCATTTACCTCAGAAGCTGTCTCGAATTGTCTTTTGAAAATATGCCACGAATTTTGTCCATCAAATATTGGAGGTTTCATTCTACCTGCACCGGATATTTCAGCTGCTACGTTTAGAGGCTTACGATTCGTTATTCTTTCCAGGTCTGCTTTAAAGCTATCAAGCTGTTCCGTGACATTTTGTTGTACTCCCGACACTTGCTGTCGAACTTCCAACACTTCCTGCTGGATTTCAATTTTCACATTTTGTTCGTCTAATGAACCTTTCAGAAAATTCTTCTGTTCCTCCAAACAATTTTCTAGACAATTCTGCAGAGAATTCTTTTGTTCATTCCAACGGGATTCCAGAGAATTTTTTGTTCCTTAAAAGCATTCTTTTGTTCCTCAAAAGCATCATTTTGCTCGTCCAGACGGGTTTCCATAGATTTCTTGTGTTCCTCGAGAGAATTCTTTTGTTCATCAAAACGGGCTTCCATTTTGCTCATTAAAGTACTCAAAAGCTGTTCCATTTTCATCGCAGGCTCTTCTTCAGCTTCGGTTTCATCCAAGCTCTCTTCGAAAACAAATGTTTCAGGATTCTTTCCTTCCTCTAACAATGCTTATCTAAGTCGCTCGACAAGAACTTTCTTTGCACCTGGCGTTTGTACTTACCGGTTCCCTAACTCCACTTTCAAATCCTGTATTCGAAGCTCGTCCACTTTGCGCCCCATTAGTTGAGTAATGCACTTACAGTTGAATATAAATTATTTTCCAGAGCACAATTTCACAAAATTAATCACACTTTTATATTTATACCCTAGACACTCTCCAGATTATTCTGAAGTGTTCTATTCCAGAATCTTCTTGACTATTCTAATCATTCTATTCCTGAACCTTCCCGAAGATTCCATCATCGATTCTCCGAACCTGAAGTTGCTTACTCTCCATTGCCAGTAGATGTCACCAGTTGTCTCCTTCTATGGCACGCAACACTGCCACCTTCTTAAATTTGTTCGTGCCGAACAACAGATGGTCCACGGTCTT
Source organism: Dioctria linearis (assembly GCA_963930735.1). Lineage (NCBI taxonomy): Eukaryota > Metazoa > Arthropoda > Insecta > Diptera > Asilidae > Dioctria > Dioctria linearis. The sequence continues at coordinate 120,798,806 of OZ005742.1, read as the reverse complement.
GATGCTCGTAGTATTGACACAAGTGGTCCAAATGAACAATTTTACGCTTGCCTCTTGTGCCATGCTGAATCCTGTATACCACGTCATTAATTTTATTTACTACTGAGAACGGTCCTTCCCAGTGTTGTTGCAATTTTGAAGAACGTCCCTTACGTCGTGTCGGGTTGTACAGCCAAACAAGATCACCTTCGTTAAATCCTGTGGAATTAGCGCGTAAGTCATAGCGTGTCTTCATCCGATAAGTATTTTCTGTTAATTTCGCTCTCGTGGTCTCGTGTACTCAGCTAATTGTTGCTTCTGGTAACTTTTGTGCACCTCTGGGGGTACCGAATTTGAGGTCGCTAGGTAAACGTATGTCTCTTCCGAATATGATCTTAGCTGGGGTTTGTCCGGTAGTCTTATGAACAGCTGATCTATAAGCCATTAGGAATATAGGAATATGTCGATCCCAATCACGTTGATGATAGTCAACTACATACTTTCTTTAGATGTTCGATCAATGTTCTGTTGAAGCGCTCTACCATGCCATCAGATTGTGGGTGTAGAGGAGTTGTTCTAGTTTTTCTTATTCCCAACATTTGTCACATTTCCTGGAAAGTCCGCGATTCGAAGTTCCGTCCTTGGTCCGAATGAAGTTCGTGAGGCACACTAAACCTACTGACCCAATTCGTTATTATTTGTTCCGCAACTGTGGTTGCCTCTTGATTAGGGATTGCATAAGCTTCAGGCCATTTACTGAAATAGTCAATGACAACTAATATATAACGGTTACCGCCATCCATTTCTGGAAAAGGTCCAGCGATGTCTACAGCTATCCTTTCAAAGGGGCCTCCGACATTATACTTATGCATTTCTCCTCTGCTTCTGTGTTGGGGCCCTTTGCAGGCAGCACGGACAGTGCATCTGTGGCACCACTCCTCCACATCTTCTCGAATATGTAGCCAATAAAACCTTTCTCATATTTTGGAAATGGTTTTGTTCACTCCCAAATGTCCTCCAGAGGTTCCACTGTGCATTTCTTCTAGAACATCTTTGACGTTTGATGCCGGCACGACTATCTGCATTCGGAAAGATTCGCCATTAGGTGCTTGCTAATTGCGTTTTAACATACCGCATTCAACATGAAGAGAGTTCCATTGAGCCCAGTAACTTTTCAGCCTCTCACTCCGTTCCGAAATATCCTTTGTCACCTTCAGAAAACCCGAGAAGCATTGTAGTGGCCGCGCGAGCAAGAGGACTCCCATTACTAGCATAGTACGATCAGTATATCCACCAAGTTGTGATATAACTCAACTATAACCAAGAATTTTCATACTCGTCGATCAATCATTAAGGCCTCTTCAAACGCCCGGTCTTATATCTGAATTTGCAAACAAGTTTGGTTGGAGCAGAATGGAGAAGAGAAAATTCTACAGAACAGGAGTAGTAATTTATCATCACATGTAGGTAGTTTCATATTCTATAACTTAAGAAGAATTAAGTTACATGTAAAATTGTCTTGAGAATTAAGGAAAAGAAAAAAAAGGGGACTATATATGTCATTTTCAAGTTACATAATTTAAATTAATTTATAGCTTTGAATTTTCCTAAATTCCCCAAAACAGCTGAGGAGTTTACATACATATAAGTTCATGCGATAAGGTTTAAGATACATATATATAAAGTACAAAAAAAAATGGAATAGTTAAGTGCGATAGCAGTCTAGGTAAAGTTGGTTAAAGGCGGGAAAAGCATATTTGAATGGAAAGAAAAAAAAGAAACCCACAGGTAAAAGTGGTCAGCTAAATTTTGTGCTGGGTCACGTTTTCCGAAGAACGGTGTTGAAAAACAGAAGTTTCCCTGATATCCTCTTGTTGTATCTGGCAACTCCGACTGTAGAAGGAGGATTGACGGAAAACCGAAAAACTTGGCAATTGTGTCCAATTAAGGTGCAATGAAACTGCAAGAAAGAAATAAAGAAAAAGAAAAAGGAAAAAATGTTGGTGCAATGCAAAGTGACTGGTGGCGAAACTGAGTTTTTCAGTTTTTGAAAGGAGCTGGGGTCGTGAAGACATAACTGGTGATAGTCAATTTAGTGGTTTGATTTTTCTATTTGAAATTGCGAATGACAAGTAAGGATTAAGAGGTGATAATCCGATGTTGAACGTCGAAGAATTTATTAAAAACAATAAATGTTTTGCTAAACACCAGTGGAGCCCGATGAGTGCCACCAGAGTAGCGCCCGTTAAAAGGACGCTCCAGTTTAATTAATTGCGAAGCTACGCATTCTTGTGATTAAAAGACAAAAATTTGCATTCTTCCTCCAGGAAGCGTAATCCAAGTTGGCATTTGAGGCCATGTTTTTTTTATTTATTTTGTTTTTGTTATATTCCGTACTATAATTAATCATTATATTCACCTAAATATTGAATAACTTAAATTAAATACTTGTGGATATATTTTTTGGGATAATTCCATTGTCCTCTTTATATTTGATAGATATTTTTTTCCTTAATTCTTTAATAATCTAATTTAAATATTTGTGGTTGTTTTTTTGAATATTCCCAGTAGAATTTTAGCCCGTTTGTGTTCATTGATAATTAATATATAGTTCGACCTGGAATTTTGGGGATTGATTTCTATTTCCTAATTTTTTTTTTTATATATTGTTCAATTCATTATGCATGTTTAAATACCAATATTGGCTCTTATTAGTTGTTTAACTAGAGTAACTAACACTGTAGTAATCCCGCTGTAGATATGTAAGTTAGGTATCCGATATGCAGGCCTATGTAAAGAGAGTTCAGTTGTAATCAGACACTCCGAGTGATTAAATCGCAATATTGTAGTACTCAAGCACGCGTTGTTTAATTTAAAAAAAAACACCTTTTCCACAATCAGCATCCTAGATCCTTCTTATCAGAAACATTTTGGTCCTTCGAGCCGAATCTTATCCTAGATCCTTCTTATCATAAACATATATATAGGAACTAATAAAAGCATTGTGAAGTATAATTTTTGCATCCAATGACAATTGCTCAAACCAGATTTCGCAGTTTCCGGGTTTGAGTAATTTAATAAGGAGACTGTGTGGCGCCCAAATCTAGGAGTAAAATTAATACTCATCATAGTGATAAATTATTTATTTCTTTTTTTTTGGTTTTGTTGCCAAAAAGAAACCCCCCCCCCCTTCTCCTGAGTTTGCCGGCAAATTGGGAAAAACGGGGGCGACAAGTTTGGCGCCCAACATGGGGCCCGATTTCGGAGTAATAATTCTAATGCGTTGTGAATTTCGTTCTTGGGACTAAATTGTGGGCTACGAGCGTTAAATTTGTGATTCGTGGAAATTGAAGGGTACGACATAAATGGTGTTTGCAAATCGGCGTGCGTTAAGTTTGTGATTCGTGGAAATTGAAGGGTTCGACGTAAATGGTGCCTGCAAATCTGCGCGCGTTAAATTTGTGATTCGTGGAAGTCGAAGGGGTTGACGTAAGTCGTGTTTGATTAAGTACAGTTATGTAATTGATTTTTTTTTCTGAAATTGGCCGGGGAAGCGATTTACTTTCCCGAGAGGAAAAGTGGGAGTAAATATTTTTTTTTTTTTATTTTGGTATGTTATTGGGAAGTTTGTTATGTAACTATGTTGAGTGATTGGCTTGGACGTGAAGTCCAGACTGCCAGCATGAGCTGACAGATCACTCGACAGACAGCGTTGACTACAGGGCGGCACGCTAGCTCACCTCAGCTATTGGCGGAGAGTGTGGGGAGGTTCCACGAAAATCTGCCGCTGCCGTCTGCCATAATCAAAAAAAATTCGTGCCTATTCACTAAAATAAAAACGCCGGCACACATTCGGTCCTCAAGGGACCCTTAAGTCACTTACCTATATCCACATCGAAGGCGCAGATATTATGCCTTCCTTGCATGCCCCAGCCACCCATCTGACTCTGAGGGCAAGATTTTTTTTTCAGAGTTCTTAGTTGACCTGTAAAGAGAGAGAGAAGTAGTGGACCTATACAACCTTCATGTTAGAGGGCTCCAGGAGAGTGGGAGGAGAAATAAGGTGCCTTCAATGTACCATTACGTTATAATAATCCAGTTTAATGCTAGATTCACACAATTGTATAAGTAACCTTATCAATATGATTCCTATCCTTCCTAATCAGTTAATACATGCTGGTAGAAGTCATTTTATTTTTCAAATTATCATTAAATTAACAGTGTTTCCAGCTTCTATTACTTTCAAATTCTATATTTTCTAAGTAGTTAAAAAAAATGGCTTACGCTAACAGAAAATTAGAAACATGGAAAGATCTAGAAATAATTTACAATACCCGCTTAATTTTGATATAACCAATACCTTCCGAAAATTCACTCTGAATATATGAAGGCATTATCTCAAAAAAAGGTAAAACACTTTTTGACAACTACTCTAGAATGCAGATTTCTACTAAAATTTCTTTACACGAGGTACACAGGTTGACCTGAGCTGCTAGGGTTCCCTGTATACCTATATATATACTTTTCTTTCTCTTTCCTCTTTTTGTTTTTGTTTGCACTCCTTACGAGTACTGTCCAAATTGCCTAATTTATTCTTTTGCTATTGGATTGAATAACAGTCCAACATTAGTATTAAACCTTTCTCTCTCTGATTTTAGAAAAAAATTCTCTTCGCGGAAATGTTAAATAAAAGTGTACACCAATGTACTGCAAGGATTGGGCATGTACAACTGAATATAGAAGCATCTTGTATGAAAAATAAAAAATAAAATCACTTACATCTGTGTTAGGGTCCACCGCAGAGGCGCCTCCGTGAATGTTCCACTGTATCACTGCTTAAAAAAGTTAATTTATATATGCAGGAAGCAAACGATGGGTGAGTCAATCAACTCATGGTTGCGAAAAGAAAACGAAGCAAAATAACGTACTAATGATTTCAGCGAAGTATGATAACTCTATTCTAGTAAAACTATCTTGGAAACTGATTTGCACACTAGACCCTAGCTGCTTAGTTGAGTAGTATTGTTATAATTAAACTTGCATTTTGATTCTCTTTCGCTTTCTTTGGACCACGCATTACCTACGTACATAACGCTAATCAATTCGTTCAGCACTTTCTAACTTAGTAAATTGTATTTTATCGAATTGGTCTCCGGGCCACTCGGTTCAGGGATTTCAGCAAATCAATAAACACGAAAAATTCCTATTGCCAAGATGTCACGAACTTCGATTCTAATCGGATTCCTAGCGCAAAATATTTTTATAGTATTTCGTTCAAAAATTTTCTTTTTAACCAAATAATTCTAAAAATATTCAGTGAACAAGTGTTCTCTTATTAAATTATCGTAAACTGCGATTATAACTGAATTTTTGGCCAAGATCATGCTAGTTGTATCTCATCAAATTTTCAATTCTGCGAATCAATAACTTAACTACCAATTAATTACTCGACTTGCAGAAAATCTACATTTAAATTAAGTTTTCTTAGGTCTAGTTCAAATCTAGCAAACCCATTCTAACAAATTAAGTTGGACAAATTCTGCTAGCAATAATTTCCACAATACTTCATTGCCTGGGAAAACCATCTGGAAACGCTTCCATTCCGTGATTTTGCAATCCCTCCCAATATGAGGGTATCAAGTTCGTCGTTCCAATCGTCTGATACCTTTCCCTTTTTTTGATAAAAACCTCGCAAATTTCTTACTTGAGCTGTTGGCTCGAATTATAACAAATCTTCTTAATACTTATCTCCACCGCCGGAAACAGTTCAGGATTTAGCGATCACTTTCACTTTTACCTTTCAACATATCCCGTAGTGACTGCGGAATTATTAATCTTGATTGCCGGTATAGGTTGATATATATCTTGGCTATGAACGCCGAAGTGTCGATGTTGTCGGACGCTTTTCTTTTTTTTGTTTGAGATTTTCGCCTGATGAGGGGAAAATAATTTCACCAAATGACAATAGACTATTATTAATTATGAAAATTCTTTTGAACTTACGTACATAGTTAGTTTCGTGGCCGATGCTTTTTGAACCAATTCTCACTTTCACGGTTTCCCTGTTCACTTGGTGGGAGATTTGACAAGGCAGAGGCGATTGTCTTCTTCTTCTCTGCTGACAGGTACAAGCTTTTTCGAGCTAGGGTGCGTGCGGACTGTCGGTATGGCAGCCGGCCGGCATACGTGCTGCAGTAATTCTCCGTGTAGCATATTGCTATATGCAGTACGCTACGACCATAACAAGTTTCTATTCTTACTAGATAATTTCGGCGGATCAAATTAACTGTCCATTCGGAGGAGTTGATGTTTTAAGTGTCACCTTATTAAGGGTGAAATTTTTTAAGTGTATATTATATTAAATTACTAGTGGGTAAAAGTAATTGTTTTTTTTTCTCTCTTTAAATATTGCCCTCTACTTGTTGTGAATTCTTCATATTATGTTGATATAACTATTTATTTTATGTGGGTGAAGATTCGGACAAAGTGTGGCGAAACTGCTAGTTTTTGTTGTTGTTGTTATCTGGTCAAATAAACTATCAAAAGTTTTATTTCGGTGGAGGATTGGTATTCTTTGATTAATATGTACTTTTAGGGTGGAAAATATACGTCATTCAATTTAAAGTTGAATTTAGAAATTAGTTTTTGGTCTACGACCTGTAAGTGATTAGTAAAGTGAATTAAATAATATTAATAGGGATTTCGGTCAACATATTGTTTCTGATTTCCTCTCGTTTGTTTTTATATTACGCGGGTTAAGTAAAGTTAATTCAAAATGGATATGGTAAACTAAATCAAGAAGAACTGGTGTATGAACTAGAAATTCGAGGAGTTAAGACAGGGAAAGTCGATGAGATGAAAAAGGCCTTCAGGGGTGTCATAAAGGTAGAAAAAACAGGAAAGTGTTAAGTGTTGGAAAAATATCCATTTATTTTTGCGATAGATCGGGAGGCCGTTGTGACTAAATTAGAGGAGAATAAGAAATTGGTGGTAGATTATGAGGACCAGGGAAAAGAGTCAGTTTAAAAAAAAACATTCTCAAAAATGGAATGGGCTTTACGACGTATTGTCAGGTCCATTGCTCTAGAGGAAGTAGAAAAGACGGAAAATATTAATCTACGAACTGAGTTATTGGTCATGATTGGAAAGTTTCAAGAGAAAGCATCAGAGCAGAAATCTGAACAGGATTTTGAAACAGAAAACCAAGGGCTAGATTTAAATAAAACCATTATTAACTTAACAGGGATGGATGATCAAAAGAAAATTGTGGTGCAAAGTGAAAAGAACGAGGGACAAAGTGATATCAAGTGCGAAATAAAGGTAGGGGACTCGTCAAATCCATCGCGTGAATTTAAATCCTATAACTATCCGGTATTTAAATGGGAGTTAAAGTTTTCAGAAGACTCATCTAGAAGTGCAAACTCCTTCCTGGAAAGAGTGGAACAGTTGAGTGAAGCACGAGGCGTGTCAAAAACAGATCTGTTTAGATCGGCTATAAACCTTTTCTCGGGAAAAGCGTTGGTTTGGTACAGGGGGTATTAGACATAAGACGCAGACATGGGTGGATTTAGTAAGGGAATTGAGAAAGGAATTTTTACCTCTTGATTTGATCATAGATTGTTGGAGGAAATCCGGAGACGTACGCAAGGTAAAGACGAGAGTATATGAATTTACGTTGCGGCAATGAAAAGCTTGGCTAATCGTCTGACTATTCCACTGCCCGAGGAACAACAATTAGATATTTTGCGTCGCAATATTACTCCTTTTTATTAAACCCAGATGGAGTTATCCGAAGTCAGAACTATAGACGATTTAATAGATTTAGGTCGACGGTTGGAGTCAGTGAAAATCGCAGTAGAAAGTTTCATACCCCCTCCAGCCAGGCGTTCTGGTCAACTGTTAGAATCAGATTTAGCATACATTTCAGTATCAAGTCCACATACAGCTATCATTAACGTCGCTAACACCAATAATTCAGGTGGAATCCAGTGCTATAGATGCCGTCAAAATGAGCATATTGCCCGCAATTGTTCGAAACCCCGATGTTGCTATGGATGTGGCAGCGAAGGCGTTAATAGAGCAGAATGTCCAAATTGTAGACAGGGAAACGGACCAAGGACTCACTAAAGAATGGTGTGGCGAGTCCGAGCGGAAAAAGTAAACCCACACATATATACAAACCCATAAAACAAGAGAATTACCTTCCTCTGTCGTATCTCCTGGATAAAACAGTCCCGAATCTGAAGAAAAATACTTCGACGTTCGATAAAACTCCTGTCTTGGGTTGACTGAGAGCTTTACAATCTCGTCCACATTTAAATCAAAAAGAAGAAGAAAAGCTGGGTCAGTTAATTAAAAGGACTTTTGAATCTATGACAGAGGGTCTGGGCTGCACCAATATGGTGGAGCATAACATAATAAAGAATTCGAAGAAATTCTCAGGGATGGTGTAGTCGAACCTTCCCAAAGTCCGTGGTCTTCTCCTATTTTACTGGTAAAGAAAAACGACGGAAATTTTCGTTTTTGTGTCGACTTTCGAAAGTTTAATAAAATAACTGAACGGGATGCTTATCCGTTACCCTATGTTTCGGTAATCCTTGACAGGTTACGGACCACCAGGTATTTAACCTCTCTAGACATAAAATCTGCATATTGGCTGATACCAGTAGAAGGTTCCTCACGTCAATATACGGCGTTCACTGTTCCCAATCGTGGCCTATATCAATTTAAGCGAATGTCTTTTCGGTTACATAATGCTCCGGCTACATGGCAACGCTTAATTGATCGTGTTTTAGGGGCAGATTTAGAACCTTATGTATTCGTATACCTAGACGACATTATTATAATTACGTCAGATTTTAATAAACATTTAACGATTTTGGAAGAAGTTCTTAGACGATTACAACAAGCGGATTTAACAATCAGCCGAGATAAATGCGAATTTTGTAGGGAAGAGCTTAGGTACCGGGATTATGTTGTGAACCAAAACGGCCTTCATGTAGATCCCGAGAAGGTAAATAGCATCCTTAAGATTCCTTCACCGAAAGCTGTAAAGGAAGTACGTAGTTTTGTGGGATTAATCTCCTGGTACCGTCGATTTGTACTGGATTTTTCAACGTTAATTTTACCACCTACGGGGCTGTTGAAGAAAAATAAATTGTTTAAGTGGGATGAAACTTGTGAAGAGGCGTTTCTAAAAGCCAAACAATATTTAGTTACGGCACCTATCTTGACGTGTCCAGATTATAATGTTCCGTTTACCATACAGACCGATGCTTCCGATTATGGTCTAGGGGCTATCCTTACTCAGAAATACGACTCGGGGGAGAGCGTTATATGTTACTTAAGTCGTTCACTTTCCCGTTCTGAACGCAATTTTTGCACTACCGAAAAGGAGTGCCTCGCGGTGTTATGGGCAATTGAAAAGTTGCGTCCCTATATTGAGGGAATAAAATTTACAGTGATTACTGACCATTACTCTTTGGTATGGCTCAATAATCTTAAGGACCCAACTGCCAGATTGGCGCGTTGGGCGGTTAGATTACAACTGTATAATTATGAAATCATTCATCGAAAAGGAAAGGAAAATGTTGTGGCTTACTCTTTATCACGAGGTTTTCCTATCATTTCCAGTGTAACTGTTAAAGGCACGCCAGACAAATGGCTGAATAAAATGTTGCAAAATATTTCAAATGATCCCGATCAGTTTCCAAATTGGCGTGAACACTTGTACAAATATGTCAAATTAAAATTTCCAAATTTGCAGACCGAGGAACAATCCTGGAAGAGAGTCATTCCTATAAATGAGAGAGTCGAGATCATGAGAAAGAATCATGATGGACCCACTGCTGGACACCTAGGAGTATTCAAAACCGGTTGGCTGAAAAATTTTACGGGCCAAAAATGAGATCGTCAGTAACTGGTTATATTCGTAAGTGTGCCATATGTGGCGCTTCTAAGCACGATAATAAAAAGCCAGCAGGAGGTATGGTCAAACGCAAAGGAATTAGTATACCTTGGGAGTTGATACGTGTCGACATTATAGGACCCTTACCGCGTTCATCAAGGGGTTATTCGTACATTTTAATCTCTAAATTTTCACTATTCATTCCCTTAAGGGCGGCTACATCGAATGAGATATTTAAAGCCATAGAAGAACAAGTATTTCTATTATTCGGAGTTCCCAGGTTAGTTATATGTGATAATGGATCGCAGTTTCGTGGTAAAGAGTTCGGGAAATTAATGACGGAGTATGGGGTGACGATTTCATTCACAGCAAAAGTAAATGAAGAAAAATGGGAATATAAGATATAATGAAATGTGTTACGTAAAGATGATTGTCAAAAAGGACATAAACAGATATGAAAAGAATATGTAATGTATATGGTGTAAAGAAATATGTATGACGTGAAAAACGCATTAAGAAGAAATAAGTAAGATTATATATTAAAGTGCATAAACTAAGATTATTTTCATGAAATTCGATATTTAATAAAGTATTTATATATCAAAAGAAAGTAGAGAAATTAAAATAAAAAAAGAAAAGATGTAAAAATGGAAACTTTAAGAAATGAAAAAGTAAAGATGTTAGAAAGAAAAGAAAAAATGTAAAGCAAAGAAAAATAAGAGAATATAATTAGTAAGTATGGAAAAGAATCTGAACTGAACGCGAACCAAAATATTTTCAATTTTAAGATTGTTGCACTCTTCAGATCTAGTTTCCTGCGGAAACTAGTTTTTCCAAGGGGGAGGGATGTTATGGCCCAATATAAGGAAGATTCTTCTTCCAGCAGCCAAGGGCACATTCTAGCGAAATACAGCAATTGGTAAAACACTAACCTCGCATGATATTGTTCTGCAACTGTCGGTTATTTTGCTGATTAGCCCAACAGCTGGCTGCGATGAGCTGAGCTGAGTGGAGCAATCGACGATTACAATAATAATTAACTTCGCATGGTAATTATTATGTAAGGCGATTGTTTACTACCAAGCGACTCAGGTGCTGCAACCGGTAGAACAAACGACAAGGTTGTTGTCGTTTGTTTACATCCGCGTTGTGAGCAAAGAAAGTTTACTTGCGAGTATAGGTTCATAAAAGACCAATGACTGGTCTGTCGAGTGCCTGTAGTATTTTTTAGCCCGTAGTATTCTCGCCGTTAAGCGTTCAGTTCAGAGTTGCGTTTTGTCTAAGTTAGCCTGAAGTACTAAGTTATACTACAAGTAAAGAGTGCGGGTCGTGAATATATGTAACATTGTCGAGATAGGGCAGTTTAAAACATTCAGTCAATAAAGAAGTAAAGGTAATTATCGTAAAAACTTCTTTTAATTGCTCGAGGAGCACGAAAGTATCTGTTTTTTCTCCACCACCCTTGGATGCCTCGGATGAAATTCTCCTAACTGTTCAATAAGATTTGAGCTTACCGCTTGTGGGGGCTCAAATATTATTGAGAGTACTGGAATAAGAAGTTTAATTAAGACCTTTTGTTAGAACTTACCACGGGGGGGGGGCTCAAATAATAAACGATGAGTTCTTTCCTTAAGCTCTTTAATTATAAGACTTGACTTCTTACAATAGTCTTCGATTTATATATTATTCAATATTGCTAACCTTAGCATAATTACATGCGTGCAATAAGTTCTTTGATTATTGATGCACTTAGTACATTGAACTTTAATTGGTTTACGCTGCAGTTTTAGTGCAGTCAACTTTGCTCGAGTAATTATGCGCGGGTGAGCAAAAAAGATACAATTTGCGCACTTTCTTACAAAATAATTATCATCATGATACAATTTTGAAGAGTTTTTTTATAATCTAATAAAATACTATGTTCAAGATTGAACATTCTCCGCCACCGTGCTACCTTGTAGTACAAAATCTTCAGGTTGAAGTTTCCGTGGTGCAGGTTGTGGCAGATGTAACTTCCGAGTGCGGCACCTCTTCCATATTGTATATACTATAAAGATGATGATGACTGTAGTTAATATATAGATGAGGCCATACTGATGCATGTCATGTGTACTGATGTTGGCTTCTCTTGGAATGTTTTCTTTCAGTTCCTGAATTGATTGTTCCAATGCGTCTATATGATCCTTATGATTTTTACTAATAGATATTCGTCCTGGTATTTTTATTGTTTTTCTTACGGCGTCTGGAGTTAACAGATCGGTTAAGTTCATATTTGGAGTGAACGACGTATTTAATGTACTTGGATAATTGTTATGTGCATTAATAGTCATTGTTTTCTGTTTGATTACGCAGTTGGTTCTAATTTTTAATATACCATCACCCTTGATTGTCCTGCTGGTAACTTGATTTCCGCATATGATGTTAAACGTGTATTCTTCGTTGAACACATATATCCATGTATTCGGATTGTGCAGCTGAATCCATATCTGTGATGGTTCTACGCTTTTGATTCGACAAGTTGGGGATAGCGTCTTTTCGTGTCGGAAGAGGTTCATTTCACAGCTGTTTACAGTTGACAATGAGTTGTAAAGTGTCTTGTGTTGTTTGCATATAATTTTCTCGTATGATAGGACGTTGCATTGTCGGAGTTCGTCTGTATTGAGCGAATAGTATTGATCTCGGTCTAGGCTTACTATAAGGTAGTCTGCTGTGGGCTCAATAAATACGAATTCTTTTTCATGTGGATTTGGTACTTGAAATTGTTTCCTTTTAACTAGTGGTATTTTAACATCTAGAATAACATTGTGGCTCGTTACTCTTGCTTTTACGCTTAGGATATTGTATATTTGAAGTGCGTCTTCTGCAGATGCAGGATCTGCGGGAACTCGGAGATCAAATGGTAGGTGATTTCTTATGAAATTTAATTGTTGTATCAATTGTTCAGGTGTCAATAGCAGTGGATCTATTCTACCACTGTGAATATCTGTTACCTCTGTTTCTTCTGTCTTATTCCTAAGCCAATCGATGTGGCTTTGAACATCTTTAAACTGTTCCTGGACCTCTACTCTCCCCTTTTTTTTATATTTTTTGTTGCTTCGGCTACTGAAGTTTGTTGCTTTATTAAGGTGAATATGTGGTCTTCATTTGCTTTGATTTGATTTATCTGGATCTCATGTTGCTTTGCGAATTCTGAATCCAGTATTCCAAATAAGGAATTAGCAATGTTACCCACTATATTCACTGCTCCTCTTTTGGTGCGGTACTCCTTATTGTTTGTACTATGGAGAAGGGTGTTTTTAATTCCATTTCATGTAGTTTTAATTGATATTGTTCTACTATTTTCATGCATATTTTTTGTCCACTTTTCTTAGTTCTCATACATGCTTCCTTTAGTTCTCCAATTAGGTTCCGAAAGGATATTAATTCTTGCCAATATATATCCAGGTCGAAATAAACAATTATGTTCCACTCATTATTTAGTAATTCTGCTTGTCCTAAATCCTCAAAATAAATGCCTGGATGGGTTTTAAATGGTGTAATGGTAATGGATTCTTCCGGTGTTTGGCCAAATATAGGTGGTATCAATAGGACTGCTATAAGTGTCATTATAATGCTTCCAGATCCAACATGTAATCGTCTTTTTTTATTTTCTCGAATTAATTCTTCTATTGGTGGTCGAACTGGTATTGTCGTAGGGTGTATTTTTCGTTTGGGTCTTATTCTTTCATCACGTATCCGTCGAAATTTGAGTATTAATTCAGCTGGAGCGGTGTTAGAATCTTGTGACCTTTGTGTTCGTTGGATATTGTCTTGAATTTTCGATTTAGTTTTAGATGGTATCGTTGGATTATTTATGTGTTGCTTCTTTTTAACATTGTTGTGTAAGATTTTTGTCTTAAGTGTTGCTAGGTTTGCCGAAATAATTTTTGCTTCTTCTGTTTTGCTTATTTCCTCAGAAGCCCTTGTTTCATTATCTATTATTGGTAGTGAACTTATCTTAGTTATCGGTCGTTTCAGCATATTTTCTTGGGTGTGTTTGTACAATACGTTCAAGTGATCATTGGGCTGGTGGTAAATTATCTTCCTTTAATAAAACAAGTTCTCCGGGATGAACATTTCTTTCAATTTTTGTCCACTTGGGACATTGTTGTAGTCGGGTAAGATATTCGCTTTTCCATTTAGTCCAAAATTCTTGATGTTTTCTTTCTAAAAGCTGCCAGCGTGTTAAAATGTTTGGATTTTCTTCCAGTCTGTTTTTCTCTGGTGGAGCTAAAAGAGACGTGCCAATGAGAAAATGCCCTGGTGTTAGTACATTGTAGTCTTCTGGATCTTGTGTAAGTGGGCATATCGGCCTTGAATTCAAACATGCTTCTATCTGCGCTAGAACTGTTGCGAGTTCTTCGAAGGTTAATTTTGATTCTCCAATAGTTCTTTTCAAATGATATTTGATGGATTTTACCCCCGATTCCCACAGTCCTCCAAAATGAGGCGAAGCTGCCGGAATAAAATGCCACTGAATTCCCTTGTTGCTTAACATGCTAGTGATTTCCTCATTGAACCCTTTCAAGAAGGTCTTTGCATCTTGTGATAATATTTTGCTCGCCTTTATAAAGTTGGTGCCGTTATCACTATATAAATTAGATATATTTCCTCGTCTGGCGATAGATCTTTTTAACGCTGCTATGAATGCAGTTGATGTCAAATCAGATACAGCTTCTAAATGTATTGCCTTTTTTGTCAGGCATACAAATACTGATATATATCCCTTATATGATGTGTTTCCCCGTCCTTTTGACATGCGGATGTCGATTGGACCTGCGTAGTCCACACCTGTATTTGTGAATGGCTTTTCGATGCTCACACGTGGAGTTGGTAAGTTTCCCATCAATTGAGTTCTTGTTTGCGCCTTGTACCTATGACACTTAACACATTTATGTAGTTCTTTTTTTACTGCTCGTAGTCCATTAATTATCCAGTACCTGTTTCTTATGTATGATAATGTCAATGAATTTCCCCCATGAAGAGTTGTTTGATGGGCTTCGTTAATAATCAATGAGGTTAATGTACTACAATATAGTAGTATGATTGGGTGTTTTTGTTCATAAGAAACTGGTGCATTCTGAAATCTTCCCCCGACACGTATTAGTCCATCGTTATCTATTATTGGTGTCAATGAGATTATCTTACTTCTTGGATTTAGTGTAACTCCTCTGGATAATTGTTCGATATCTTTCGCAAATTCTTCCCGTTGAGTAGCTTAGATTAAAATTGGTAGGATAGTATCTAATTCCGTATATTTTGTTCGTGCTCTTCTTGGAATTTGTCGCAAATCTTTTACAATAAGCCAGAATTATTTTTAAACGTGACAAATTATTGTATTTGTGCATTAATTTACAGATAAATTCTTCTTGATGCACTGTTATTGTGTGTGCTGTTGTTGTGGCCCAATATACGGAAGATTCTTCCAGCAACCAAGGGCGCATTTTAGTGAAATAATTAGCAATTGCTAAACAGTAACGTCGTATGGTACTGTTCTGCAACTGTCGGTTATTTTGCTGATTAGCTCAACAGCTGGCTGCGATGAGTGCTTAGTGGAGCAATCGACGATTACAATAATAATGGTAATTATTATGTAAAGCGATTGTTTACTACTGAGCGACTCAGGTGCTGCAACCGGTAGAACAAACGGCAAGGTTGTTGTCGTTTGTTTACATCCGCGTTGTTAAGTAAAGTCTACTTCCGAATATTGGTGCATAAAAGACCAATGACTGGACTGGCGAGTGCCGTAAAGTGTACAGTCTTATCGTGATTAGAGTCGGTTCAGGTTACCTAAGCGCCAGGTAGCTTAGTTATATTGTCATTAAGTTAGGTCAGTTCTCGGATTAACAAAGTATTGTTTTAAATGCAATTCTTGTGTTTTCTTTGATTTAAAGATTTATTCCTTTATTGTTCGATTTATTCGTGAGTTTTATTATTGGGACACGACACTGTAATTGTCCTCTTCTCCAATTCTGTTGACATGTTACTATTTTTGTAAAATTTTTCTGAATCTCTTAACCACTTTGGCCCTGTCCATCATAAGGTATTGTGTAGCAATTGAGAAGGAAGTAAACCTCTTGACGCACAGTCGGCAGGATTTTGATCTGTTCTAACATGGTGCCATTGATTTGAATTAGTTAAGTTATTGATTTCAGTAACTCTGTTCGCGACAAAGGTTTTCCATTTAGTAGGATTACCGTTTACCCACGCCAGTACGATAGTAGAATCTGTCCAGGCTTTTACTTCTGCAGTACTTATTTTGAGTGCGTCTTGAATCTGCCTTATAAGGTTGCTTAACAATACGGCTCCACAAAGTTCCAGTCTTGGGAGCGATATCTTGTTATTTATTGGGGCAACTTTTGTTTTTGCAGCTAACAACAGTCTCACTATTATTTCACCGTTTTCTGTGACTATTCTACTATATACTACTGCTGCGTATGCTGCCTCAGATGCGTCACAGAAACCATGTAACTCGAATGATTTACACTTTTTTGTGTAGTGTATCCATCTTGGAATTTTGATTTCAGTTAGTATCTTAAGTTCGCTCTTGTATTTATTCCATTTTGTCGTCATGTTTATTGGTAATTTGTCATCCCAAGATAATCCAGCTTGCCATAATTCCTGGAACATAATTTTTGCTGTCACCAAAACCATCCTAATGGATCAAATAGCCTTGATGATTCCGACAGAAAACTTCGTTTAGTTGCTGTCTTATTTTGAGTTGGCAAGTTGATTTTAAATTCAAATAAGTCTGATTTCGGTTGCCAGTGAATACCTAGTGTTTTCACTGTTTCGTTGAAGGTAACATCGCGTGCTGCTTATTCAATTGATATTGGAGGTAGATTCGTTAGAACATTTGGATCGTTACTGGCCCACTTTCGTAAGTTAAATCCTGCTGTGTTAAGTACCTTTAACAGTTTTTGCTGAATTTCTAGCGCTTCTTCTACGGTATCTTCTCCAGACATGAGGTCGTCCACATAGAATTCTGATCTTAATATTTTTGCTATTTTCGGATGTCTTTTTTCATTGTCAGTAGCTAATTGATGTAATGTCCTAATCGCCAAATATGGTGCAGCTTTTGTGCCATACGTGACCGTATTTAACTGATATTCTTCTATCGGCTGATCGGTTGACTCCCTCCATAATATTCTGTGTAACTCTCTATAATTTTTATCAATTTCTATCTGCCTGTACATCTTTTCTATGTCAGCGGTATATGCGACTTTATGAATTCGCCATCTTAGTAATATTGATGCAATATCTTCTTGCAGTGTTGGTCCATTTAGCATGATATCATTTAAACTTAAACCAGAGCTTGTTTTAGCCGATGCGTCAAATACTACACGTACTCTGGTAGTAGTACTTGTTTCCTTCATCACAGCGTGATGTGGTAAATAGCATATTCGATTTTTATTGTACATTGTTTTTGGTGTTACTTTGGTCATATGATTTAAACTTATGTATTCCTTCATGAAAGTTTTGTATTCCTTTTCCAATATTTCATCTCTTTGGAACTTCTTTTCAATTTGTAATAGCCTGGCTATTGCCATGTCTCTTGAATTTCCCAAATTCGCTATTTCACTATTAAGGGGCAATCTCACTACATATCTGCCACATGTTTTTCTTTTGGTTGTGCGTTCGTAGATCTCTTCGCATTCTTTTTCTTCTTGAGTAAGTGTCCTATCTGTTTGAATATTCTCCAGCTCCCAGAATTTCCTTAGTTGTTCATCGATATTGACTTCAGCTACCATGCAAGTTATATTATTTTTATGACCCATATGGCTTCTTTCAGCGGGGCCTGATAAAATGTACCCTAGTTTAGTTTTCTGGGCAATTGGTGCATTAAGAGGACCCTTAATAACGGAACCCAGCACTATTTGACTGTAAATGTCCGGACCTAGAATCATGTTGATTGGACCTGGTTTATCGAAGTCCTTATCAGCTAGTATGAGATGCTCTATATGTTCCCACTTCTGCCGATTGATTGGCTCACTTGCAATGAGATTCGTGAGCCTTTTGAGGACCAAGGCCTTTACTGAACAACTGTATTCTGATGGATTATTTGGTCTGAGTAGAACTTCAACTAATGATTGTGATATATCTGCTGTTGTTCCACCGATTCCTGCAATTGTAGCATAAGTTTTTGTTTTCTTTAATTGGAGACGTTGAACAATATCTTCAGTGATAAATGACGATTCTGACCCTTGATCAACCAATGCTCTTATCTTCATTGTTTGGCCTTTGATATTATGAAAATTTGTGCTGTGGCCAATAGTAACTTGTAGTCATTTGGATTACTTCCTGCGACATGTGCTTGAATTTTCTTATTTTGGCTTATGTCTTCATCCATGTTTTTGTTAACTTGTTTCGCCTCAGACTTTCCAAAGTTAACCTGATGTATCATTGTATTGTGCTTACCTTTGCAAATTTTACACCTCTGTGGACTCCGGCATTCTTGAGCAGTATGGTTCGGTATTAAGCAATTTGAGCACAATTTATGCCTTTTACATGCTTCGCATCGTTGGAACTTACTCATCCCGTGGAATGTGCTGCAGCTGGATATTCTATGTTCTCCTTTACATATTGGGCACTTTTTACATATCGTTGCATAGTGCGTCTTAAATTGGGTATTATTGAGTATCTTGTTGATTCCCGTTGCATTGGATTGTCTTTTAACTTTATCTTCTCCAATGGCGGGTGAGCAAAAAAGATACAATTTGCGCATTTTCTTATAAAATAATTATCATCATGATACAATTTTGAAGAGTTTTTTTATAATCTAATAAAATACTATGTTCAAGATTGAACAGTATCATCAATCCTTGGTTCACGCTATTTAGTTGGCAGTAGTCTACACAGAATCGGATGCTGCTGTTAGATTCCTCTATTATGCCTTGTTTCTTCCAATATTTGAGAATCTGCTCTCCGACATCCAGATTTATTTTGTATGTGGTCATGAAATCTATTCCAAGAATGCATTCATCCATTATGTCTGAAACCAGGAAAGTATGAAGAAATAGTAGTTCGCCTAGTTGAACATCTAAGTTATTTCTCCCAACACCTGTGCTGCTGCCCCAGTTGCTGTTCTTAGTACATATTTGGTGGTGTTGTGAAGCCATTTGTTCTTAACAAGATCTGCTCTAATAATTGATATTGAAGCTCCAGTATCGATAGTCACTGCGCAGTCAGTTTTTCCTACACTTCCATATTAAACAAGACTGCTATAATTTCTCTGCAACTGGCCTACTTGAATGATGACTTCGGGGCTGCCGATTCCTCCAACTAACTTCTGCCCACAAAGTTGGTTTTTACATGTTTTCCGCCTGTTCAACAGGAGAGGTGATGCGATTAGTCGCTGCTTGATATCTAGTCTCTCCACGAACAGCTTGTTCCCTGGCTCGACATCCTTGGCATTCTTCTTTCTCCTCTTCTTCTGGTGATTCCACTCGTCGACTTTTTCTGCAGTCTCTTTGAAGGTGCCCTGGTATTACAATTCCAACATCGAAGAGCACTCTGTTGCAAGTATATTCTTCCGCTGAAATTTCTCTCACTCGTACTGCACTCCGTGAAGCTTGTCTGGCGGATTCATACGCCAATGCATAGGCTAGTGCTTCTGCTATTGATTTCTTTCCTGCTAGCCTTAACACTTTTTGTAAATTTTGATCTGCAAAAGCGTTCACAAATGCCTCCGTCGCCACTTCATTGAGAAAAGCTGCATTCACGCTGGAGTATGAAAGATGCGCTAATATTTCTACATCTTCCTGAGTTGTTGTAGTGATTCGCCATGTTTTTGAATCCTGTTGCGCAATTGTAGGCGATATACTTGCTGCAATTCTATCGCCTGTCCTAATGAATTGTAATCACGTTGATTTTCAATCGGTAAGTATTGTAAGAGTTCTGACGCAGGACCTCGAAGTGCTAACACCAGATCCATAGCTTTGTCTTCATCATTCCATCCATTTACCTCTGAAGCAGTCTCGAATTGTCTCTTGAAGATATGCCCCGAATTTAGTCAAATATCAAACACATTTTCAGATGGTATCGTTATGTTGACGATATTTTCTGCATCTGGACTGGTTCTGATAGACAACTTTCGTTGTTTTTCATTCGTTTCTAAACAAAATAGATAGCAATATTCAATTTACTGTGGAAGTTGGCAATAAAATTTTAAATTTTCTTGACCTGTCTATTAAGATAGAAAATGACCACAGCTTGAGTTTCGATATCTTTAGAAAAGATACATTTTCTGACGCGGTTTTTCTTGCCATCCATGGAATACAAAAATTGCAGCCATTCATTCCTTAATAAATAGACTATTAAATGTCTCCTTAAAAAATCATGACTTTAAGAAAGAATTAAATTTTATAAAAATTATTGCAAGAAATAACGAGTAAAACACTAAAATTATTTATAAATTGCTAAATAAAAAATAACGAAAGATGGTTCTAAATGAAGTGTTTCCAATATTTGAGGAAATGGATAGGAGGGGTGGAGAAAAATCCCATACATTCAAAATACCTCATCAAATTTATTACTAACTTTAAGGAAAGAAAGTATCAAACTAGCATTTTTTAATGGTAGAAATTTAAAAACTTATTGGTTAATAATAAAATCGGGAATAAAAAAGATATTTTAAAATCAAGGGGAGTCTATAAGATAAGCTGTGAGGACTGTCCGGGTATATCTAGAGGAAAGACTAAACGCTCTTTGAAACAGCGTTTTGGAGAGCATATCAGCTCTGCCAGATTAAATAAACCTACATCTGGTTTGGCAAAACACTTGATATACGCAGAACACAAGTGCAAGATAGATAACTTGGAATTGTTGCATAGATTGCGCGGCGGACATGTACTAGATAAGTACGAAATTTACGAAATTAAAAAATCAAAACTTAACGGCGGGATCTTGCTGAACGATCAAATAGATTTTACAAATAAAAGTCCTTTACTTGAACCAGATCTTATGAAATTGTAATTGTGTATTTTGCTATGTATTTATTCATTTATTATTTATTTATTCAATTGTTTGTTAGTGTACAGTAGTTTGTTATTTCTTACATACATACATGTTTTTTGTTCTTTATTTAGGCATTTACCTATTCATGTATTTATTTGCTTATTTAAGTGTATACGTTAGTTCGTTAGTTTGTCACTTACATGCACGTTTTTACTTTGTTACGTTCCATCACGCTGTTACATATCATAAATTCATCTATAATGCATTCATTGAGATCATATCATCTATAATGCATTCATTGAGATCATATCATCTATAATGCATTCATTAAGATCATATCATCTATAATGCATTCATTGAGATCATATCATCTATAATGCATTCATTAATTAATATTAATTCATATCAATAAAAAAATAATGCATTGCATATACGTACATACCTACATTGCATTATAATTCCTATCAAGAAAAAATAATGCATTGTATGTACATACATACCTATATTGCATTATAATTCATATCAAGAAAAAATAATGCATTGCATATACGTACGTACAGTAAAGGTTGACCGAGTGACGCAATACTCCTGCGCGCAAGAATTCGCACATTGCAATACGATAACCTTGCGCCGGCGGTAAAACATAAGTAACCAAATTGACATGATGTAATATGATAAGCTACAAGCATTTGGTGAATTGATATGTATGTAGGTACGTATGAATGATAGAAACAATGGAACTGGGAAATATGTATATACGCATAAAGCAACGAGTGTCGTGATGTAAGAATAACAAGCTGTGAGTAGCTTCCGCAGCTTGTATATTACAAAATAGGAAATTAAGAAAATACACCTGGCCTATACAAATTACACTTTTGGTAAGCAAATGTTAGACCAGAAATATTACGGAAGCATAGGTAAGGTTAATTTTATATGTAAGATTTTTTGTATAAATATGATGTTGATTTGTAATAAAGAGCAGTGTTCAAGTAACATTCAAAGCAACTCAAGTTGTTCTTACTAAGGGAAGTAAAGCTAATAAGCGGCTCCCATCTTCGAACCAAGGGAAGTAAAGCTAATAAGCGGCTCCCTTCAACCTACTGCGGCTTCATTCATCAACATTCGACCTGGAATATCTTCATAAGGTGAACCTATGAGAGTACTTGAGGACGACTACCTCCCAAGTGCTTCATAAACTCAACAATAATTTGGCGCAGCCGGTAGGATCAAGGAAGGTACATAAATACAATCCCTTGAAAAACCTTGATCTTCGAACCTACGAGTGCATAGGAACACCTTATTTTCAACAACAGAGGATATCCATTCTTTTCACTCTTCAATAGCAATAAAGAAACCACCAGCTTGGATATACAACTTCATATCTGCGTAGCGGATAAAGGCAACAAATTTTATTTTCTTCCATTCGTCTCTTCAAGTTAGAGTAAGGTAAAGTAAGTTAATAAAAAATAGTTAATCATAAAAAAAAATAATATATAATAGTCACTGCGGTATATATATATATATATGTATATAAAAAAAAGATTGAACAAATTTCAAATAATTAATCTGATTTCTCTGGTTATTGATCGAAGCTCGTTAAATTACCTATTCTCTCGTTCCATTTCTCTCACTAATATTGAGTAAAAGCATCCGCAGGTTTTGCTTTTATGCCTTAAATACGCCGTAGTTCTTCATGCTCTACCTTTGAGACGGCAATAAATTCATGTCATTTGACAATACCAGCCCTCCAGATAGCCCAAGTGTAGAGTGTAATTCACCCCAAAGTCGACCTTCCGTAAACTGGTATCGTGAGCATCTCTCAGGTAAACGTTTCAGAGGCACAGCCTAATTAATTTTCTAGTAAGAAGCAATAGCTTAAACACCCTAATCACAGAAAAATCATTAACCTCGCCTACTTCTACTAACGATACTCCAGGTATTCCCCAGAGAAAGCAACCAAACCAACCAGCCAAAATGCCAGTGAATTATGAAAAAGTAGTTAAACTGACAGCACAAATGGTGCCCTTGTTTTCTGGAGAATTTAGTCCCCAAATTCTCACAGAATTGCAAACCTTTATAGGCTGTTGCAAACAAGTACAACAGTGCCAAGCTTTTATGCAGATTTTTCCCACTAGATTGAGAGGAAATGCATACCAGCTAATCGCATCTAGCTCACTCACAACATTTGAAGAGGTTGAACAATTACTTTATCGTAATTACTTACCTCGTGAGACTTACCATGAGCTGATAAATAGATTAATCACTTGCCGACAATACCCGCACGAGTCATTTAACTCCTTCACAACTAGGCTAAAAGGACTATTGTTACAATGTAATGAGGCAGCACAGAGTAAATATGGTGCTGAAAATTTCAATATGGTGAAGCGACAAATAGAAGATTTTGCTATGGCTTCAGTGAAGAGTGGTGCTAATAATCCGCATCTAAGTGCCTATTTACTCACTTTAAATGAAGATTCGGTAGACCAACTCATCCAAAAGGCACTAGACATGGAACGATTACAACACAGCCTCTTTTATAACCCACAACCCGCCATTCATAATCCCACAAGCTATTTTCCAATGGACAACTTTTTAAGACATAATTCCACAAATTATGCTAATGCTTATAGTAATCCTACTCACGAGACTGTTGCTCCATACCTTTACACAAGTGAGCTAGGAAAACCTAACATAAAGACTGAGTTCCATATACCTCCCACACAGGAGCCGACAAAATTAGCTTCAGTATCCTTTAATACTGGCAGAAACTCACCGGATAATTGGCACTCGACCCAAGTCAGCTCGACAAGAAAATCTTTAGGAAGTCCACCTCCATATCAGAATTCTACCTTTCGTCATACAGGAGAAAGAAGAGACGAAAAACAGAAATTACTGTTAAACAAGATTACCTGCAGCTATTGCAACTACAAGGGGCACACGTATGACGAGTGCATAAAACGCAAAAACACCCCTTTCTGTATAAACTGCAGAGCGAAAGGACATGATGTCCAATATTGTCGACAAAATGATAAGGTACCACCTGAACGAGCAAATACAAAAAACAGTTTTCAATGGGGCACTTCAGATCGCGAACCTAGAATCAATTATGGACAAGAGATGTGTAGTTTTTGTAGCAGAAGGGGCCATACCGTGTCCACCTGTCGGCAGAAACAACGATGGGAAACTGCAAATTCGGGAAAACTGTCGACCGAAAAGTCCCCGGCTCGACATTAAAGAAAACTTATCATACTACTTCAGGGTCCTCTCAAAAGAAAAACCCCCGAAAAAGGGAAAACATTCCAATAGTAGATCTGCCATTACATATAAGCAAAAACGCAGCCGTTCGGCTGATAGTGGACACTGGAGCTGAAGTAAGTCTTATAAAACAGGAAGCACTTGATACACCAGAACGTATAGAACAGAGTCAAAAGGTCACTCTGAAAACTCCATTTGGAGATGGAGAAACATTGGGTAGCTGCCAAGGCAACTTTTTACTAAGTCGCAGTATCCCATGCCATCTACAGGTTGTAGAAGATAACGACCAACTCTCTCACGATGGGCTGTTAGGTAATGACTTTCTTGCAAAAAATTGCAATATAGAAGGCCCTAACAAATTACTCCGGTTTCCTCGCACGGAAACCAATCCTATTGAGTTCACGGTACCTCTCGGAACATCCACAGAAGATGGGGAGGGAATACCAAGGGATCAAATAGAGGCGCAATTTAAATCTTCTGCTACCACTTCAATGGCACCCAATAGCAAAAATTCCTTACCTCAAATAGAAGAAATTTCGAGTACCTTGAAAAACAAGAATGAAGACGAAAGTAGGCAATTTGAAGTAGTGCTTCAGCGACCTAATAAAATACCTCCTCGATCTCAAATCATACTGAGCATACCATTACAATTGGATCAAGAAATGATCTGTATGTCCCAGGAGATAGAAGAAGGAGTATTTGTCGCAAATTGCCTAGTTAGTCCTCATAAAAGCTTCATACCGTTATCCGTTCTAAATGTAAACACGGAACCAGTATTCCTAAGGAACTTAACGCTTACTCTAGTTCCAAGTAATTGCTATAACATACAGTATCTCCATGTACCTTTGGACGACGTAAATACCCAAAGTACTCATAAAAAGGGTGATCCACCTTTCCTAAGTGCACAAATCAAAAGCACGCACAACGTCAAAAACGACAAATTAAAATTTAATTCCAACCCACATTTCCTACGTGCACAAAACAAAAGCACACACAATGTCAAAAAAGACAAATTAAAAATTAATTCCAACCCGTATTTTCTTCGTGCACAAAACAAAAGCACACACAACGTCAAAAACGACAAATTGAAATTTAATTCCAATCCATATTCAAGAAACGTAAACCATATTAAAAGCTATAACCCAGACAGACTTGTGGCTTTACGTAAAGAATTACTGTTGGATGAAAATTTAAATCGCGAAGAAGAAAAATCAATTCTTGAGTTATGCTATAAGTATAACGATCTTTTTTATTTAAAGGGAGATAAGCTCACATGCACTAATACCATAAAGCATACCATCCCCATACTACACAATCAGCCACCCATAAATCAAAAGATGTATACACTTCCAGAAACACACCGGGCAGTCATAAATGAGCAAATTAAGGAAATGTTGGACAACGACATAATCCAAATAAGCAAAAGCCCATGGAATTCTCCGTTACTTGTAGTCCCCAAGAAAGCTGGGCCTGACGGCAATAAACGTTGGCGCGTAGTAGTAGATTTCCGTAAAGTCAACGAGAAATCTATAGGGGATGCCTTTCCACTACCCAGGATAGAGGATATACTGGATCAACTTGGGCATTCACGGTATTTTACCACACTTGATCTTGCAAGTGGATACCATCAAGTACTGGTTGACCCAAGGGATAGACCGAAAACTGCGTTTAGTACTGCTTACGGGCATTATGAATTTAAGAGAATGCCATTTGGACTGAAAGGCGCACCTGCGACCTTTCAGCGCTTAATGAATTACATTCTAACGGGTCTCCAAGGATTAGAGTGCTTTGTCTATCTCGATGATATTGTAATATATGGAAAAAATTTACAAGATCACAACGAGAAATTAATTGGCTAAGGTATTCGACAGACTTCGAGCCCATAATCTTAAATTACAACCCGAAAAGTGTCAGTTCCTTCGCAGAGAAGTGATCTATCTTGGACACAAATGCTCAAACGAAGGAGCACTTCCAGATCCCAGTAAAACAAGTTGCGTTCAAAACCTTCCTCAACCCCGAACGGTGAGACAAACTCAATCATTTCTTGGACTGGCCAACTACTATCGCAAGTTCATTCCAAACTTTTCAAAAATAGTCAGGCCACTAACAAATCTCTTACGGAAAGACGTCAAATTTAATTGGACACAAAAATGCCAAGACGCTTTCAATGAAATTAAAACTTCTCTTGTTAATCCTCCCCTACTCACCTACCCAGATTTCACCAAACCTTTCAATCTAACGACAGACGCTAGCAACGAAGCATTGGGAGCTGTTTTATCCCAAGGGATAATAGGCAAAGACAAGCCAATAGCGTATGCAAGTAGAAGTTTAAATAAGGCGGAACAAAAATACTCCACAATAGAAAAAGAGTTGCTCGCTATTGTATGGGCCGCCAGGAACTTCAGGTGTTATTTACAGGGTAGAACCTTCACGGTTTACACAGATCATCAGCCCTTAAAAGGCGTATTCAATGTAAAAAATCCGACTTCGAGATTAGTAAGGTTTCACCACAAACTCTCGGAATTTGACTACGAGATTGAATATAAGCCTGGCAAATATAACACTAATGCAGACGCGCTTAGTCGAATACCTACCCAGCTGAAACAGACAAGCCCCAATTCGATCATGGTAGAGGCCCAGGTACATCACCGTGTCGATTCCGACATAGACGATGAAGATACTAGTTCTTCGCCTACACCGAAGTCCAAACCAGCACATTGCCATACTGTTACACGAGCTCAAGCTAGGGAAACAGAAATTGAGGACATAATTCACAAAACTCCTCAGAGAATTCAAGAACGTTCAGGGAGTCCCCAAAATGACTCAATGAAACACAAATCAACTACAAACAACCAATCTGGAAGTAGTACATCTGAACATGGCGAATTATCTCCGAGCAATAGTTATATAAATTCTCAAAGTAAATTACCTGAGATTATCACAGACCCCGAAGAAATTCAAATAATTCTAAAGGACTATCATGACTCGGCATTTGGTGGTCACCAAGGAGTCATTAAAACGTACAAAAAAATAAAAAGAAAATATAAATGGAAGAATATGCTTAGTTCTATTAAGAGATATATTCGGAAATGTTCCAAATGCCAAAAAATGAAGGCTAGCCCGGAATACCGTATGCCAATGATCATAACAGATACGGCCCAAATGCCCTTCGAGAAAGTCTATTTAGATATAGTAGGTCCTCTTGAAGAAACACACTCAGGCAACAAATACATTTTGACATTCCAGGACAATCTGACGAAATTCGTAGATTGTTATGCCATGCCGAATGGCGAAGCAGAAACGGTAGCAGGAATATTTTTCGACGAAATAATTACTCGTTACCGCATTCCTAAGAAGGTAGTAACTGATCAGGGTTCTAACTTCTTAAGCCATCTTTTTAAACGCGTCTGTAAACTCCTGAAAATAAAAAAATTACAGACTTCCGCTTATCATCCACAATCCAACGGCGCACTTGAACGTACCCACAGACCTCTAGTGGAGTATTTAAGAGCTATTGTGTCTGAAAACCCAAAGGCTTGGGATCGATTCCTGAGAACAGCGGCTTTCGTATACAATAATAGTCCACACGATGGCACTAAACTCACTCCAATGGATTGTTTGTTTGGGTTTACAGCGGATGTACCATCAAATCTAAGAAGAGAACCAGAACCCATTTACAACCACGAAAGTTACTATCACATCCTTAAACACAAATTACAAAAAACGTATGCTATCGCCCGAAAAAATCTGTTTAAGGCTAAGGAAAAGTCAAAACTATACTATGATAAGCATTCACGTCCGGTTACATTCCAGCCAGGTGAAAAAGTTCTACTGAAAAATCCGGCGAAAAAACACAAGCTTTCCCAGATATGGCTAGGTCCATATCTCGTGGTACAAGGTTTTACCCCTGTTAATACTGTTATTCAAATTGGTAAACGAAGAGTAACAGTACATAACAACAGATTAAAACCATTTCACGAATAATGGCTAATCTTTGAAAACCAGACAAGGGAGAGAAAGAGAAACATACTTTGGATAATTTACTTTTATTTTTAAAAAAAAAAAAAATATATATACATACACATGGACTATTATACCAAAAAACATTAAAAATAGTAATAAAATAAGAATATTTATATTATATGCATAATCTTGATAAAAAATTATTATAGGCATAGATAAGATTTTTTTTTTTTTTATTGATCGAAGCTCGTTAAATTACCTATTCTCTCGTTCCATTTCTCTCACTAATATTGAGTAAAAGCATCCGCAGGTTTTGCTTTTATGCCTTAAATACGCCGTAGTTCTTCATGCTCTACCTTTGAGACGGCAATAAATTCATGTCATTTGACAATACCAGCCCTCCAGATAGCCCAAGTGTAGAGTGTAATTCACCCCAAAGTCGACCTTCCGTAAACTGGTATCGTGAGCATCTCTCAGGTAAACGTTTCAGAAGGCACAGCCTAATTAATTTTCTAGTAAGAAGCAATAGCTTAAACACCCTAATCACAGAAAAATCATTAACCTCGCCTACTTCTACTAACGATACTCCAGGTATTCCCCAGAGAAAGCAACCAAACCAACCAGCCAAAATGCCAGTGAATTATGAAAAAGTAGTTAAACTGACAGCACAAATGGTGCCCTTGTTTTCTGGAGAATTTAGTCCCCAAATTCTCACAGAATTGCAAACCTTTATAGGCTGTTGCAAACAAGTACAACAGTGCCAAGCTTTTATGCAGATTTTTCCCACTAGATTGAGAGGAAATGCATACCAGCTAATCGCATCTAGCTCACTCACAACATTTGAAGAGGTTGAACAATTACTTTATCGTAATTACTTACCTCGTGAGACTTACCATGAGCTGATAAATAGATTAATCACTTGCCGACAATACCCGCACGAGTCATTTAACTCCTTCACAACTAGGCTAAAAGGACTATTGTTACAATGTAATGAGGCAGCACAGAGTAAATATGGTGCTGAAAATTTCAATATGGTGAAGCGACAAATAGAAGATTTTGCTATGGCTTCAGTGAAGAGTGGTGCTAATAATCCGCATCTAAGTGCCTATTTACTCACTTTAAATGAAGATTCGGTAGACCAACTCATCCAAAAGGCACTAGACATGGAACGATTACAACACAGCCTCTTTTATAACCCACAACCCGCCATTCATAATCCCACAAGCTATTTTCCAATGGACAACTTTTTAAGACATAATTCCACAAATTATGCTAATGCTTATAGTCATCCTACTCACGAGACTGTTGCTCCATACCTTTACACAAGTGAGCTAGGAAAACCTAACATAAAGACTGAGTTCCATATACCTCCCACACAGGAGCCGACAAAATTAGCTTCAGTATCCTTTAATACTGGCAGAAACTCACCGGATAATTGGCACTCGACCCAAGTCAGCTCGACAAGAAAATCTTTAGGAAGTCCACCTCCATATCAGAATTCTACCTTTCGTCATACAGGAGAAAGAAGAGACGAAAAACAGAAATTACTGTTAAACAAGATTACCTGCAGCTATTGCAACTACAAGGGGCACACGTATGACGAGTGCATAAAACGCAAAAACACCCCTTTCTGTATAAACTGCAGAGCGAAAGGACATGATGTCCAATATTGTCGACAAAATGATAAGGTACCACCTGAACGAGCAAATACAAAAAACAGTTTTCAATGGGGCACTTCAGATCGCGAACCTAGAATCAATTATGGACAAGAGATGTGTAGTTTTTGTAGCAGAAGGGGCCATACCGTGTCCACCTGTCGGCAGAAACAACGATGGGAAACTGCAAATTCGGGAAAACTGTCGACCGAAAAGTCCCCGGCTCGACATTAAAGAAAACTTATCATACTACTTCAGGGTCCTCTCAAAAGAAAAACCCCCGAAAAAGGGAAAACATTCCAATAGTAGATCTGCCATTACATATAAGCAAAAACGCAGCCGTTCGGCTGATAGTGGACACTGGAGCTGAAGTAAGTCTTATAAAACAGGAAGCACTTGATACACCAGAACGTATAGAACAGAGTCAAAAGGTCACTCTGAAAACTCCATTTGGAGATGGAGAAACATTGGGTAGCTGCCAAGGCAACTTTTTACTAAGTCGCAGTATCCCATGCCATCTACAGGTTGTAGAAGATAACGACCAACTCTCTCACGATGGGCTGTTAGGTAATGACTTTCTTGCAAAAAATTGCAATATAGAAGGCCCTAACAAATTACTCCGGTTTCCTCGCACGGAAACCAATCCTATTGAGTTCACGGTACCGCTCGGAACATCCACAGAAGATGGGGAGGGAATACCAAGGGATCAAATAGAGGCGCAATTTAAATCTTCTGCTACCACTTCAATGGCACCCAATAGCAAAAATTCCTTACCTCAAATAGAAGAAATTTCGAGTACCTTGAAAAACAAGAATGAAGACGAAAGTAGGCAATTTGAAGTAGTGCTTCAGCGACCTAATAAAATACCTCCTCGATCTCAAATCATACTGAGCATACCATTACAATTGGATCAAGAAATGATCTGTATGTCCCAGGAGATAGAAGAAGGAGTATTTGTCGCAAATTGCCTAGTTAGTCCTCATAAAAGCTTCATACCGTTATCCGTTCTAAATGTAAACACGGAACCAGTATTCCTAAGGAACTTAACGCTTACTCTAGTTCCAAGTAATTGCTATAACATACAGTATCTCCATGTACCTTTGGACGACGTAAATACCCAAAGTACTCATAAAAAGGGTGATCCACCTTTCCTAAGTGCACAAATCAAAAGCACGCACAACGTCAAAAACGACAAATTAAAATTTAATTCCAACCCACATTTCCTACGTGCACAAAACAAAAGCACACACAATGTCAAAAAAGACAAATTGAAAATTAATTCCAACCCGTATTTTCTTCGTGCACAAAACAAAAGCACACACAACGTCAAAAACGACAAATTGAAATTTAATTCCAATCCATATTCAAGAAACGTAAACCATATTAAAAGCTATAACCCAGACAGACTTGTGGCTTTACGTAAAGAATTACTGTTGGATGAAAATTTAAATCGCGAAGAAGAAAAATCAATTCTTGAGTTATGCTATAAGTATAACGATCTTTTTTATTTAAAGGGAGATAAGCTCACATGCACTAATACCATAAAGCATACCATCCCCATACTACACAATCAGCCACCCATAAATCAAAAGATGTATAGACTTCCAGAAACACACCGGGCAGTCATAAATGAGCAAATTAAGGAAATGTTGGACAACGACATAATCCAAATAAGCAAAAGCCCATGGAATTCTCCGTTACTTGTAGTCCCCAAGAAAGCTGGGCCTGACGGCAATAAACGTTGGCGCGTAGTAGTAGATTTCCGTAAAGTCAACGAGAAATCTATAGGGGATGCCTTTCCACTACCCAGGATAGAGGATATACTGGATCAACTTGGGCATTCACGGTATTTTACCACACTTGATCTTGCAAGTGGATACCATCAAGTACTGGTTGACCCAAGGGATAGACCGAAAACTGCGTTTAGTACTGCTTACGGGCATTATGAATTTAAGAGAATGCCATTTGGACTGAAAGGCGCACCTGCGACCTTTCAGCGCTTAATGAATTACATTCTAACGGGTCTCCAAGGATTAGAGTGCTTTGTCTATCTCGATGATATTGTAATATATGGAAAAAATTTACAAGATCACAACGAGAAATTGGCTAAGGTATTCGACAGACTTCGAGCCCATAATCTTAAATTACAACCCGAAAAGTGTCAGTTCCTTCGCAGAGAAGTGATCTATCTTGGACACAAATGCTCAAACGAAGGAGCACTTCCAGATCCCAGTAAAACAAGTTGCGTTCAAAACTTTCCTCAACCCCGAACGGTGAGACAAACTCAATCATTTCTTGGACTGGCCAACTACTATCGCAAGTTCATTCCAAACTTTTCAAAAATAGTCAGGCCACTAACAAATCTCTTACGGAAAGACGTCAAATTTAATTGGACACAAAAATGCCAAGACGCTTTCAATGAAATTAAAACTTCTCTTGTTAATCCTCCCCTACTCACCTACCCAGATTTCACCAAACCTTTCAATCTAACGACAGACGCTAGCAACGAAGCATTGGGAGCTGTTTTATCCCAAGGGATAATAGGCAAAGACAAGCCAATAGCGTATGCAAGTAGAAGTTTAAATAAGGCGGAACAAAAATACTCCACAATAGAAAAAGAGTTGCTCGCTATTGTATGGGCCGCCAGGAACTTCAGGTGTTATTTACAGGGTAGAACCTTCACGGTTTACACAGATCATCAGCCCTTAAAAGGCGTATTCAATGTAAAAAATCCGACTTCGAGATTAGTAAGGTTTCACCACAAACTCTCGGAATTTGACTACGAGATTGAATATAAGCCTGGCAAATATAACACTAATGCAGACGCGCTTAGTCGAATACCTACCCAGCTGAAACAGACAAGCCCCAATTCGATCATGGTAGAGGCCCAGGTACATCACCGTGTCGATTCCGACATAGACGATGAAGATACTAGTTCTTCGCCTACACCGAAGTCCAAACCAGCACATTGCCATACTGTTACACGAGCTCAAGCTAGGGAAACAGAAATTGAGGACATAATTCACAAAACTCCTCAGAGAATTCAAGAACGTTCAGGGAGTCCCCAAAATGACTCAATGAAACACAAATCAACTACAAACAACCAATCTGGAAGTAGTACATCTGAACATGGCGAATTATCTCCGAGCAATAGTTATATAAATTCTCAAAGTAAATTACCTGAGATTATCACAGACCCCGAAGAAATTCAAATAATTCTAAAGGACTATCATGACTCGGCATTTGGTGGTCACCAAGGAGTCATTAAAACGTACAAAAAAATAAAAAGAAAATATAAATGGAAGAATATGCTTAGTTCTATTAAGAGATATATTCGGAAATGTTCCAAATGCCAAAAAATGAAGGCTAGCCCGGAATACCGTATGCCAATGATCATAACAGATACGGCCCAAATGCCCTTCGAGAAAGTCTATTTAGATATAGTAGGTCCTCTTGAAGAAACACACTCAGGCAACAAATACATTTTGACATTCCAGGACAATCTGACGAAATTCGTAGATTGTTATGCCATGCCGAATGGCGAAGCAGAAACGGTAGCAGGAATATTTTTCGACGAAATAATTACTCGTTACCGCATTCCTAAGAAGGTAGTAACTGATCAGGGTTCTAACTTCTTAAGCGATCTTTTTAAACGCGTCTGTAAACTCCTGAAAATAAAAAAATTACAGACTTCCGCTTATCATCCACAATCCAACGGCGCACTTGAACGTACCCACAGACCTCTAGTGGAGTATTTAAGAGCTATTGTGTCTGAAAACCCAAAGGCTTGGGATCGATTCCTGAGAACCGCGGCTTTCGTATACAATAATAGTCCACACGATGGCACTAAACTCACTCCAATGGATTGTTTGTTTGGGTTTACAGCGGATGTACCATCAAATCTAAGAAGAGAACCAGAACCCATTTACAACCACGAAAGTTACTATCACATCCTTAAACACAAATTACAAAAAACGTATGCTATCGCCCGAAAAAATCTGTTTAAGGCTAAGGAAAAGTCAAAACTATACTATGATAAGCATTCACGTCCGGTTACATTCCAGCCAGGTGAAAAAGTTCTACTGAAAAATCCGGCGAAAAAACACAAGCTTTCCCAGATATGGCTAGGTCCATATCTCGTGGTACAAGGTTTTACCCCTGTTAATACTGTTATTCAAATTGGTAAACGAAGAGTAACAGTACATAACAACAGATTAAAACCATTTCACGAATAATGGCTAATCTTTGAAAACCAGACAAGGGAGAGAAAGAGAAACATACTTTGGATAATTTACTTTTATTTTTAAAAAAAAAAAAAATATATATACATACACATGGACTATTATACCAAAAAACATTAAAAATAGTAATAAAATAAGAATATTTATATTATATGCATAATCTTGATAAAAAATTATTATAGGCATAGATAAGATTTTTTTTTCTTCTAATATTAATATTCTAATTTTACTACTCGTGTATATACACATATATTATTATAGGTTCATAAAAAATTAACATTGTAATAAAAAAAAATATATATGTATCGAAAAAATATGTATACACATATATTATTATACAGAGTTGTACGATTAAAAATAAACATACAAATGTGTCAAAATTCAAAAAAAAAAAAAACAAGGTTTAATACGAATAAAAATATGTACATACACATATGTATATTATAAATAAAACAGGAATAAATGTATGAACCGCTGTTAAAATAAGTTAATAAACCCAAAGTTAAAAAATTAAACATACCTAGCTGTACCTACAATGTATTATTATTATTTAACATACAACTAAAGAAAATATTGTTAGAATAACCTAGTATTAAGCCAAACCACCATATACCATTGATCTCTCTTCCTAATATTACTACTCATCTCAGCACTCGGCATTATGCGTATACAAGTATAAAAACAAGTAAAACAGTAAACATTTTTTTTTGTAAATTCCCAAACCCATTTTTTTTTAATGCGTTATTCCTCTTCCAAGAATAACACATTTTTTTTAGAAGGGGGAGATTTGTTACATATCATAAATTCATCTATAATGCATTCATTGAGATCATATCATCTATAATGCATTCATTGAGATCATATCATCTATAATGCATTCATTAAGATCATATCATCTATAATGCATTCATTGAGATCATATCATCTATAATGCATTCATTAATTAATATTAATTCATATCAATAAAAAAATAATGCATTGCATATACGGACATACCTACATTGCATTATAATTCCTATCAAGAAAAAATAATGCATTGTATGTACATACATACCTATATTGCATTATAATTCATATCAAGAAAAAATAATGCATTGCATATACGTACGTACAGTAAAGGTTGACCGAGTGACGCAATACCCCTGCGCGCAAG
This sequence comes from Dioctria linearis, assembly GCA_963930735.1. Lineage (NCBI taxonomy): Eukaryota > Metazoa > Arthropoda > Insecta > Diptera > Asilidae > Dioctria > Dioctria linearis. The sequence continues at coordinate 120,763,658 of OZ005742.1, read as the reverse complement.
AATTCGCACATTGCAATACGATAACCTTGCGCCGGCGGTAAAACATAAGTAACCAAATTGACATGATGTAATATGATAAGCTACAAGCATTTGGTGAATTGATATGTATGTAGGTACGTATGAATGATAGAAACAATGGAACTGGGAAATATGTATATACGCATAAAGCAACGAGTGTCGTGATGTAAGAATAACAAGCTGTGAGTAGCTTCCGCAGCTTGTATATTACAAAATAGGAAATTAAGAAAATACACCTGGCCTATACAAATTACACTTTTGGTAAGCAAATGTTAGACCAGAAATATTACGGAAGCATACGTAAGGTTAATTTTATATGTAAGATTTTTTGTATAAATATGATGCTGATTTGTAATAAAGAGCAGTGTTCAAGTAACATTCAAAGCAACTCAAGTTGTTCTTACTAAGGGAAGTAAAGCTAATAAGCGGCTCCCATCTTCGAACCAAGGGAAGTAAAGCTAATAAGCGGCTCCCATCTTCGAACCAAGGGAAGTAAAGCTAATAAGCGGCTCCCATCTTCGAACCAAGGGAAGTAAAGCTAATAAGCGGCTCCCTTCAACCTACTGCGGCTTCATTCATCAACATTCGACCTGGAATATCTTCATAAGGTGAACCTATGAGAGTACTTGAGGACGACTACCTCCCAAGTGCTACATAAACACAACAACGCTAGTTTTTAGTACACAGCTGATACTTCCCTATGAAGTTTGCACATAGACTCAGTTTAGTTTAGTAGCTCTGAGGATGCCCTAAGAAGGCGAAACGCGTCAGTTTTGTTCGTTTAACAAACTAATAATTTAATAAAAAAAATTTTGTGGAAATAGAAATAAGTGTTTAGAAAAATGTTTTTAAGACAAGAGTCTTTTCTTGGCGGTGACAACTTTTATATTTATACAATAGAATCTCTCCAGATTATTCTGGAGTGTTCTATTCCAGAATCTTCTTGACTATTCTATTCCTGAACCTTCCTGAAGATTCCGTCATCGATTCTCCGAACCTGAAGTTGTTTACTCTCCATTGCTAGTAGATGTCACCAGTTCTCTCTTTTTATTGCACGTAACAATATTTGAATATTTGTTGCTGGAAATCCTTGTGTCTGGACAAAAATGTCTTATAGAATGTGTCTATAAGCCTCCTAGAATTTCACACCTTGATCCTTTTTTTGATGAGCTAATGCAGCTATACGGGGCATATTACCTGACTTTAATTTGTGGTGATTTTAACACTGATATGTTATCCGATTACTCAAGCAAGGAACACTTCATTAATCAGCTGGGTTCTATTAGCTTGCAAGTTATAAATACGAATCTAACATATTATTATGGTAATGGCTCAAGCTTGCTTGAATTAGTTATATGTGATAAGCCGGAACTAGTTAAATCTTGTACTGAGTTTCCATTGGCTGGTATTGGTGATCACTTAGCTGTTTTTGTTTCCGTAGTATGTCCATCTATTAAAAGAGCTAAGCATAGGACATTCAAGACCAGAAGTTTTCGTTCAATTGATGTCGAGAGTCTGCACCAAGAAGCGACATCTATTCAATGGGACTATATTTACGCAACTAATAACTCCACTGACCAAGTACAGTATTTTAATAGCGCTATTTTAAGTCTGTATAACGAATTTGTTTCCAGTACTAACTATTACAACTCGTTATTGCTCGCCATGGATTAACAATAATGTTAAATCAATAATAATAGAGCGCATTCTTGCTTATAATCTCTGGAGCAGGTTTGGTGGCTCAGAGCTAGAAAGAAACTAAAAGATTACGAAACATTACTACAGCTGAGATTCGGAAAACGAAATCTAGGTATTTTCGTCGAAAGTTGGATCCGTCTTTACCATCTGGTACTGTCTGGAGAAATATAAAAGAAGCCGGAATTATCCCAAAATCTTACGACAGTAGTATCATTGACCTAGATGAACTTAATACTTACTTTGTAAATAGTTCTCGTAATTCTGGCTTACCTAATGTAAACGTGTTCCCCAATATTGTGAATAATATATCCGCCCAGTTCTTTTTCAGGAATGACACTATTAATGACACGGTATTTGCTATAAAATCGATCAAATCAAATGCAGTAGGGTCGGATGATATTGATTTGCGGTTTCTTAAGGTCATCTTGCCTTTTATAATTAGACCAATTGTACATATTTTCAACACGGCTATTACAACATCATCATTTCCGACACAGTGGAAGATTGCAAAGGTTTAACCGATGAAGAAAATAAGTAAACCCTCTGTGCCACAAGACTTTGGACCTATAAGTATTCTTCCAGTACTATCTAAAGTTCTCGAGAGATTCCTCTATGAGCAGATTAGGTCTTATACGGAGGCTCATTATCTGATCGCAAAGCAGCAGTGTGGCTTTAGACCTAAGCACAGTACCGCTACTGCTTTATTACGTCTCAATGAATCTGTTAGACAAAATATTGAACTGCGAAGAGCCACAATACTGTGCTTATTGGATTTTTCCAAGGCCTTCGATTATGTCAATTTTCATATTCTTTATCAAAAATTGGTGACTCAGTTCAATTTTAATCAGTCTGCAGCAAACTTTATATGGTCATATTTAACTCACCATAAGCAAGCTACTGTCTTGAATGCGTCCTCGTCAAAACTGTTACCTCTTCAATCAGGTGTCCCACAAGGGTCAATTTTGGGTCCTTCTTTTATTTATGTTGTATATTCATGATATCTTGATAGTTCCTAAGTACTCTTCCATGATACTGTATGCTGATGACGTACAATTATTCCTGTCGTCATCTAAAACAAAAGCTGCTAGCGAAATGTCTCACTTTAATGAGGATCTTTCTCTTATACATAACTGGTCACTCAGAAACAAGTTATCCTTGAACCTTAATAAAACTCAGAGCATAGCATAATTCTTTACAATCAGCCACTTGACGTTTCATCCTTTCCATATCTTTATCAAAATGGCACTCCTATTGAATATAAGACCGTAGTTAAGAATTTAGGTATGCTTATTGATAGCGATCTGTCCTGGAAAAGTCATATCAATGCTACTGTGCCTAAGGTTTACTGCGGGTTGAGAAGCTTGTGGCGACATGCAGAGTGTACCCCCAGACTGCTACGCGAACGATTCATTAAGGCTCTGATTGTCCCTATTATTACATACGGAGCTTGTGTATACTGCAATATTGATAGCTCAGGTCGTAGGAGGCTAAACGTGGCATTCAATGCTTGCGCTAGATATATTTTTGGCCTCAGGAGATATGATCACGTGTCAGCTGTTACTAAGCAAATTTTTAGATGTAAGTTGGATCACTACTTGGACTACCTGTTATGCGTTATGATGCACAATATAATCAATAATAATTCTGCCGAATTCCTTAAGGATAATATTGAATTTCTGTCATCACAACATACGCTATTATTGCGGGTTCCTCGCCATTTTTTCCTATATAGTTCTCGCACCTTTTTCATCCATGGAGTCAGAGTCTGGAATAGTCTCCTGTATACGTTCGGAGTCTGCGGGGTTTCAGGATGGAGGCCTTAAGTTATTTTAATAAACTTTGAGTGAATGCTTAACGCGTAAATAGCCCTTATTTTTTGTTCGTTTTCATTTTTTGTTACTCTTTTCTACTATATATAGCTTATTATTGTATTAGGTTTTATTTTCCTTTTTTCATTTTGAAATTTATTTTTTTTTAATTCTATTTCTTTTTTTATAATTTCTTATTTTTAACTTTTCTTTCTGTTTTAATATTGTGTTTTTTTCTGAATTAAGTCATGCTATGCATTAATATTGTAAAACCTATATACAAGAGTATGCACATATTAATGAGTCATACGACTCAATTGTTCAAAGTAATAAAGCAAAGTATAAGTATAAGTAATTGATCAACTCAACTTTAATTATCGCTAATATTGTACTTTCAATTATCGCAATCCAATTACAACACTTTCGCCCGTTTATTTACTTTCGCTTGTGAACACTGCACGTCTAAGACAAGACTCTTTCTCTGGCGGTGACAACTGAAGCTTCCTGACTATTCTATTCATTCTATTCCTGAACCTTCCCGAAGATTCCATCATCGATTCTCCGAACCTGAAGTTGCTTACTCTCCATTTCCAGTAGATATCACCAGTTGTCTCTTTAAATTTGTTCGTCCCGAACAACAGGTGGTCCACGGTCTTGATGGTCGTACTATTGACACAAGCGGTCCAAATGAACAATTTTACGCTTGCCTCTTGTGCCACGCTGAATCCTGTATACCACGTCATTAATTTTATTTACTACTGAATACGGTCCTTCCCAGTGTTGTTGCAATTTTGGAGAACGTCCCTTATGTCGTGTCGGGTTGTACAGCCAAACAAGATCACCTTCTGCTAATTTCGTTCTCGTGGCCTCGTGTAGATCAGCTAATTGTTGTTTGAGCTCCGATACGTAGTCTTCTGGTAACTTTTGTTCACCTCTGGGGGTACCGAATTTGAGGTCGCTAAGTAAACGTATCTCTCTTCTGAATATGACCTTAGCTGGGGTTTGTCCGGTAGTGTTATGAACAGCTGATCTATAAGCCATTAGGAATATAGGAATATGTCGATCCCAATCGCGTTGATGATAGTCAACTACTTTCTTCAGATGCTCGATTGAAGCGGTTGAAGCGCTCTACCATGCCATCAGATTGTGGGTGTAGAGGAGTTATTTATTTATTTATTTATCACTAGTTGCAATTACATAGATTTGTCTAAATCTAACCTAATTTACAACTAATGTTTAAGGGCCCACGGCTACTAGGCCATCTGGGCAGCTATCTGGGTTTATTAGAGTCTTATTAATAACCATACATATAACATTGCTTTTTTCAACAGTTTATTTACATATTCGCTTATTTTTAGGTGTTGCGGTTATGCCTGGCTTATCTAAAACAAAGAAAGAGCCTACATTGCTTAACTAGGAGGTGGAGGAGAACTAAGGGTTGCTTTGAGAGGAGGAGGGTGTCCAAGGAGAAAGTAGGGGAAGAGGAGGAAACAGTTGCTTTGAAGGCTACGGGGAGGAGGAACTAGGAGCTTAGTCTGCTTTGACACAAGTAAAGTCGTCTGTTTATTTTAACAGATATTTTAATTATGTTTGTGGTGCATCTTTTTAATTTTTTTTTTTAGGCTGTGTGCTGTAGGGGAATATAGTGAAAAATTACAAGTAGCTGGGTGGTTTACAACAAGACAGCAGGAACCAATGAAGTGCGCACCAGCTTTGGTCCCGCACTCCACCAGATTGCCGCCGCGTTTGTGCGATATATAGGTGCCATCTGATTGTGGGTGTAGAGGAGTTGTTCTAGTTTTTCTTATTCCCAACATTTTACACATCACCTGGAAAGTCCACGATTCGAAGTTCCGTCCTTCGTCCGAATGAAGTTCATGTGGCACACCAAACCTACTGACCCAATTCGTTATTATTTGTTCCGCAACTGTGGTTGCCTCTTGATTAGGGATTGCATAAGCTTCAGGCCATTTACTGAAATAGTCAATGGCAACTAATATATAACGGTTACCGCCAACCGTTTCTGGAAAAGGTCCAGCGATGTCTACAGCTATCCTTTCAAAGGGGGCTCCGACATTATACTTATACATTTCTCCTCTGCTTCTGTGTTGCGGCCCTTTGCAAGCAGCACAGACAGTGCATCTGTGGCACCACTCCTCCACATCTTCTCGCATATGTAGCCAATAAAACTTTTCTCGTATTTTGTAAATAGTTTTGTTCACTCCCAAATGTCCTCCAGAGGTTCCACTGTGCATTTCTTCTAGAACATCTTTGACGTTTGATGCCGGCACGACTATCTGCATTCTGAAAGATTCGCCATTAGGTGCTCCCCACTTGCGTTTTAACATACCGCATTCAACATGAAGGGAGTTCCATTGAGCCCAGTAACTTTTCAGCTTCTCACTCCGTTCCGAAATATCCTTCCAGTCTGGTCTTTCCATGTCTTCTTTCCAAGCAAGAATAGGTCAAACGTCCGGATCTTCTCGTTGTGCTGTTCGTGGTTCCACGGTTACCAACTGTATAGTTGCTGTTGCTTCTTTTTCTTCTACACGGGCGCAATGTTTGCATTCAAGTCGTGAAAGGGCGTCTGAATTTCCATGGATACGACCTCTTCGGTGTTGTATTTGAAAATCATAAGCCTGGAGGCCCCTCTATCCATATCGCCACTTGTCGCTCAGGGTTCTTAAACTGCAGAAGCCAATTAAGCGCTGCATGGTCGGTGCGAAGGATGAATTTCTGCCCGAGAGATATTTATGAAAATGCTTTGTTGAACTTACAATGGCAAGTAGCTCTTTTCTTGTAGAACAATAATTTTTCTCTGACTTGAACTTCTTGACCATTCGCCTCCTGCGAAATCACCGCACCAATACCTTCATTGCTGGCATCCGTGTCCAATATAAATGTTTTTCCCAGCTTTGGATAGTGAAGTACTGGAGTTTCACAGAGCTGTTGCTTCAAATTTTCAAAACTTTCGTTGCATTTATCCGACTATATGAACGGCTTTCCCTTTTCTGTAAGTTGATGTAGGCTCCTTGCTATATCTGCAAAACCTTTGACGAATCGCCTGTAGTAGGTAGCTAGACCAAGAAAACTCCGTAATTGATGTTTGTCTTTTGGAACTGACCAATTTTTGACGGGTTCTACCTTCTCTGGATCGGTTCTTACTGCTTGTATGAAAACTATGTGCCCTAGATATTTAACTTCATTTTTGAATAGAGCACATTTACTCGCATGAGCTTCAATTTTGCATCTTTGAGTCTTCGAAGTACGTCCCGAAAGTTGTTTTTATGTTCCTCGAATGTCCTTCTATTATGTTACTATTATGTTATCCAAGTAGACAAGACATGTTTTCCAGGTCAAACCACGTAGAACACATTCCATTAGTCGTTCGAATGTGGCTAGAGCATTACATACGCCAAATGGCATTACTTTGAATTGCCATAAGCCACTGCCAACTGAGAAGACAGTTTTCTCTCGGTCCTCGGGATGTATTTCCACTTGCTTGTAACCACGCTTCAAATCCAGCGTGGAAAACCATTGCGCTCCGGAAAGGGTATCCAACGTATCATCAATCCTTGGTTCACGTTATTTAGTTGACGGTAGTCTACACAGAATCGGTTGCTGTCATCCTTTTTCCTAACCAGAACAACCGGCGATGTCCAAGGACTGTTAGATTCCGCTATTTTGCCTTGTTCCTTCCCATATTTGAGAATCTGCTTTTCGACATCCAGATTTATTTTGTATGTGGTCATGAAATCTATTCCAAGAATGCATTCATCCATTATGTCTGAAACCAGGAAAGTGCGAAGAAATAGTAGTTCGCCTAGTTGAACATCTAAGTTATTTCTCCCAACACCTGTGCTGCTGCCCCAGTTGCTGTTCTTAGTACATATTTGGTGGTGTTGTGAAGCCATTTGTTCTTAACAAGATCTGCTCTAATAATTGATCTTGAAGCTCCAGTATCGATAGTCACTGCGCAGTCAGTTTTTCCTACACTTCCATATATAACAAGACTACTATAATTTCTCTGCAACTGGCCTACTTGAATGATGACTTCGGGGCTGCCGATTCCACCAACTAACTTCTGCCCCACAAAGTTGGTTTTTACATGTTGTCCGACTGCTCAACAGGAGAGGTGATGCGATTAGTCGCTGTTTGATATCTAGTCTCTCCACGAATAGCTTGTTCCCTGACTCGACAACTTTACCATTCTTCTTTCTCCTCTTCTTCTGGTGATCCCACTCGTCCACTTTTTCTGCAGTATCTTTGAAGGTGGCCTGGTATATTACAATTCCAACATCGAAATACACCACGTGAAGGCGGTCTCTGTGAGGATTGCACACTGTTTCAAGTACATTCTTCCACCGAAATTTCTCTCACTCGTACTGCACTCCATGAATCTTGTCTGGCGGATTCATACGCCAATGCATAGGCTAGTGGTTTTGCTGTTGATTTCTTTCCTGCTAGCCTTAACACTTTTTGTAAATTTTGATCTGCAATAGCGTTCACAAATGCCTCCGTCGCTACTTCATTGAGAAAATCTTCATTCACGCTAGAGTATGAAAGATGCGCTAATCTTTCTACATCTCCCTGAGTTGTTGTAGTGATTCGCCATGTTTTTGAATCCTGTTGTGCAACTGTGGGTGATATACTTGCTGCATGTGCTCACTTCCGTAACGTAATTCTATCGCCTGTACTAATGAACTGTAATCACGTTGTTTTTCAATCGGTAAGTGTTGTAAGAGTTCTGACGCAGGACCTCGAAGTGCTAACACCAGAGCCATAGCTTTGTCTTCATCATTCCATCCATTTTCCTGTGAAGCTGTCTCGAATTGTCTCTTGAAGATATGCCACGAATTTAGTCCATCAAATATTGGGGGTTTCATTCTACCTGCACCGGATATTTCAGCTGCTACGTTTAGACGCTTCCGATCCTTTATTCTTTCCAGATCTGCTTTAAAGTTATCAAGCTGTTCCGTGACATTTTGTTGTACTCCCGACACTTGTTGTCGAACTTCCAACACTTCCTGCTGGATTTCAATTTTCACATTTTGTTCGTCTAATGAACCTTTCAGAAAATTCTTCTGTTCCTCCAAACAAGTTTCTAGACAATTCTGCAGAGACTTCTTTTGTTCATTCATCCCAAGGGGATTCCAGAGAATTCTTTTGCTCTTCAAAAGCATCCTTTTGCTCGTCCAGACGGGCTTCCGTAGATTTCTTGTGTTGCTCGAGAGAATTCTTTTGTTCCTCAAGAGAATTCTTTTGTTCATCGAGAGAATTCTTTTGTTCATCAAAACGGGCTTCCATTTTGCTCATTTGAGTACTCAATAGCTGTTCCATTTTCATCTCAGGCTCTTCTTCAGCTTCGGTTTCTTCCAAGTTAACTTCGAAAACAAATGTCTCAGGATTCTGTCCTTCTTCTATCAACGCTTGTCTCACTCAGTCGCTCGACGAGAACATTCTTTGCACCTCTCGTTTGTAACTACCGGTTCCCTAACTCCACTTTCAAATCCTGTATCCGAAGCTGCTCTAGTTTGCGCCCCATTACTTTAATAATTGTCTCACAGATGAATATAAATAATTTTCCAGAACTTTCACAATTTAACACAATTTCTCAAAATTAATTTTTTAAGTCAATTGCCACCACTTCATTTCGCGAATTTATTTCACTTCTGACACCAGTTGTTACGAGCGCGGCCCTTAGTTCGTTATTTAAAACACAATATTAAATATTTGATATGCAAGTTCTTTATTTCACTCCAATCATATAAAATTCAGAAACCTTCAATTGATCAACTCAACTTTAATTATCGCTAATACTGTACTTTCAATTATCGCAATCCAATTACAACACTTTCGCCCGTTTATTACTTTCGTTTGTTAATACTGCAACGTCTAAGACAAGACTCTTTCTCTGGCGGTGACAACTGTTATATTTATACCCTAAAAACTCTCCAGATTATTCTGGAGTATTCTCTTCCAGAAGCTTCTTGGCTATTCTATTCATTCTATTCCTGAACCTTCCCGAAGATTCCATCATCGATTCTCCGAACCTGAAGTTGTTTACTCTCTATTGCCAGTAGATGTCACCAGTTGTCTCTTTCTATTGCACGTAACAATATATTAAAAAACTTTTAAAATGAATAACTTTTGTAAATAAAATACATTAAAAAGTAAAATATGATTTTTTCTTTCTCAGTGATATAAACAAGAAAAGTATAATGCAGAATAAGAAATGCTACAAACTCAGATTAAATCTTATAAGTTTGGGCATCCATAACTATAATCACAGTGCGTGGAGTCAATCAGATCGGACGTTGCCTTTGTAGATCAAATAATCTAAACATATATCCAACCAATTAATTTAAGTCAAGTGATAGTGTTGTGCTAATCATTTTCAAACTACTCAATTTGTTAATTATTTAAATTCCGACGCGAGCGTTTAATTAATAAATAAACAAAATAAATTTTATCCGCCAAGTGAAGGGCTCTTCTATGCCCTATCAACATTCTATAAGCCAGCAGCACGGTAACGTTTCCTTTCCTTCTCTTCATCTGTGATCAGTGCAAATGCATTAGCACTTGTCACTGATCAGCAATCCGGGTGCACTCAGCTGTGGTCATTGAACTGCACAGTCTGAGGTATTGAAAGCAGCAATAGGCATAACACTATTCTTGTTTTTTTTTACCTCGCTGTGTCGTTGACTGCTGCTGGTAGCGCCCAAATTTTTGTGTTGTTGTGTGTCGCTTTTTGTTTTTTTTTTTTGCTTTTTGTTTTTGCCTTCAGCATGCAGAATTTCATTTTAGATCTCTGCAACATTCGCGGATTAAGAGCAAATCGGTTTTCGGTGTACTGCCACCTTAACTCAAAAAATCCGGCAATTCTTGCACTAAGTGAATCCAAGGTCGTTTCTGATGTTGATATTAATCAGTATCACGTCCCTGGATACAGCTTCGTGCCTCTTTTTTCTCAGCATAGAGGGATCGCAGTATATATTCGGAATGATGTGGCCTTTACTATTCTTCAAGATTTTCCTTCTGCTAATCCAGAGTTTAATTATATCTGGCACATCATATACTTCTGTTTCCTTTATCGCAGCCCAAATATGTCTGATGACGTCACGGTATCCGTATTTGACAATATCTCCAACAATATTGATCATTTGCTTTCTGTTTCCCCCTCTTCCGAAATCGTCCTGGCAGGCGATTTTAATGTTCATAATATACCGTGGCTCAGACATTCTTCTTCCACAAGTCCTGCGGGCCGTTTCGTTGAACTCTTCTGTGAATCATTTAATTTGCAACAGCTAGTGGATGCACCAACGCGAATTCCTGATGCAGCTGGAGATAAAGCTAATTTACTCGACTTGTTTCTAACATCTCATCCTGACAAATATTCCATTTCAGTCGGTTCCCCTCTTGGAAATTCAGACCATTGTTTAATCACGGGTCAATTTACCACCTCAAACCTGTGCCGCCCAACTGCTCCACCTACAAGTAGGCTTCTTTGGCACTATAAGAATGCTGATTGGGAAAGTCTCAATAAGTATCTTAAAGAAATTGATTGGTCGGTCTGTTTTGCCTCGAGGGATGTTGATGAATGCACATTACAATTTAGTAACATACTAAATCTTGGCATGCGTGAATACATTCCATATTCTTACAGCAGGTCTCAACAACAGCATGATCGCTCCTGGTTTAACGATAAGTGCAACCAAGCTATAAAAGCGAAAGAGTCTGCTTTTCGCGCCTATCAATTGCATCCTTGTCCGGAAATGAAACAAGTCTACAAGACTGCACGGAACACCTGCAAGTCCATTATCCAGAGAGAAAAATTTCTTTTTGACCAGAATATTAGACAAAGAATCTTGACAAGCCGCAAAGGTAGCAAAGGTTTCTGGTCCCTGGTCAAAACCATCAGGAACAATTTCACCAGTTCCTCTATACCTTCACTACTTAATAATGGTGAAGTGATTGTTGACTCCCTGGATAAAGCTAATATTTTAGCTGCTAGATTCGCCCCTGTTAATTAAAAGCTGCGCCTCATCCTTGTCTAAACCTCTGCGCAAACTCTTCTACTTGTCTTATTCGACAGGAAAATTTCCAACTGCTTGGAAGCTAGCTCACGTTCAGCCTATTCCTAAGAAAGGAGAGGGTAGCGATCCCTCAAATTATCGACCAATTGCCATCACTTCGATTCTTTCAAAGGTTTTTGAATCTATCATTAACTCAAAATTAATGAAGTATCTAGAAACTAATCATCTCATCAACGATCGCCAATATGGCTTCCGAGCTGGACGCTCATCTGGAGACTTGCTGACCTTTCTTACCGAACGTTGGAACCGTAGTCTTCACAATTTTGGTGAGTCTAAAATCGTTGCTCTAGATATTTCAAAAGCCTTTGATAGAGTCTGGCATCCAGCCCTTTTAGCCAAACTTAAAGCACTTGGTCTCTCCCCTCCTCTTCTATTATGGATTGAAAGTTTCCTATCTAGTCGCCAAATACATGTTGTATTAGATGGCGTTACATCTGAACCGCATCCCATAAATGCCGGTGTGCCTCAAGGCTCTGTTATCTCTCCAACTCTCTTTTTAGTTTTCATTAATGATCTGCTTTCCCTTACTTTCAATCCCATCCATAGTTTCGCAGATGACAGTACTCTTGATTTCGCTTACTCCTTTGACACTCTTGCGGAATCCAGGGGGAATGCCGCATATGTTAAACGAGATTGCATGACTAGATCATTGAATAACGATCTTAACAGTATCCTCGCTTGGGGCAAAGCGAATCGCGTCGAATTCAATGCATCTAAGACTCAAAGCTGTCTCATCTCATTAAAACAAGATCATAACTTAACCACACCCGTTTCTTTTATGGAGCATTAATTTCAGATTCACCGTTCACTAAGCATTCTTGGCATTAATATTTTCAGTAAGTTAAACTGGACAGATCACATCTTCTCTGTTGCCAAAGAAGGATCGAAATGTTTTGGATTTCTGAAAAGGTGTAAGAAATATTTCAGCCCGTCAAATCTAGCGCTCCTCTACAAGTCCTACATTAGACCTAGAATGGAATACAACTCCCATATATGGGCCGGGCCTGGTCGCACAGCCTTAGCTTCATTGTATATTGTCCAAAAGAGAGCCTTCAAGCTCATTGGCGATTTGGCAATAACTTGTCATATCGACTCACTCGAGCACCGCCGCAATGTTGGATGCCTTTCGCTCCTTTATCGCTATATGCATGGTCAATGTTCTGATGAAATATCTAGTCTAATCCCTTGTAGAATGATTCCTGCACGCAATACTCGCGCTGCAAACCGCGCACATCCTTTAACCCTTCAAATTACTTTCGGCCGTACAGTAAAATTCCGAGATGCTTTTTTATCCCAAACAGTGCGAATGTGGAACAGCTTACCATCTTCTGTTTTTCCTCCGGCATACAATCTGCGGAAGTTTAAGGGCGACACACATCGGCACCTCCGCCACTCTCCTCACATCCCCTAATCCTTTCCCTATCTCCTTCCTGCCATGCTGTGCTTTGCATCATAGGGTATCCCCTGAGCTTGGCTTAATAATATAAAAAAAAAAAAAAAATTGTCTAACTGCAACTCATGCCCAAACTTTTAAGATTTAATCTGAGTTTTAGCATATCTTGTTTTGCATTAAACTTTTTTGTTTATATCATTGAGAAAGAAACAATTTTTTTTTACTTTTTAATGCATTTTATTTACAAAAGTTATTTATTTTAAAAAAAATTTTAATATATTTTATTTTCTACTTTTTAGTCATACTCTCGGAACTCGACTCTTGAAACTCGAAGCTCGAAAATCGACCGTCAAAACTCTACTCTCGAAACTCGAATTTCAACTCCCGAGAATCGACTCTCGAAACGCGACCCTCGAAAACCACCTGGAAACTCGACTGTCAAAAATCGACTCTCGCAACTCGTCTCTGAAATCGACTCTCGAAAGTCGACTCTCGACTCATCTTACACACGGCCCAAATTGGACAGCCCAAAGGGTGGTCGTTACCACCTCCAACCCAACGCCCCCAACGCCCCCAACACGTATGAAAATTTTACGCCATTGTAAAGCTCCATATTCACTCAATCTAAATAAAAACAATCCCATATAAATCCACGTTTACTACCCTAAAACTTCAGTCGCTCAGGCGGTCAGGCGCTCAGGCGGTCAGGCGCTCAGACACAAACTTTCTGAGTCAGAGGTCTGCAAGTTGATAGAAAGTTATTACAAAGGGAAAAATAGGATTTTGTTTTAAATTAATCTCGACTGGAAATTAGAATTAAGCGAAAATTGGAAATAGTTTAAAGTTTAGTAGATCAAGACAGGTTCAGAGAGAAAACTGAAAAGGGGTAGAAAGTTTTGCAGCCCTTAGGGGGTGCCGCATAGTACCTTAGTGAGGCCAAATGGTCCGAAAGGTGCCACGCCTTTGTCCTTATTGAAAACTGATTTGTTCTGATTCATGACCAGGCATAGATGAGGCTTGATGCTTAAAATATACCCGGAAGAATTCTTCTTGTATATATATATATCGGGTGGCGGAAAAGTAATGACCCTATTAGGTTAAGCTACAACTTCTTTTCTAAATTAGAAAACTAGAATTAGTTTTTTATAGGTATATGTATATTTGTGTCATGAAATTTCGTCGCATTAGGATTTCAAGATGATATCTCTTAAATGGTGAACTCCAGAGTTGATGCACACACCAGTGCCGGACGGCGGGGAAATCGGCGACGAAATTCGTTGCCATATTGGCGACAGACTTTTTAAGGCAAAGGTATCCCTTGATAGAGTTTGTGTCAGAAAGTGGTAGCTTATAGATCAAAATCGAAGAGAAAAGTCTCTATTAACTTTCTTTCTTTCTTTCTCTAAATCTTACTATCGTTATTATCATCAGTATTCTGGTTACAATTGCTTGATGTGAATTATACTATCGTTATAAGTACTTATTCATTTTGGTATTAGTCGGCTAAATTTTTGTCTTTTATTCTTGTATAGTCGCTATTTTCATATATGTACATTTTTTGAATCACGAACGGGTAGCTGCACTGCATAGTGATATAACAGAATAGCTTAATTTTCAATTGACATAAAAACAAGAGATATTTGTTTATTTTGAAGGAAAGAATTTGCCGATTAATTTCGAATCGAGCTTTTAATTAAAACCTAAACTTCGAATATTCTCCAGTTGGCTTTTTTATTATCGGCACCAAACATTAAATGAATTTTTTTTGCACATTCGTCCTCAATTTACAATATCAGCAGTACACCACTGGAAAGATTTCGAAAGCAAAATTTTTTTATTAGACTTCGAGTTAACAAAGAAAGTAACATTTATGCAATGCAATTAATTATAAAATAACACATCAAGTAGATAGACCACGGCTATCGCAATCGAGAGAATATTAAAATCTAAGAGCAAGAAACGTGAACTATGTGTATTACTCATTACTGATTAAAATTCCTTTATGTTCCTTCAATAGATCCTTATGTAGAATTAAAACCACGCGAACACGTGAAATTTTTTTGTTTTTCGTTGAACCTCAATGGCAACTAAGGCTATGTTCTCTTGTCAGTGGCCCAACATAATTAGGTAGGATTTTTCTTATTTGTACACGCTTTATGAATACAGATATAACTTTTGTGAAATATAATGAATTTATAACGCTATGGAACGCTAAGGGCAGGTTTCACAGTTCGAGTTTAAACTCAGCATTAGTTAAACTCCGTTCGTAGTTTAAACTGAGTTTAAACCAAAATGAATTTCACAATGTTCGACCTTTTTTAATATGGCAGCACTATGGAATTGTGAACTAACAAGCTATTTTCTATACAATTATGAACTAGCAAACTATTGTGAGTCATTTACTGTCAAAATATTGCCGGCCAAATCGTTGTGACAGAAAAATTAATTAATTAAACATACGAAAGTGAAAAAAATAAAACAAATTAATTAAACCTACGAAAATGAGTAAAGACTCTTTGAAACACACGAAATGGCACTTCATTAAGCTAAGTTTAAACGAGGTTTAACTTACCACTGTGAAACTGTGTTGAAGATATAAGCTGAGTTTAAACCACATCTTAAGTTTAAACTTGAACTGTGAAACCGGCCGTAAGTGTTTTTGACTTTCTCCTTCTACTCTCCTGGAGCCCGTTTCATATGGAGGTCGACTAGGTTCACTATTCCTCTGCTCGTTTCAGGTCGTCACAGGGATACTGTATCATATTGCCCACAGTATCGCAGGGTGGTTGGGGCAACGGCGACGGAAGCAGAACATTGCGCTTCCAATTAAGTAAGTGGTAAGTAGTGTAAAGGTCCCTCTCCGGACTGAGTGTGTGTAACGGCTTTGGTTTGCAGGCACGAAACATATTTTTGTATATGGCAGATGGCACAACGTCAGGTTTTCGTGAAAACCTCCCCACACTCTCCGCCAATAGCCGCGACGAGCTAGCGTGCCGCCCTGCACTCAACGCTGTCCACCGAGTGATCTGTCAGCTCATGCTGGCAGTCTGGACTTCACGTCCAAGTCAATCGCTCTAGCATACTACCATAACAGCGGCAGGTTTTGTTTAACCCCCCTATAACTCTCCCGCACTAGTCTCCGGTATTGTTTCAGACAGTGAAGTGAACGAAGTAAACTACACTGCTCAAAAGTGTATAAGCAAAATGTGGTTTTTCGGTTGCCAATTCCTGGAATTCGGTTTGATTTTGGTTCTGTTTTTTGTTTTTAGTAGATACATCTATTGCGCATACAACAATAACAAAATTCTGGAATAACGGTAAAAGCAGGTATTATATAATTATAATGGGACAAAAACCAATTTTTACAATTCAAACCACAAACCACATTTTGCTTATACACTTTTGAGCAGTGTATTTGGATTGTGATAATTAGAAGTACAGTATTAGCGATAACTAATACCGGAGATAGACTAGCAATTTTATTATTGCAATTTGCTAAACCGCCAGTCTGCCTCTATAGTATACTGAGAAAAAACTCGATTTATGCTCGGATTACACCCAGTATGTAGTACATTAGAAATCGCGAGAAATGTACGCAGTATAATATAATAATTAACCATAATCATTTAATACACGAACCTTTTCTGACATTTAATACTTGACACTAGTCAAATTTAATGCACGAACCTTTTTTGACATTAATATCTGACACTTGTCAATTTGAAGTGTGTGGACTTCACTGTCTTTTGATCTTAGAATATAGAGCAAACAGGAATGGTGATAAGCCAGATTTTGCGGAATGAATTTCTGGTTGAGTTGGTAGTCCATTTTTACATGTATTTACACGCCATCCCTATTCTAAGCAACTTGTCAATTTGCAAAAAGTAAACAAAGGTTTTGTGCGGAGCATCTGTGGTAAAAAATGTTTTATTTTGAAACAATTCACATAATTAATTTATATAAATCTTTGCTTCTATTAACAAAAAAGATAGATAGTTCAGTTGCCTCAAACAGGATTTCCCTAGTTTATAATCCAATTAATATTTGCAAGCACTGACCGAACACTTCATTTCTGTTTTTTTAATTGATATGAAGATTTTAACAGGCACTAGTGGCACTATAAAACTTTGCACTAAATAAAGTTCAAATATAAATAGTTTTGAAAAGAATTGATTCGGTACTTTTGTTAAATTTCAAAAAAGAATTTTAAGTTGACTAATCTGCTCACAAAACAAAGTCACATTTGGCAATTCTGCACCCATCTTTGACAAATCATTTTTGCAACATCTCACTTACTCCTATGTATTTCCCTTCTCTTGACAAATTACGCTCATGTACACGAATTTTACACGATTCAACCATTCCTGTTTGCTAAGTAATGGTCGTAGCGTATATAGCAATATGCTACATGAAATACTGAAGCGTGTAAGCCGGCTGCTGTCAGCATAAAAATTGAACGCACCCCGACCGAGAGAAGTGCGTTTCCTCAAACTCAAGATGACATGTTGATGTGGAAAAGAGAAGAAGAAGACAATTCTGTCTAGTGGAAACCTGCCAAAAGTGAACGCGAGGTGCATTTGTGCAACGTAAACCAAATCTAGTGAATTCGAACATCGGAGAAAATCCAGCGCAGCCCGTAAGTCAAGAGTTTTTATTGAAATTTTAACTGGAAAAAATTTTAATTCTCCTCATTACCAGGAAAAAAAAACCCGCAGAAAGAAAGAAAACTCGTCGAGACTCCGAGACCGCGGTCTTAGCCGAGACTGTAGCCCAAAATATACAATTGAAATGTCTCAACAAAAGTTGTGCAAATAATTCCGTAAACGTCTGGATATTCAACATTTCACATCGGTCCGTATTGTAAATTGTGAGCAGGAAAGTTCAGAGAAAATTTTATCCTTGAATTGTGAACTGAATTTTCTGCAACGAGATCTTCAGAAGAAAGACTTCAACTTCTATGATATTGGTATAATTAATTTGTTTAAATTGATGTCAAATTCTGATTTTGTTGATGCCCTTGGTTTCAGAAGTTCATAGAGTTTTGTTGGGATTACGTCCAAAAATTAATTTAGAGGCAGTGTTATCTCGGCTAAGTTTTCCCGTTTTAACCGCTTTAAATGAAGCTCATGTGACCTAAAGAAAGAAATCCATGAAGATTCAATTCCTTGTCGAATTTTGTGATGTACGGTACCAAATAAAACTTGAGGGACTCAGAGATAAGACTATAGCGTATCACATTGTAAGAGAAATATGCAAGTTACACGAGCGTGAACCTGCAGTCTATCTAAAACGTCAGCGGAGCCTTATATTTTAACATCAGGAGTAAATTCTTTCACTTTACGGAATGTTACACTACCTCATCAATTCGAGCGTTACATGGTATAGCTCAACAATAAGAGGCAGGAGGTCACGCCAATGTATTTAAGTTCAAGAGAATGGGAGAAAGTCAACGTAATCATAGTGTTTCTAGGTAACTCTAATTTTAACCAAAATCAAATAAATTTTCCAAACAGTGGCAAGCGGGACATACTCGGAGGCGCCTCTGCGGTGGACCATCAAAATCCAAGGCTTGTAAGTTGTTGCATCTTTTTCATTGTTATTGTTTTTGATATCAGTATTACGATTTTTATATTCATTTTGGAAATTTTAAACAAATAGTTACAATAATTAATTTTTACCAACCATTGCAAATAGTTATACTTACAAATTTAAAGAACAAAAAAAATGAAAATAAATAGTTAATTATCGCTTATAGAATAGTCGACGAGTCAGATAAGTACATACCAATTTGAATAGTTGTATACAATTCCGAAATTATCTGTCAAATTCAATTTCAGTTAAGATACTTATGCATAACATTTAAAACAGAAGTTACTTACCGCTTAGGATAAGAGTATATAATTTTAATAGCAATATACCACTTAGACCATTAATTATCAAAGTCTATTTAGCCAACTAGGTTAGATTAATTATACATCAAATTAATAAAAAGTTATACATACCGCCTTGGTGAAGCATATTCAGCTTGCATAATTATGTATAGTTACAAAATATGTAGCGAACTGCCTTCCCAATCCTAATTCGACAATATGAATATACTTTATAACGTAATGGAACCGTAAAGTTATTTCTTTTCTCCTTCTACTTTCCTGGAGCCCTTTCATATGAAAGTCGTCTAGGCTGGCCTAGTATTTCTCTCTCTACAGGTCAATTTAATTATGTATGCCCCTCAGAGTCAGATGGGAGGATGATGCAGGCAAGGAAGGCAGAACATCTGCGCCTTCAACTGCGTATATAGGTAAGTGACGTAAGGGTCCCTTCAGGACCGAATGTGTGCCGGCTTTTGTTTGTTTATAGGCACGACGAATTTTTTTTGATTATGGCTGACGGCAGCGGCAGGTTTTCGTGGATCCTCCCCACACACTCCGCCTATGAGCCGAGGCGAGCTAGCGTGCCGCCCTGCAGTCAACGCTGTCCGTCGAGTAATCTGTCAGCTCATGCTGGCAGTCGGGACTTCACGTCCAAGTACATCACTCTTCATACTACCATAACAGCTACATATATATTCTAAGCTTTTGATTTGTCATTTGACCTGAGAAAGTAGAAGTACGTACAAAGTGTGAGCAAATATTGTGAGATTACTTAACTATTTGGAAACTAAAAACAAAATAGATGACCTGGATGATCAATCCAAAAAATATAGAGTGTCAGCTCTTCATTTATCAATGAAAATTAAGTGGATAGGAGGAAAAGATTGTTGCCTAGCCGACGAATAAGGAGATATTAGTCGCTTATAAGTACTTTTTAAAAGATACTACTATAAAACGAAATATTTTATCTACATTTATGTAACAGGTTAAACCATCTGATTATTGGGAACCATCTTGTTTAAATTTTAGCGAGCAAAAATTTAAGAATTTAAGAATGAAGCGGCGGACTTGTAACGATATCGAGACTCGTCGATATCTCGAGATGACTCGCAGGAGTCATATACATATGTTAGAATTAAGAGTAAGAAGAAGAGTTGTCAAAACTGAATGTATAGCATAGACCGCGCCAAATCGAGTTACTATTAAAGAGTATTTTTTATTATATATATTTCTTTTATTATATATTTAAATTTCTCTTTAAGCAACGTCCCTAGGCAATAAAGGAACGTTACATGGTGTCAGAAGTATATAAAAAACAAGCCAACAAACTATAAAATGAGCTTGAATGGCAAAGAGACTGAGACAGAAGAGACTCAGAAAAGGTTAGAGACGCCGCGTCGACAGTTAAGGCAACCAAAACAGCTAGTTTTTACAAAAAACATGGCACAAGACTGGAAGTCCTGGAAAGTGTCCTACGACTGGTATGCGAAAGCAACACAGTTAAATCAAGAACCGCCAGAAGTCCAGGTAGCCACATTCATGTCCACAATTGGATACGAAGCTGATGAAATATACGAGTCATTTAACTTGACAGAGGCGCAACAATCTGATATTAAAATAATAATTCAGAAATTCACAGACTATTTCATACCAAAGAGTAATGAAACATATGAAGCATATATGCTCAATAAAATGTCACAAGAAATAGACGAAAATTTTGAACAGTATCTGACTAGAATCACGTCGCAAACAAAAAAATGCAATTTTGGTCGATTGGAAGAAAGAATGCTGAAAGACAAAATAGTGTGTGGAATAATAAATGACAAAGTCCACGAAAAATTACTAGCAACTTCCAACTTAAATTACGACAAAGCAGTAGATCTGTGCAGAGCAAGTGAAATAGCTCAAAAACAAGCAACGGATATGAGCAATAATAACAATAGTCAGATAATCTCAGAAGTGAAGAGAAATTTCAGGAAGTATAAAAATGAAAAGATGATTCATAACAAAGAATCAGAAGGTTCCAGTGTAATAGATGCGGGACTAAGCATGGTAAACAATGTTGCCCAGCATATAAAAAAGAATGCGAAGCATGTGGCAAGCAGGGACATTTCATAAAAATGTGCAAAGCAAGGAAAAAAGTACACCTTTTGCGCAAGAGCACACAGTCATCACAGTCAGAATCATCGACATCAAGTAGGGAAACACTATATATAAACTGTGTTACGAACAATACAACAGATGACGTGTGGACAGAAACCATCAAAATAGATAAAAAAGCATTCCATGCGAAACTCGACACCGGAGCACAGTGTAATGTCCTACCAATGCACATAGTTGAAAAACTAGGAATGAAACAAATATTGAAACAGTCAAAGATATCAACTCTGATTTCATTTAGTGACCACAAACTAAGAGTCATAGGGGAATTACGAATGGATTGCCAGATAAGAAAAAAGAAAACGAAAATAAACTTCTTAGTCGTCGAGAAAGAAGTATCACCGATACTGGGAAAAGCAACGTGCGAGAAAGAAAAGCTGATTCTGAGAATTCAACAGGTCAAATTAAAAAGAAATGACTTCTCGTTATCTGCAACTGAAGAACAGCACTTGTTCGAAGGATTAGGGTGTCTTCAAGACTATGAATATGACATCGATCTAATTGAAAATCCAAAATTCGAAATTTATCCAGCGAGATCGATACCACTAACGATGCGCTCTGATGTTAAGAAAGAGCTTGACAAGATGGTAAAGATGGACGTCATCAAATCTACTACGAAGCCAACTCCAGCTGTCTCTCCAATGGTGATAGTTAAACAAAAAGGTAAAATACGTATTTGCATCGATCCTACCGATGTGAATAAAAATATCAAACGACGGCAATTTCCATTAAATACCATTGAGGCAATTACAGCAAAAATTTCAGGCAGTAAATATTTCACCCTGCTGGATTGCACAAAAGGATTTTGGCAGATTAAAGTCAGTGAGAGGACACAGGCTTACCTCACATTCTCAACACCATGGGGAAGATTTTCCTGCAAAAGACTGCCATTTGGATTGTCATCAGCACCAGAAGTGTTCCAGCAAATAATGTCAGACATACTACACGATATGCAGGGAGTAGAATGTGCAATAGATGATATACTCATACACGCTGAGACCGCGAATGAATCAAAGACGGAACCTGCAGCATCGGGAATAGCACCCAGGGAAACGAATTCTCAGCAGCCGGTGATGCAGAGCGATGTCAAGCACTCGAGATCGGGAAGACCTATCAGACCGGTCATAAGGCTTGACCTGTAATTTTCACTTCAACAACAAGAAGGATGTAACGATATCTAGACTCGTCGATATCTCCAGATGACTCGCAGGAGTCATATACATATGTTAGAATTAAGAGTAAGAAGAAGAGTTGTCAAAACTGAATGTATAGCATAGACCGCGCCAAATCGAGTTACTATTAAAGAGTATTTTTTATTATATATATTTCTTTTATTATATATTTAAATTTCTCTTTAAGCAACGTCCCTAGGCAATAAAGGAACGTTACAGGACTAGTACAATTTCAAATCTGTGGATGCGCTGCTTCCTGTTTCTAGATAGAAATAACTTCAATCCTTTCATAAAGAAATCTTTAAAAACTTGTGCATTCACAATATTTAATTATAAACGTATTTTTATTTTCTTTCATTTGGCAGATAATTTAATAAATATTTGCAATAAAATATAGTAAAACGTGTTGAAAAAGAAGAAACTTTGTTTTCATATGAAATGAGTCCAAAATAAGCTTTTAAAGAAGAATTTTAGGTGAGCAGGAACTAAAATGTTTCTTAGATGTTTGGCACCAACATGCCCTAGATTTGAGATCTGCGAAAAAAATTCTCACGTTAGATATATAAAAAAAAATGTACCATGACAGAAGAACATAGCATAGAGCTCACAGCAGTAGAAATAAAAAACAGAATTGAAAATCTTAGTATTAAAAATATCATGCAATATATTAAAAGTTTATTTATTTATTTATTAATATGAAATATATCAAGGACACCGTCTCGATAAATGGCTATAACCCTCAAATAATTGACACAATCATACAAAAAATAAACCAAAATAAGTGGATACGTAACTTCACTACTTTAAAAAGCGATTGTGAGAAGAATGAGGTTAAGAGAGTGGTGATTACATATCATCCAGCAATTAACGGGAAACTTATGAACATCTTTAAGTAAACCGAAAAACAGGTTGTTCCAGTGTCTAAGAATAAAGTTGGCGCTCATCTTTGCAGAACCAAAGATATAGTTGATCCCATGGATAAAAGTGGTATAATTCCTTGAATTGTTCATGTAATTCTATATATATTGGCCAGTCATCGAGAGCGGTTAAAATGAGATGGCGTGAACACAATAGATACATAGTAAACAATGAAAGTAATAGATCAAGTGTCGCACATCATATTTTGAATAATTTGAACCTGAACTTCACTTAGATGACTTCAAATTAATTAAGGCTGAATCAAATAAACAAAAACTACATAGAAGCTTGGGAATCTCTTTTTATGCATTTGTATGAGGACCACTTGATGAATTCAGGAGAAGCACCGTTAGAGCATGGCATTTTTTATTTGCTAGATTAAATCTATTGATAGCAGATGTTGAGTTGTTCTCAATTTATTGTAGTGACCCTTTATTATATTTTCTGTACTGTCTATTGAAATTGTTTCTCAGTTTATAAAGATTACCGATGATGGTAGCTTAGCTATCGAAACGCGTTTATATAATAAAATAACCTTGTGAAACAATAAGAAGCCTTTTCTTACTCTTTATTTAATATACAATATGCTTTTATAATAGTTGGAGCATTTTCCTCTAAATTGGGCTTTTAATTGCCCGAAGGCGCTCTCCACAACACGTTTACATTTTGACAGACGACCGTTGAATTTTTTCTGGTCATCGCATTGATCAACATGTAGGCACTGTAAATATTGGTTTTTATATAAACCTAGCACAGCTTAGAATAAGTATGAAAGCGTAGCAAAATATAGGTATGAAATAAGGTACAAGAGCAAGGTATATAAAGACAAGGTATTCTCATTAAGATTTTGACACTTGGCCGTGACGTGTTTCGTCCACTAATAAAAAAGGAAAAGTAAAAGAAAATCTCTGACAGTTCTCTTATGTCAAATATGACAAGTGAATAAAGCACGAAACATTTCATATTAAGTAAAGTTTTCTTAATTTTCTACATCTAATTTGACATTCAATGATAGTCTTCTTAAGGAATTTATTTATACCTAACATAATGTAAATACCTTTAAGTTGAGCGCTTGTAAGAAATGGTTATTTTTTAATGATCTCACACCAAACTCTGAAGTGAAACTGTATTGTACACAGGAGGCTGTATATCCTCTGTAAGTAAACATGCAGTGCTTTAAAAAATATGCATTTTACTTTATGTGCTTAATTGCAATGATGGTAATATGACCTTCACTGAATAAGAAATTCTCGAAAAATGGGAAGACTGCTGTCTATTGCGCTTTGTATTTCTTCCCAATTTTAAAACTTTTACATGCAATTGCTGGAGGCTTAGTTTGTAATTATTTGGAATCTTATATTAATCAAAATAAATTTAATCTTATTATTCCAGATTACGCGTTCCCATTTGAGCATTGTCATTATCACTTAAACTGGATCAAGCAATGAAATCCCTCCTGAAGACGGCTATAACCAAAGTTAAAACTGCTGTGATAATATGTAAGTTTTGCCTATTGCTTGTACAAAATTAAAGCCAAAGTCAAACGGAAACGATGGCAATAAATATTGCCAAGCAATTTGTCGTTTCCAATGAGCTAGCTTTTTATTTAGCTGCTCAAGGTGCTGTTAAGGAAGTACATAGCTAAATACGTTTTCCCTTTTTATAGATCCACGATTAAAACAACAACGAGAAGAAGTACTCTGAAGTATTAGATGAACTGTCGGGATATCCTTACCTTGAGTAGTTGTTGTTGGTGATCAGAGCAGTGGAAGGACGTCTATAGAATCTCTTACCCAAGCAAGAATTTTCCCCAGAGGCTCCGTATCATGCTACCGAATTTCGAGACTTAGAAAGAGAATACGATTTAACTAAAGAAAGTGATTTATCTGAATTGAGAAGGTATACATCTTTATATACCTTGGAGATGAATAACATATGTAGTACCGACTAAAGAAGATAGGGAAGCTTACTCAAGAGCTTACTCGAAAGAGCAACTGTGTCTTTTCAATACACGCACCCCCTAAGCCCAAATAATTTCTAAGAAAACGTCATGCCAAGGTGATATCATGTTGTGAAGTTCGAATGATGTTAATATCTACAACTAAGAAAACTTGCAGCATTTGAAAACAGCAAAACCAGATTGACGTCATGCTGATATCTAGAACTTCCCGGCTAATAAAAGAAAACAGCTAAATCAAGACATGCTGGTAGTTCCGGTTAATGTCGCTACGTAACATTACTCAAGAAATGAAGAGCCCGTCGAGGATTTCTGATGAGAATTTCGTCCCTCCTCTCACCCCACACCACCTAGAATTCATTGGCATGAACAAAAACATCTTGAATTATTAAAACGCTAATATCTGGAAAACCAGAGCCCGTAGAGGATTTCTGATGAAAATTTCATTCCCCCCTCCTTATCAATACCCCCTCACCAACCACCCATCTAGAATCCATTGGCATGAACAAAAATTTCCTAGCGTTTACTTTAACTATTACTAATATTAGTTCAAAACCAAAAGCCTACATTTAGGCGCTCAAGAATAATTATAATAAAAAAGCCTACATTTAGACGCACCACATATCTATCCAAGAAAGCCGTAGTATCGAAACATGCTGGTAGTACTGGCCAATGCCGCTAGGACTCAGTTAAGACGAAATGATCCACCCAAGACATAAGCGGGTCAAAGCTCAGTGGTGTATCCAAAGGGCGCCATACACCATCCGTTTTTCCGTGGTTTTAAAAACCACGTTTTAGTCGAGATAAGAACCTAAAACGTGGTCAAGAAAAAGCCCCAACCACCATCCAACTTCACCACGTCTTGCCTACCTCTTGTAGTGTCCATTTACAGCAACAACATGTGACCAAACATTGTGATTATTTCATGAAAACCGGTTTTCCCAGAAGCGCGGGAACATTTTATGAGAGTAAAACGTGAAAACTCCGCCACTTCTGATTTATTTACGAAAACGAAATATTTTCCATTCTGTTTCGTTGCATGCAATTTGCGCTTTCACATTTTTTATCTTTATTCATAAAAGTTTTAAAGAGAATTTGATTTTTTTTTAATTTTTTTTCTTTCTTTCTTCCTTTTCTTGCCGTGTCCATTTAAATGTAAAACACTCAAAAATCTCGCCTACTTCTTAGCTTCTTATTAAGTTAACTTTGATTATGAACTAGCAAAACAGTAAAACCACGGCAAAACGGATGGCCTTGCCCACGTATTACCCACGTTTTGAGAAAGATATTTCTGGCATGACCAGAATTCTGGTTTTAGTAGATATCCGAACCTCAAAACGTGGTGTTCGCCATACACCATCACTTTTGCCGTGGTTTTACTGTAAAACCACGGCAAAACTGATGGTGTATGGCCTGCTTTAGACTCGGTAATCATATAAGGAACTACAGCGGTCGTAACCCCCGGAATATAATACAAGCCATGAAGTCGCCGAAGGCACCGACACATTAAATGGTCTTAACGTGCCGGGTACAGCATGCAGTAAGAGCTCACTCTCACTGCTTTTTGTATATGCGTCATGGAGGAAAAACTAAAATTTCATTTTAAACAGGTCATAAAGCCCAAAACTGTCGCTTCCATAGCAAAATGAAGTTCAAACAAATTGCAGCCAAATATGTTTTCTTTGTAATAGTTTTAAAAAAATATAGCATGTAGAACAAATTTACGGAAATTATAGCGTTTGAACAAAATACAAGCAACTTTTATATGAAAAACTCCTTCAGTAAGACAAGGCAAGAAAACTGGATGTCGCCTGCTGACCGGCCCGCTGCTCTCTTTTGTTCATGGCTTGTATCTTGCGGGGGTTACGGCTGAACAGGTAACAAACGTGTAAACAAATATTTCACGAAAGTATTTGTCATGAAATTTACTTACGAAAGCTACTTTCGTCGTGTAAATGTAGCTTTAAGGCTTAAACACAATCCGACGACAGAGCGACAGAACGACAGACGACAGCGAAAATATCGTTGCGAAACAGGCAGTCGAAAAATTGGGAATACAATTGCAACACAGGCGGTGAGCGACGACTGTGAAAGAAGAAGATATTGAAATTTCAATTGTTAAATATTTCGAGCATTTTAAAAGGATATTTTTATCAAGAATATTTTATATTGTTGCGAGCGTGGCCTTTGGTTCGTTATTTAAAAACACAATATTAAATAATTAATATATAAGTTCTTTATTTCACTCTAATTATATAAAAGTTCACAAACATTCATCTAATCAACTCAACTCTAATTATCGCTAATACTGTACTTTCAATTATCGCAATCTAATTACATACACAATCGCTTCTTTATTACTTTCGCTTCTTAACACTACAACGTCTAAGAAAAGACTCTTTTCTGGCGATGACAACTGTTATATTTATACCCTAGAAACTCTCCGGATTATTCTGGAGTGTTCTATTCCAAAAGCTTCTTGACTATTCTATTTGTTCTATTCCTGAACTTTCCTGTAGATTTCATAACCGATTCTCCGAACCTGAAGTAGTTTACTCTCCGAACCTGAAGTTGTTTATTGCCAGTAGATGTCACCAGTTGTCTCTTTCTATTGCACGTAACAATATTATATTGAGAGAAATGCAATGGACCAAAGTGTGAAAAAAACTGAAAATGCGGAAATTAACTAAATTAAACGCTTTGAAATATCCATCCAAACCACGTCTTTTTTGTCCATTTGTTTTGCCTGTCTTGTAAACTATAAATTATTTTATGGATTTCGCATTTCCTCGATCAATTTTTCCACAAAGCTCATTATTTTAAAATTACCGTGACGTGCTACCACCTGAAAAAGACAAAAGTGAATGCCACAACCATTTCATTCTATTAATTTTGTTGGTAGGACTGCAGCGACGACGGCAAAATTAGAAATTGATCAATCCCGGCGAAAATGTCGTCGATCGCTCAACGTCGGTCGTCGCAATTTGGTGCATTCGCATAAGATGCTGTGCTTTTAGAAGTTAGACAGCGATATATCGTCGTCGTTTGTCGTCTGTCGTCGCAATTGTGTTTAAGCCTTTAATGCCAATTGAGATTCGACGCAGCATGTGGTTATGATGCATGATACAAAAAAACAAGGTATGGCCGAGTTTACTGTCAATTAGGTGCTTACGTCATAGGATGACAAAAGTCATTCAGTCGTGCGATCTGTCATTGTCTCAAGTTTTGATTATTTATTTGAGAAAGGTAAAATTTCATATTATTTCACAACAGTTTGTGATATATATAATAAAATTAAAAATTGTGAATATAGAGTACCTAATTGCTTAAGGGAGCACTGCTGATATTATAATTTGTTGTAGTGTAATCTCATAAAACGGTCAACAATCGGACAACTTATAGCGAATTCTTTTTTAAAAAAATTTATAAAGTTTTAAACATCCAAACGCAACCAAGCAATCTTTTTTTCTGTTCACTGACAGGTACAAATATTTTGATATTTTACAAAATAATTGACATGATTTGACAAATGACTTTTGTGTCCACATGACGTAATAACCCAAAATGTTCCTCTCGAATCGGCCATTCTTCTTATCTTTGTATCATGGTTATGATGCATACTGCAAAGATTCTGTCGGCCAATTCACAATCAGGGAAACTTTATAATACTAACTTTTTTTATAATTCACATTTATTTACGAACATAACATCTTAATACCAAGTTTTTCTTTTGTGCATAATTTTAATTTAGTCGTTTTTCTTTTAAAAAAATAGATTCGCAGGAAATATGAGAGATAAATAAGACTTGAAATTTATTTTTTACCTCAGTATGTTGGCAGAACTGTTGGAGCATGCATCAAAATTTGAAATTTTCCAAACCCTTTCAGCATACATCAACGCATCATGCATCTGATCGTAACCCGCGGGATATACAAGCCATGAACAAAGTCGAAAAAAGAGAGCAGCGGGCCGGTCAGTAGGCGACATTCACAGTCTTCTTGCCTTGTCTTACTGCAGGATTTTTCATATTAAAGTTGCTTGTATTTTGTTCAAACGCTATAATTTCCATGAATTTGTTATACGTGCTATTTTTTTAAGCTATTAGAAAGAAAACATATTTGGCTGCAATTTTTTTGGGCTTAAGGATATGTTTAAGATGAAATTTTTGTTTTTCCTCCATGACGAGTATACAAAGAACAGTGAGAGTGAGATTATTGGTAGTTTTTACGGGTTTTTTCGGGGGTAGGAACAAGTCCGTGCTACCAAGTTTCGATCGGAAGTATGGACAGCATACCAATCGTACAGCAAGCCGTCCATTTTGATATCGCGAAATTTCTCATCGGACGGCTGTACAGATGTTTATTTGCGATTTGAGGTGATAATATAATAATTTAATAATCATTACGTGTTGTAAATTTGTGATACAGTTATTGTTTATATCAAAAACTATGACTTAACTGAACACGTATACAATTAATTTCGGTAATCTTATAAGGAACTACGGGAAGCAACATTATTGTTATGGCACGTATAAGGTAAGGGAAGGAAATTCCTTCCTTCCTTAAATAGTTCTCGTCCGGGTTGGGCCTCACAGTGACATTTTGCACCGTGTTTTTGGCTGTCGATGTACCATGCGTTAGCACAAAAAAGAAGAAGTTGTGACTGGTATTTTATTTACAATTTTATGTAAACTGCGGTGATTTGAAAATATTGTGATTACGTGTATTTATCATGCATCCAAATTATTGATACCGGGATTATCAAGAAACTATTGAATTTGAATTTGAATATTGTATCTGTTACACTATCCGTTCTACGTTATAAACTATTCAGTCTCACTAGAAGTTATTGTTTATTTCACAATTCAAGTCGACGTATCTAATAAGGTGCCTTCCGTCTGGACGTATCGTTCCATAATAATACCTATAATAATGGAATTTACTGAAGGAAAAGAACCTATTCCATTAATTTTAATAGAAGAAATTTGTCTAGAAGGCCTTGAGGGGATAACTATAGACGGTAATTAAAAAAATATATTTAAAATAGTATTGTGTTTGTTTTGCTATAATGTAAATATATTCAAATTCAAATCAAATCAAATCAAATAAAAGTGTATTTATTTTATAAACCCCTGCTTAAAGCAGCGTATAACGCTGGGTTCTACGAGCTTACAGAGTATGTCCAATAGCTTACATATTATATATTAATTAAACAGGATTCAGTTAGCCTAAATTAACACAATATACAGATTAAATTATTAGTTTATATGGTTACGGAGGTATATAGAATATCAATTCCATTAAATTGAGTCATAAATTATTAGTTAATAGTTTTGATTTATTAAGAGCATTGGAGAGGCCAATAACAGCACAGATAGTAGCATAAACATTAAAAAGATAACAGCTCCATTATCAGCTACAAACACTTAAACACAAATCATTAAATCATTCAATCATTAAGCCATTAAACAATTAAATCATTAAACCACTAAATCAAACCTAGCACCTAGCACAGAGGTATGGCACCAAGATTCCTATTGTCTGATCAAGGATTGGAAAGAATTAGGGAGTATTAAAGGATTAAAATACCAGAGGATCCAGTGAAGTTAATAGTTGAGCAAATATGTTGAAGAAAATATGTTGAGGAATTGTATTCCGTCTGTTGGGGATTAAGAATTACTAAGTATGGAGTCTGGAATCATGATCTGATCCGATAATCATATGAATGAATGGTTGTATGAAAATGCAAAATGTGCATATACGGGGTACTAATATAATTAATTCAAATTAAATAATTAAAATGGACTAATTTGAAGCTGAACAAAGTAATAACTAGAACAGTAATAAAAAATAGAAAATATAAAATAAAATAAAATAGGTAGAATGGTAAAAGTACAATGGGATAGCGTACTACATCTGTATTGCTCAGACATTACCAATACTTAGGAACTATTAATATAGTGCTAACCTTTGGCAGACTAAGTGAGCTGTGTAGTGCCGTACATAGTTGGTTTGACACAGAGATATATTAGGTTCCTGAGGATACATATTAGGTTCAACATCCTAAGAGCTAAGAGCAAATAAGGCTTTCGTTGCAAATTCGCCAGGCCAGCTGAGCTCCCTTATTTCCTCCGATAATCCATTCCAGCTTGTGACCCCGTGTGCGAATATGCTTTTGCCACCAAACTGTTTTTATGCTTGGGTAAATAAGCCTTTTGTTGTCCCTTCTACTCCACGAGAAGCGATTCTTTATATAGCCTCGTAGAAGACCAAGTCTGACCTTATGTATAAATGCCAGTGCTTTGAGTTCATACATGCATTCCAATGATCCGGGTATCAGGATATCCAACAGTGGGCTTACATGAGCTCTTCCTCTGAGATTGAACACGTATCTGGCACATGCTCTAAGTGCCCTTAATAGCTTGTTCAACCCGGTCTGTGAGATTGGATATAGGACGACATCGGCGTAATGGAAGTGTGGCAAAATCAGGGCAGTGAACAGTCTAAGCCAACGCATTTATTTAGAAGCTGCTGCTTAAGGCAACGTATAATGCTGGGCATTAAATAGCTAAGCAATAGATTAATGTAACAGCAAAATAAACAATAAATCAAGACCTTTGCCAGGGTCTTTCAATAAAGCATTTTTGTATAGAATAGAATAGAAT
Source organism: Dioctria linearis (assembly GCA_963930735.1). Taxonomy (NCBI): domain Eukaryota; kingdom Metazoa; phylum Arthropoda; class Insecta; order Diptera; family Asilidae; genus Dioctria; species Dioctria linearis. The sequence continues at coordinate 120,731,904 of OZ005742.1, read as the reverse complement.
AGAAAAATCTTTTATTATAAAACCTCAGCTTACGCTACGTTACAACGAGTAAGTAATAGCTAGTTGGTGTAATCGATAAAATACAAGGCTGTTAGCACGAAAAAAAAAGAAGCAATGAACAGACTCATTGCGGTAGAAAGCAATTACAGTAATATAGTCAGACAATGGGCGCGTTTACTGCCACTTCGGTAGCGTAGTCGTTGTCGTAGTGTAGCGCTGTCAATCCGACTACGATCGACTATCTTCGTGAGCGTAGTTGAATGTAGTCGACTATTTGGTACATTCAAAGTTCGGAGTGAACAATAGTCGTAGTCAAGCGTAGTCGTTTACTGTTAAAATTGGCGGAGTGAACGCTCGGTAGTGACTCGTAGTCGACAAAAAGTCACTATTTCGGTGGCAGTGAACGCGCTCAATGAAGTCAAACAATAGAGAGCCTAAGGCACTTAAAGTAGAATGGCAAACACCAATAAACAAATGAAAAAGGTAAAGTAACAGATGACAGTAGACAACTTAAACTTAAAAACTAAAAGAACAAATAAATAAAAATAAATAAAATACAAGTCAACGCTAACCCAACTCTTCTTTGCGTGGCGCTCATGCCAGGGGCTTGTAGTAAATAAAATTTGAATTTGAATCGATTTTTTTTTTTTCTTTAATTAATGATAGCAAAGTGTATATGCCCCACCGCCGCCATCGATTTAGTTAACAGTTTGCCGTACTTTAAGCACATATGAGCTGACACAAAGCAAGCTCCTTAAATTCCTTGTATTTACCAGCTCCTCTGACAGGTTACGGGACTGAGTTCCAGAAGCTGGCTCCCTGCCCAAAGAGGTCATTGGAGCCAAATCGAGTGCGGGTTCTACACAGGACAATTCTGCGATCATTAAGGTTGCTCCATGCGAGCGATTGAAACATGAAACATAACATCCTGAGTTCCAAGAGCTTAGCCAGGGGTTCAGGCATGAACAGCTGGACAAGAGCGGAGATGTGAGAGTGCCGTCTGTATTGTATTGAAACTAGATTATATACCATTTAGAATGGAATAGAATGGAAAAGTCATTTATTTAAGAATATCAGCTTAAGCTACGTTATAACGAGGTACATAGAGTAAGAATTAGATAGTTGGTATAATTAGTATAGTACAAAGTTATTTAGCAAACTAACAAAGGAGGAACGAACAAACTCATTGCGGTAGAATATGATACTAGCAATATAGTTACATTATGAAGTCAAATAATAGCGAGCTAAAAGTGCTCAACATAAACTTCGAAGTGCAGATTAACAGACGAAATAAGTGAGTGCGGAGTGAGCGCCAACTTGGATGCTGGACCTGGTTCGGCAGACGAGTTAAATCGGTCAGCACATAAAAAGTTCGAAAATAGAATAGAAATAGAATAGAAAAATTTATTAAAGAACCTCAGCTTAAGCTACGTTACAACGTTAGGTACATCGAGTATAAAATAGATAATAGTATTATAAGTTGAGTACAAAGTCAAGAAAAACAACAAAACACAACAGGCAAACTCGCTGCAACAGAAACTATCGAGTAATAGGATTATAAACTCAAGGCAACAGTATAACTAACCCAGCACGTTATACAGCCAAAAAATCATCTCGGCGAATATGGGGACAGCTGTTCACGATACTCATACCTATGGCAACAATGGACAAACTATTAATTAATTGACAGTTTGGTCTTGGGGCATGTTGCCTTCCCTCTCATTTTACTTATCATACTTTTGTTAATTTATCTTATTTTGCTCTACTTTACTTCATTATATTCTCTTTTTCTTTCTTATTGTATTTTGCACTACATCAACCTTGATTTAAGTCCTATAACTTTATCACTCGTTATTATTACTACAATCTAGACAGTTTTCTGCTGCAATGAGTTTGTTCGTTGCATTTTTGTTATTTTTCTAAGCCTTGTATTCATTCGATATATTATCAATATCTATTGTATACTCGATCTGCCTAACGTTGTAACGTAGCGTAAGCTGAGGTTCTTTAATAATGCTTTTCTATTCAATTCTATTCTATTCTGTTATATTCTCAACCACTGTTTTTCTATACCGGTATACACTCATGAGATGTATGTGTGGGCTGGGTGGATCGCATCGGGTTCGGAATGGAATAATGTGGGAAGTTTGAATGGATCCAGTCTGGCCTGCCTCGACATCTGCTAGGCCTTAATAATTATATACACGGCTCATTAAGAATATGTAACATGTATATTGTTGCGAGCGTGGCCTTTGGTTCGTTATTTAAAACACAATATTAAATAATTAATATATAAGTTCTTTATTACACTTAAATCATATGAAGTTCACAAACATTTATTTAATCAACTCAACTCTAATTATCGCTAACACTGTACTTTCAATTATCGCAATCTAATTACACACTATCGCTTCTTTATTGCTTTCGCTTCTTAACACTGCAACGTCTAAGACAAGACTCATTTTCTGGCGATGACAACTGTTATATTTATACCCTAGAAACTCTCCGGATTATTCTGGACTGTTCTATTCCAAAAGCTTCTTGACTATTCTATTTGTTCTATTCCTGAACTTTCCTTTAGATTTCATAACCGATTCTCCGAACCTGAAGTCATTTACTCTCCGAACCTGAAGTCATTTACTCTCCGAACCTGAAGTTGTTTATTGCCAGTAGATGTCACCAGTTGTCTCTTTCTATTGCTCGTAACACTGCCCCCTTCTTAAACAACAACAACAGGTGGTCCACGGTCTTGATGCTTGTAGTATTGACACAAGCGATCCAGATGGACGATTTTTCGTTTGCCTCCTGTACCACGTTGAATCCTGTATACTACGTCAGTTATTTTAGTTACTACTGAATACGGTGTCCTAATTTATTACAATCCCAACATCGAAGAACACTACGTGAAGGGGTGCTCAGTGATAACTGCAATCTATTGCAAGTCTGCTGCTCAGCTCGATATCTTTGCAATTCCTCTTTCCTCTCTTCATCTAGAGATTCCACTCGTCGGCGTTTTCTGCAGTCTCTTTGTAGGTGTCCTGTTCTATTACAATTCCAGCATCGAAGGATACCACGCAAAGGTGAGCTCTGGGATGACTGCATTCTATTACAAGTACATTCGTCCACCGAAATGTCTCTCATTCTTACTGCACTCCGTGAAGCTTGTCTGGCGGATTCATACACTAATGCATAGGCTAGTGCTTCTGCTGTTGATTTCTTTCCTGCTAGCCTTAATGATTGTTGTAAATTTTGATCTGTAATAGCGTTCACAAATGCCTCCGTCGCCACTTCATTGAGAAAATCCGCATTCACGCTGGAGTATGACAGATGCGCTAATCTTTCTACATCTGCCTGCAGTTGTTGTAGTGATTCGCCATGTTTTTGCATCCTGTTGCGCAACTGTAGGCGATATACTTGCTGCATGTGCTCATCTCCGTAACGTAATTCTATCGCCTGTACTAATGAAGAGTAATTACGTTGATTTTCAATCGGTACAGTTTGTAAGAGTTCTGACGCAGGACCTCGAAGTGCTAACACCAGAGCTATAGCTTTGTCTTCATCATTCCATCCATTTACCTCTGAAGCTGCCTCGAATTGTCTCTTGAAGATATGCCACGAATTTTGTCCATCAAATATGGGAGGTTTCATTCTACCTGCACCGGATATTTCAGTTGCTCCGCTTAGAGGCTGACGATGCTTTATTCTTTCGAGATCTGATTTAAAACTGTCAAGCTGCTCGGTGACTTTTGTTGAGCTTCCGCCACTTCCTGCTCGATTCCTTCAATTTTCAAATTTTGTTCGTCTAATGAGTTTTTCAGGAAAGTCTTCTGTTCCTCCAAACGAGTTTCTAGACAATTCTCCAGAGAGATCTTTTGTTCGTCCAAACGGGTTTCCAGAGATTTCTTTTGTTCCTCAAAATCAATCTTTTGTTCATCAAATCGGGCTTCCATAGATTTCTTTTGTTCGTCCATAGATTTCTTCTGTTTAAACGTGATTCCAGAGAAATCTTTTGTTCGTCCATAGATTTCTTCTGTTCATCTAAACGTGATTCCAGAGAATTCTTTTGTTCCTCGAGAGAATTCTTTTGTTCGTCCATAGATTTCTTCTGTTCATCAAAACGGGCTTCCATTTTGCTCATTAAAGTACTCAAAAGCTGTTCCATTTTCATCTCGGGCTCTTCTTCAAATTCGGTTCCTTCCAAGTTCTCTTCGAAAACAAATGTCTCAGGATTCTTTCCTTCCGCTATCAAAGCTTGTCTCAGTCGCTCGACTAGAACTTTCTTTGCACCTGTCGTTTGTAATAACCGGTTCCCTAACTCCACTTTCAAATCCTACATTCGAAGCTCGTCCACTTTGCGCCCCGTTACTTTAATAATTTTCTTACAGATGAATATAAGTTATTTTCCAGAACTTTCACAATTTAACACAATTTCTCAAAATTAATCACACTTTTAATTTTTAAGTCAATTGCCACCACTTTATTTCGCGAATTTATTTCACTTCTGACACCAGTTGTTGCGTGCGTGGCCTTTGGTTCGTTATTTAAAACACAATATTAAATAATTAATATATAAGTTCTTTATTACACTTAAATCATATAAAGTTCACAAACATTTATTTAATCAACTCAACTCTAATTATCGCTAACACTGTACTTTCAATTATCGCAATCTAATTACACACTATCGCTTCTTTATTGCTTTCGCTTCTTAACACTGCAACGTCTAAGACAAGACTCATTTTCTAGCGATGACAACTGTTATATTTATACCCTAGAAACTCTCCGGATTATTCTGGACTGTTCTATTCCAAAAGCTTCTTGACTATTCTATTTGTTCTATTCCTGAACTTTCCTTTAGATTTCATAACCGATTCTCCGAACCTGAAGTCATTTACTCTCCGAACCTGAAGTCATTTACTCTCCGAACCTGAAGTTGTTTATTGCCAGTAGATGTCACCAGTTATCTCTTTCTATTGCTCGTAATATTATATCGGTGAAATAGAATACTACTTCCGTGAAATCCAATCCAATTTTAGTGCTGGTAATAATTCAATAATCCAATTAGACCATATAAGCTATATAATAATATTAATAATGATAATTTTATGTATATAGGTCTCTTTAATAGAACGTTATAAAAATGACTCTTACGATTAAAAATAAAGAAATGTGGCCCTGAAAACAGAAAAAAGACTCTAACTAAACTAATTCTAAAGGACGCAAAAGGCTCAAACAATTGTATAGGATTAAAACAAACAACAAACTATAAAAAGGCTAAATAGGCACACTAAAAACAAAAGATTAGAATGAAAACAGTAAAATGTAGACGTGAAATTTTCCACAATAATTTTGAAAGAAAAAAATTTAAAGCTAAAGTGAAACTTAAGATAAAATTAAGTAGTGTGCCTACATTGCAGATAAGTGGCAGTTCCAAGAAGAGTTTTCCATGTATAATGACCTAAATAGCTAACCTGAATTTTTTTAAAAAGGCCGTTTAAGAAATTTATAATTTTTGAATAGATAATTTTGTCAAATGCCACTGATACCATCATAGAGTCCCGCGAGAGCAGCCTGTAGTATCATAGACCTCTACAAACTGCCCTCATCATCATTCCAGCTGAGCATCTCTAACGGAGCGCTTGTCCTTCCCACAGCACTTGCAATGGTACCAAAGCGAGGAGAAGCCCCGTGGACTAGTGTTGCAAATGCTGTGGCCTGCTATCACCAGCGAAAGACAAGATCGCCGTCCTGCACCGACGATAGTGGCTGTCATGTGCAGTTGAATGTGTCTGCGTTCGTTGCCAGATACTTAAGACGTAAACGTCCCTTCAATCTGTCAACGAAGTGTCGCTTAAGTGCTTGTGCGCGGTGTTGTGGGTCAGTGCACTGATTCCCAACTTCGAGTCTCATGTAGTATAAATGAATTGTAAATTTGGCCAGTGTTAGCGGAAAGCTAATCAAACAATTCACCCGACTACAAACCTTTGGTACCCATAGAAACGATGTCCTAGTAATGCCGAAATTCCGGTGGATCTACTGACAAATACCGCGCACGAGTTCCATTAGATTTTGCAAAGCCGGGCAAGTAAAGAACCTGTGAAACAGGGTGCCTTCACCAGCACAAACTGTGCCAATCGTCTGAATTCGCCGGTCAATATGTGACAACTGATTAGGATGCATTAGACTGTGATGCAGCAATTTGAATGCTATATCAGCATCTTTGTAATTAGAAAGATAACTGTAGGCTACTCTGCAAGTTATCCCTCCCATCACGCCCATATGCACCCCGAGGTGTGTTCGCCATCTATTGTATCCTGTATACTCCGGAGGTCTTATTGACATAAGCACGTCACGGAGCACACGTGTTGTAAGTGTGCTGAAATGTGTGTGAGATGGACTGTTCAGAACGAAAGCATCTGCCAACTTAGTGCCAGGATCACTGGTCCCAAGTTAGCGAAATCTCTCCCGCGCAGAAGCAGCTAGGTCGTGTAGTTGTGGAGTGTTAGTGTTTATTCGACAGCTTCCACAGATATCAATAATAAAATAATAATAATAATAGGTCTGATCGGCTTAATCCGATTAATCTGCAAAATCTGTGAACCACCCATAGGGCTGGTCACTTTATATCCAAGACAAATAATACCTCTAATAATGTTAGCCAGTAGGTTTAATTTGAGTTTAGTTTATTTTGCTGTGTAATAATAACTAATGTAATAACTATACTTTGATTGTCGTACAGCCCAACGTTGTACGTTGCTTTAAGCAGGGGACTCAGAAATAAATACACTTTGACTTTGACTTTAAGTGACAGTAACAATAACAGCTGTCAATAAATTATAAAATATTCAAAATATTCAAAAATTTTTGGCGCACTGAACAGACTCACTACGACTGAGAGCTATCTTACTACTATAGTTAACTGATAAGGCGTAAAACAATAAACAATAGAGAGCTTAGCCCAAAGCAAAAATACAAAAATACAGAGATACAAAGTGCAAAAAATTCAAAAAACAAAATCACAAAATTATATGCATCTGTAAACAATGTAGCTCATTCAGTCGGTAACTGACCTATCAGATCACTAAACTTATTAATAGGAAGTACTTAAGAATTAAAGAACTAACACCCAATTACATGATCGGAAAGCCCGTCAGCAAGCATGCCCATGAAACAACGGAAATTAGAAAGCAGCAGGGGAAACTAACGCCAAGACATCAAATGAACCACCGCCCGAGTGTAGAGCGGAATGAGTTAAGCTACTTGAAGAGACCATAAGGTGACGCAAAGCAACCTAACGCCTCGTGCAGACCAAAAGCGTAGCACAGCGTAGCGCAGCATAGCGCAGCGTACCATATATTATCCAATGAAAGCTTGGGCGTAAAATTTGCAGATTGAGAGCGTATCGCAGCGGAGCGTAATGATAATACGCAGGCCGAACACACACTTCACATTAAAATTTCGCAATCCATTTTCACTTTTCAACCAATGAATCACGACTGTCGCTTTCTACGAGCGTAAAAATTCAAACCAATCGTGTGATTTAAATTACGCTCATCTACACTACGCTAGGATGGGTAATTGGGACATTTTAATGGAACAAATGAACAACCTGTTCCAAGTACCAAAAGTACCTGTTCCAAAGTATCAGTTACAAGTCCCAACTTTGGTACAAATAATAAAAGAAAATTGTTTTTAGATTAGGGTACACAAAAGATGTGTTAAAAAATTACAACAACTGTGTATATTATGATTTTATTCTTCGGTGAAATTTTATTTTCCCAAAAAAATAATATTTTTAATTTAAATTTACTTAAGAAATCAACGCTCAAAATATTAAAATTGCAATGCGGAAACTGAACCGAAAATGTAGCTCCTAGTCTTTTTACGACGGATACCTACAGATAAAGTAAAATATAAATTACAGAAACATACTTGTTAGGCTCCTTTGCCTATTGTCGTAGTAGGGCAGTCAAGGTTCTTGTACCTTGGCTGTTGATGGTAGTGTATCAGGCGCTTGTACCTGTACACTAAGCTTAAGAATGATGATTGCTGAAAGGGAATTGGTTAACTAAAAAACACCTAACTCTTACGATTTTAAAAAATACAATAATATATTTAATTTTTCGCATCTTATTTATATAAGTTACAATTTGTTGCGATTGCACCTTTTCACTCATTGTGCAATTCCCACGGAAATCGTACATACGTAATACATACACACATAATTTTAAAATTCATAATTCACATAATTCGCAGTGTCATCTGACGCCGAATTCTACCCCGTGACCATGAAATTTTTATGATAAACGGCTATGTGGGAAAATATTTTTGCATCGCAAGCTTTATGTTTGTCGTGGGGAATGATCGCGATGAGTGAAAAAGTGCAATGACGGCAAAATAATATTAAATTAAATTTGATCAAATTTTCTCGAAATACATCGGAATTTTTCCTAAATGTAAACATCCTCCCCCGTTGAAGCGTTGATTAAACCTTATTAGGCATCGATGGTTATGTTGAAGTCACTGGGTTGACTACACCGTGGCTGTGGAATTGGCTTGGATCCCTTGGGTTTACAGATGTCGGCTCTGAACTCCCATATCAAGTAGATAGCTGTTAATATTGTTAGTAGGATTGCAATATATCCCACCGTGAACTGATGTGCGTCATGTGCGGGTAGTTTACTGTTAGCTAATTGTTGTTTTATGTGATCCCTTATTTCTTGCAGTTCTTGCCAATGGGATTGATAGGACGGCATTTGTGGGATCACCGCCGACAATTGTTCTGGATTATTATAGGACATTCTTCCAATACTTGGGTAGATGTTGTGCCCTTGTATGGTTATTCGATCCTGTCTTATGATGCAATCTTCTTCTAGTTTTAAGATTCCCGCTCCTTCTGGCGTAGCCGTTGTTACGTTTGTACCGCAAACAACCTTAATAGTGGTTTTATTCCTGACTGCGAACATCCATTGATTGGGATTATTCAATTGGATCCATTGAGGTTTATCTCCAGCGTTAATGATGTGACATTTTGTTGTTGGAAGCATTTCGTTCATTAAACTCACTTCACAGCTGCTTATACTTGAGCCCTTTTTGTAGATTGGGTGAGTTTGCTTGCACAAGTGATGATCTTCCTTGATAGATATGCAGGATTGCAGTCCCTGTTCCGTGAGCGGATAATATTGATCACGGTGTAGGTTGATGATCAAAAATTTGGAAGATGGTTTGATCGAAATAAAAGTGTCATTCATCAGTGCAGGTATGGGTATTATTCGGAAAAGTTCGAACTTCTCGAATGACAATAGAGGCAGTGTTAGTTTAAATATTACACGTCTTGCGGTGACTCGTGCGGCAGACTTCATAAGCTATACAGCTATAGTACATGCTCTGCAGGTAACCTCAGAGTTGGAGGTAAGTGGCCTCTGATTTGAACTAGTTCTTGCTTTAGTTGAAATGGCGTGATCAGTTGCGGGCTAATCCGTCCGTGATGAGTGTCAGTCAGGGCGTCTATTATAGAGATTTGAGCTCGTTCAATATTCGAAACTATGAGGACGACTTGAATAGAAACCGATGTGAACAAGCTAGTCAATTCTTCTTGGTATAATTTTTCTGAAGCAAAGTTGGTGAAGTTGGAAAATAAATTCAGTTGTCCCTCTACTTCCTTAAATTGTTGATTGATTTGTTCATAGTTCTTCTTCATGATATTCACAGTTGCGCCGATTATTGTCGTTTGATTTTTAATAAGGTTGAGTAGATGCTCTTCATTTGAGTTAACGTCTTCAATTGTTTGAGACATTTTCTCAGCGTACTCCGAATCCAGAACACCGAATAACGCATTTGCAATATTTCCGATAAAATTTACCGCTCCTCGCCTTGTTCGCGTAGATGAAGATGGTGGTAATAGTAATTCGTTGTTACTGGCTATTTCGTCTATCAGATGTTCTAGTTGTGTCGTAATAATAGTGCAACTTTTTTCTTTGGTTAATCTTTTACAGAGGTCGTGTAGGATCCGACTTCCATTTAGTACTCCTTCAAATTCACTCCAATAATTAGTCATATCGTAATATACAATCAAATCCCATTCATTTGAGATTATACTGGCTGATCCCAAATTTTCAAAATGTAGACCTGGGCTAGATTTGAAGTGTGTTGTTTCAAATCCTGGTAGAAACAAACAGGTCAAGAGTGAGTATAGTGCTGATTGTGCCATGCCCTTTTTCTTGGGTTTGTATGTATATCAGTTGAACGAGTGTCCTGTGTCGGTGTAAAGCTTGCGCAAGTCGCAAACGGTTGATTGCCTCCAACGTCATTGGTTGGTGTTAATTCAGTTGGTTTAGTTGTCTCTTCATCTTGGCTTGGAAGAGGTGCAAGTTTATGTATAGGCCTGCATATAATGGTTTTTCCCACTCGAACATTCGCCACTCGAGCCAAGCCATCATCTCCCTTTATAACCTTGATGATTCTCCCCAGTGGCCATTTTAATGAGGGCACATTCTCTTCTCTGATGATAACAAGCGAGTCTGGTTGGATATTTTGACTGGGATGCTTCCACTTATGACGTTGTTGTAGTTCGTTCAAATATTCTCTAGACCATCGTTTCCAGAATTCGTTTTTTAGATGTGACACTAATTTCCATCTAGTAAGGAGGTTTGCTCTTTCAGGCGTTGCATATGGATCGATGTTACTGGTGAGCGGTTCTCCTATGAGAAAGTGCCCTGGAGTCAATGCTGAGAGATCATTGGGATCGGAGTACATTGGAGTTATTGGTCTTGAATTCAGAATTGCTTCAATCTGAACAATGGCCGTCTCTAACTCTTCATACGTCAATGCTGCATTAGCTACTGTTCTTTTCAAAAGATATTTTGCTGACTTCACGGCAGCTTCCCAAAGCCCGCCGAAATGTGGAGCACGTGGTGGATTGAAATGCAAGTTAATTCCATTGGACTCGCATACGGTAGCTATTTCTAGTTTTGATTTGTGTGAATAAATAGACTGCTTTAATTCTTGCAGCTCATTTCTAGCGCCAACAAAATTAGTCGCATTATCGCAGTATATATTCCTACAATGATCTGGCCTTGCAATGAATCGCTTTAATGCTCCCAGAAATGCTTGCGTTGACGAATCGCTGACAACTTCTAGATGCGTGGCCTTAGTTGCAAAGCAGCAAAATACGGCAATATACGTTTTTTGTGGGCGCTTTCCTCTTGTTTTAAAGTGTGTCCACACTGGTCCGCAAAAGTCCGCACCTACATTTATGAATGGTCGCGCTGGTTGAACTCTATGTGGTGGAAATTTGCACATCATTTGTGACAACATGATTGGTTTTGCTCTAGCACATTGTACGCAATGTTGGACTATTGACCTAGCAATGGTCTTTCCCTTTATCGGCCAGAATTGTTGCCTTGTAATGAACAGCAAGGTTTGCGGGCCAACGTGGAGGTTTTCATTCTGGATATTTTTCATTAATAGTTTGGTCAACTGATGTGAGTATGGTAGCAGGATGGGATGTTTAGTATCATACGATACGTTTGCTGCCTGTAGTCGTCCTCCAACTCGCATAATGCCCCTTTCGTTTAAGAATGGTGTTAAAGTAGTTAGTTGACTATTTCTAGCTAGTTCCTTATGCTGATTTAGTTGCTTGATCTCTTCTTTGAAGTGATCTTGCTGTATTATCTTTATAATTATCATAAGTGCTTCCTAGAGCTCTTGTGCAGTCAATACTGCATCCTTAGTTTCAGTTTTGCTTTTCTACGATCCTTAAGCTTATTTACGAAGCGAATGATGTATCCTGTGATCCGTTTCAGCTTGCTGAATGAATTTTTATGGTCAATATTCTGGACAAAATGTATTGAAATTTCATCGGTTATTAGAGGAAGCGCAAGTCGCTTTTTCTCTATGTTACATTCTACCTTCTTGACATATGGTTGTGGCCAACAAGTTTCTATGCTGTATAAAAACACTGGCCCATAGAGCCACATATTACATGATTTTAACTTCTCTGGAGTTAAACCTCGTGTTAAACAATCAGCAGGATTATCATCAGAACTGACATGACGCATTGCTCAGGAATATGTAGATAAGCTTTGAATACTTGATACTCGATTTGCACAAAGCAATCTTACTACGATCTGTTTATCCTTGTTTGTAGATCGGATGTAGACTGCGGCTCCATATGCTCTTTGAGAAGCATCTGCGAATGTGTGAATTTGTACATTTTTTGATGGTTGTTCAGATAGTACTTGTCTGGGAAATCGTATGTCGTTCAGAGACTGGAGGCCTTTTCGATAATGAGTCCATTTTGTGTGCAACTCCATTGGTAGCGATGCATCCCAATCCATCTTTAATGCCCATAGTTCTTGCAGGAATATTTTGGCTGTGACTACTACTGGAGACATGATACCAAGTGGGTCAAAAATCCGTGCAACATCTGAACAAACTGTTCGTTGGGTTATCTTATTCCTTTCGATCCATGCCGTCTTGATGCTGAATGAATCGGATGTTGGTATCCAGGTTAGACCTAGGATTTTTATTTGTTCCTCATTTCCATCGTTAAATGTGAGCTGTGGCTCTCTATCTTCTGGGTGGATATCCCTTAATAGACGTGGATGATTTGCGCACCACTTCCTAAGCTTAAATCCACCTTTTGAGAGTAATTCTTTTAGTTGTGTTTGCATTTCCAGTGCTGTGGACAGGTTTTTTGATCCTTACATTACATTATCGACGTAGAAGTCTTTAGTAAGCACTTGTGCTCCTAAGGGATAAGTGGTTGCTTCTTCCTGAGCTAGTCTCTGCAAACATTTCGTAGCTAAATAGGGTGCTGACGTTGTTCCCTATGTCACCGTATTTAACTGATAGCACTTAAGTGAGTGGCTTGGGTCGCGCCTCCAATATATTAGTTTTTTTTTTTTTATATTATTAAGCCAAGCTCAGGGGATACCCTATGATGCAAAGCACAGCATGGCAGGAAGGAGATAGGGAAAGGATTAGGGGATGTGAGGAGAGTGGCGGAGGTGCCGATGTGTGTCGCCCTTAAACTTCCGCAGATTGTATGCCGGAGGAAAAACAGAAGATGGTAAGCTGTTCCACATTCGCACTGTTTGGGATAAAAAAGCATCTCGGAATTTTACTGTACGGCCGAAAGTAATTTGAAGGGTTAAAGGATGTGCGCGGTTTGCAGCGCGAGTATTGCGTGCAGGAATCATTCTACAGGGATTAGACTAGATATTTCATCAGAACATTGACCATGCATATAGCGATAAAGGAGCGAAAGGCATCCAACATTGCGGCGGTGCTCGAGTGAGTCGATATGACAAGTTATTGCCAAATCGCCAATGAGCTTGAAGGCTCTCTTTTGGACAATATCCAATGAAGCTAAGGCTGTGCGACCAGCCCCGGCCCATATATGGGAGTTGTATTCCATTCTAGGTCTAATGTGGGACTTGTAGAGGAGCGCTAGATTTGACGGGCTGAAATATTTCTTACACCTTTTCAGAAATCCAAGACATTTCGATCCTTCTTTGGCAACAGAGAAGATGTGATCTGTCCAGTTTAACTTACTGGAAATATTAATGCCAAGAATGCTTAGTGACGGTGAATCAGAAATTAATGCTCCATAAAAGAAACGGGTGTGGTTCAGTTATGATCTTGTTTTAATGAGATGAGACAGCTTTGAGTCTTAGATGCATTGAATTCGACGCGATTCGCTTTGCCCCAAGGGAGGATACTGTTAAGATCGTTATTCAATGATCTAGTCATGTAATTTCGTTTAACACATGCGGCATTCCCCCTGGATTCCGCAAGAGTGTCAAAGGAGTAAGCGAAATCAAGAGTACTGTCATCTGCGAAACTATGGATGTGATTGAAAGTAAGGGAAAGCAGATCATTAATGAAAACTAAAAAGAGAGTTGGAGAGATAACAGAGCCTTGAGGCACACCGGCATTTATGGGATGCGGTTCAGATGTAACGCCATCTAATACAACACGTATTTGGCGACTAGATAGGAAACTTTCAATCCATAATAGAAGAGGAGGGGAGAGACCAAGTGCTTTAAGTTTGGCTAAAAGGGCTGGATGCCAGACTCTATCAAAGGCTTTTGAAATATCTAGAGCAACGATTTTAGACTCACCAAAATTGTGAAGACTACGGTTCCAACGTTCGGTAAGAAAGGTCAGCAAGTCTCCAGATGAGCGTCCAGCTCGGAAGCCATATTGGCGATCGTTGATGAGATGATTAGTTTCTAGATACTTCATTAATTTTGAGTTAATGATAGATTCAAAAACCTTTGAAAGAATCGAAGTGATGGCAATTGGTCGATAATTTGAGGGATCGCTACCCTCTCCTTTCTTAGGAATAGGCTGAACGTGAGCTAGCTTCCAAGCAGTTGGAAATTTTCCTGTCGAATAAGACAAGTAGAAGAGTTTGCGCAGAGGTTTAGACAAGGATGAGGCGCAGCTTTTAATTAACAGGGGCGAATCTAGCAGCTAAAATATTAGCTTTATCCAGGGAGTCAACAATCACTTCACCATTATTAAGTAGTGAAGGTATAGAGGAACTGGTGAAATTGTTCCTGATGGTTTTGACCAGGGACCAGAAACCTTTGCTACCTTTGCGGCTTGTCAAGATTCTTTGTCTAATATTCTGGTCAAAAAGAAATTTTTCTCTCTGGATAATGGACTTGCAGGTGTTCCGTGCAGTCTTGTAGACTTGTTTCATTTCCGGACAAGGATGCAATTGATAGGCGCGAAAAGCAGACTCTTTCGCTTTTATAGCTTGGTTGCACTTATCGTTAAACCAGGAGCGATCATGCTGTTGTTGAGACCTGCTGTAAGAATACGGAATGTATTCACGCATGCCAAGATTTAGTATGTTACTAAATTGTAATGTGCATTCATCAACATCCCTCGAGGCAAAACAGACCGACCAATCAATTTCTTTAAGATACTTATTGAGACTTTCGCAATCAGCATTCTTATAGTGCCAAAGAAGCCTACTTGTAGGTGGAGCAGTTGGGCGGCACAGGTTTGAGGTGGTAAATTGACCCGTGATTAAACAATGGTCTGAATTTCCAAGAGGGGAACCGACTGAAATGGAATATTTGTCAGGATGAGATGTTAGAAACAAGTCGAGTAAATTAGCTTTATCTCCAGCTGCATCAGGAATTCGCGTTGGTGCATCCACTAGCTGTTGCAAATTAAATGATTCACAGAAGAGTTCAACGAAACGGCCCGCAGGACTTGTGGAAGAAGAATGTCTGAGCCACGGTATATTATGAACATTAAAATCGCCTGCCAGGACGATTTCGGAAGAGGGGGAAACAGAAAGCAAATGATCAATATTGTTGGAGATATTGTCAAATACGGATACCGTGTCGTCATCAGACATATTTGGGCTGCGATAAAGGAAACAGAAGTATATGATGTGCTTGTGAAGTTTGAACCTAATCCAGATATAATTAAACTCTGGATTAGCAGAAGGAAAATCTTGAAGAATAGTAAAGGCCACATCATTCCGAATATATACTGCGATCCCTCTATGCTGAGAAAAAAGAGGCACGAAGCTGTATCCAGGGACGTGATACTGATTAATATCAGCATCAGAAACGACCTTGGATTCACTTAGCTCAAGAATTGCCGGATTTTTTGAGTTAAGGTGGCAGTACACCGAAAACCGATTTGCTCTTAATCCGCGAATGTTGCAGAAATCTAAAATGAAATTCTGCATGCTGAAGGCAAAAACAAAAAAGCAAAAAAAAAAAAAGCGACACAACAACACAAAAATTTGGGCGCCACCAGCAGCAGTCAACGACACAGCGAGGTAAAAAAAAACAATAATAGTGTTATGCCTATTGCTGCTTTCAATACCTTAGACTGTGCAGTTCAATGACCACAGCTGAGTGCACCCGGATTGCTGATCAGTGACAAGTGCTAATGCATTTGCACTGATCACAGATGAAGAGAAGGAAAGGAAACGTTACCGTGCTGCTGGCTTATAGAATAATAGATAAAATTTATTTTGTTTATTTATTAATTTAACGGTCGCGTCGGAATTTAAATAATTAACGAATTGATTAGTTTGAAAATGATTAGCACAACACTATCACTTGACTTAAATTAATTGGTTGGATATATGTTTAGATTATTTGATCTACAAAGGCAACGTCCGATCTGAATTGGAATTGTCTTTCCTTTTCGTCAATCAGTATTTGCCGATACATTTTTTCAATATCAGCGGTGAACACAAATCTTGCCTGTCTAAAACGAAGTATTATTGAAAATAGCTCGTCCTGAATAGTAGGGCCGGCAGCCATTATATCATTTAACGAAAGATTTGATGATGTTTTGCAGGAAGCATCAAAGACAACTCTAAGCTTGGTTGTTGTACTTTCCGGTTTGCTGACGCAATGATGTGGGATGAAGTAATACGGAACTCCAATTTCCTTAAAATTTGTCTCTTGCATATGACCAAGGCGTCTATATTCCTAAAAAGGGCAGTCTAACTATAAACCGTCCCGATTGGTCTCTCCTCACTGTTTGATTAAAATGTTCCTCACATCGTTTCTCTGCGAGTGTAAGGGATTTTTCCTCTTCTGTGGCTTCTTCCAAGTGGCAGAATTTTTCTAATTGTTGGTCAATGTCTTGGTCCTTGCTCAATATGCCGCATATTTTCTGATTACTGGCCATCTGGTCTATTTTTCCTGCTAGTACCCATCCTAGCACGGTATTCTGGAGGGTTGGTAACCCATTGCCGAGTTTAATCTGTCCCACCGAGAGTAGCTGATAGTAATACTCTGCACCAATAAGCAGATCTATGCGGCCAGGTTTGTCAAAAACTGGATCCGCCAACTTAATGTTTTGTGGGATTAGCCATGTTGATGTATCAATACACTGACTTGGCTGTGGTGCCAATATTTGTTTTAGGATGAATGCTTCCAATCTAGTTGAGAATCCATTCACTCGTGACTGCATCAACACATTGACACGATGGTTGGCTTGTTGCTTCACTTGGCCAATGCCTTGCACCTTCATAATATCTGGAACTCCGCTGAGGCCCAATTTTTTGACAATTCTTTCTGTTACGAGATTAACCTGGGATCCGGAGTCAAGAATTGCCCTGCACTCAACATTATCACCCTTATCTGTTGTCAGTTTCACTGTTACTATGCTTAGAAGGACATGGCTTCCATTCTGTTTGGACTTTCCTGCAGTCAATGTGACCGATTGATCACCTTGATGTACTTTGTTACTTGACTGGAGTTGCCCTGAGTGATGTGCGTGAGGTTTTCCGTCAGAACTGTCTTGTATATGCACCAAGGTATTATGTTTCTTTGAGCAATTTGTACATCCTCTAAGTGTGCAGTTGCTTGCTGTATGGCCTGCTCTTAGGCAATTGACACACAACTTGATGTTCCTCAATACCTTCAAGCGATAGGTGGGTGTTAGCTGCAGAAATTTCTGACATGCGAAAAGCTGATGGTTCTCATTACATAATACGCATTTGGTTCCTACAGCATTTGTTGATACCAATGCGTTAACCCGTCTAGAAAACTGGTTGGGATTCCGATAAGTCTCAGGTTGCACTTTGCCTTTGCTTCCAAGGGCTTCCAATGACTGGAACCGTGTTTCCAGGAAGTTTAGAAAATGATGCACTGAATGCAGAGCTCTAGGTTGGTCAAGAGATTGTTCATATAAACTATGGGACATTTTGTCTAATTTTCCTATTAGTATGTGGAGCAGCAATGGGTCCCAGTTATTTGTCTTGACTTTAAGGTTCTCAAGTCCTAGAATAGCTTCCTTCGTGGTGTCATGTAGAGACTTAAGCGTTGATGCGTTCTCTGAAAGCAGTTTTGGCTGTGACAACAGTTTGCTTAACAATGCTGTCACTAACAACCTGGTATTGTCATATCTGGCTTTCAACATCTCCCAGGCAGTCGTATAATTTTCGTTGGTTAGGCTAAGATGTCGAATTAGTTTTTCGGCTTCTCCTCTCAGGTTGGTTTTGAGGTACCACATTTTCTGGCATGCGCTCATTGGCTGGTTATGTACCATCTGAGCAAACAAATCATAGAATTGGCGCCACTTTAAATAGTCACCATCGAATATTGGAATTACAATCCTTGGCAATTTCATCGATACATTATTGTTTGGAGTATCGTTTATGTTGGTCATGGAACATTGAGCCAATTTATCGGAAAGCTTGATTATTGTAGATTGCACCATCTCTTCAAAGTTGAAATATTCATCTATATTGTAACCAGCTGATGCTGGTTCGTCAGATAGCTCCCAAAATTCATTATTGCTTGCCTGAATTTGCAACCAATATTTCTCAATGTGATGGATGTTCATTGGCTTGAATTCCTTGCGGCAGGCGACGCAAGGATTCCAACCTCACCCTTTGTCTTCTGATGATCTTGTTTAGACCATGGTCTGCATTAGCGGATTCTTGACAAAAATTGTAGTCGATAGCTGGTGCAATTCCCTCTGTCCTCTCCATTGGGTTAGCAGGAGGGGCATCTACATTGTTGTAACTATCATGCTCCTTGCGGCGTGCACCTGTACTAGTGGAAGTTAACAAGGGCTGGGTTGGATGGCCCTCCTTTCTGGTTGTGAATTCAGTTGATTGGCCGAGAACCTCTTTTTGCACACCATTTTTCTTTGGAGATGATAGAATGGTATTATCGATGCTGACATCTAGTTGCTCACTCGCCAAACCTAACTGCTCAATACTTGCAGCAGGCAGAGCTCTTGGTAAGTCGATTTCTGAATAAGATTGAATCTGTGTTGAGATTTGATCTCGATATTTTTCATAGACTATTCTAATGCCATTGTAGTAGTCTTTAGTGTATTATAAATGGCTTAGCTTTGATTCGTATAATATTGTCCCTAGATTCAAATTCATCCCAGAGATTGGTTAAACGTCTAAGCCTCTCTTCTAGGTAATGCAGAGTTTTTCTGTATGATGAATCTTTTGTATAGTTCGAGATGACCTGTTCGATGGCGTCTCCGGTCGTATTTTGCGCTTGAGCTAGTTCATCCATGGTGCGGCTCCTTGTGGTAGGATGATCTTGATCAAGTATGTGCTTCACAAGATCACGTCGGGGTCACCAAAATGTTAGGCTCCTTTGCCTATTGTCGTAGTAGGGCAGTCAAGGTTCTTGTACCTTGGCTGTTGATGGTAGTGTATCAGGCGCTTGTACCTGTACACTAAGCTTAAGAATGATGATTGCTGAAAGGGAATTGGTTAACTAAAAAACACCTAACTCTTAAGATTTTAAAAAACACAATAATATATTTAATTTTTCGCATCTTATTTATATAAGTTACAATTTGTTGCGATTGCACCTTTTCACTCATTGTGCAATTCCCACGGAAATCGTACATACGTACATACATACATACATAATTTTAAAATTCATAATTCACATAATTCGCAGTGTCATCTGACGCCGAATTCTACCCCGTGACCATGAAATTTTTATGATAAACGGCTATGTGGGAAAATATTTTTGGATCGCAAGCTTTTTGTTTGTCGTGGGGAATGATCGCGATGAGTGAAAAGGTGCAATGACGGCAAAATAATATTAAATTAAATTTGATCAAATTTTCTCGAAATACATCGGAATTTTTCCTAAATCTAAACAATACTTGTAAATAAAACACAATTTCTTCCATAAATTTTCTTAGAATTTCAAGATTTTTAAATTCATTTAAAAGGAATTTCGATACCTGCTGGTACACGACTGGGTCAATTGTAATTAAAAAATATGTTATACCTATACATAAGTAGAATTTAATGGAGCTTAAATCAACAGTATTTTATATATTGTATCTATTGTGTCATATGTTGTCAGATTGGGACAGGGCTGTACTAGTTCCAAAGTAACAGGTTGCTCCAATTTTACCCATCTCTACGCTACGCTATGTTTGCAGTATACGCAATATCAAAGAAAGAATGGATTTGAAAAACTGCTCATTTACGCTACGCTGTACTACGCTTTTAGTCCGCACGAGGCCAAAGGCTACGTACACAACGAGGCGAGGCGAGGCCAGGCTAGGCACTTGAGCGAGGCGAGGTGAACATACACCTCGAGGTGACGTTCAGTTTCTTGGTAAATCGCGAAGTAGAATAAAATAGAATAGAATAGAATATTTGTTTATTTGGAAGAGATACTGCAAGATTTACATATCTTTTTCTTAGCACCAATTAGAGTGGAAATACAGTAATACAACTGAATAGATCCGATTCAGGAAGAAGAAGCTTGGAAGCTTTGGATTCCACGAGGGCTTGTCTCCGACGTTATTTCAAGAGCGCATGATCCGCCACTAGCTTCTCACGGGGTATAGGGAAAACACTGGAACGTCTGAGAAGACACTTGTACTGGCCACGAATGACAGTTGATGTCAGAAACTACGTAGGCGCCTGTGACGTGTGTAAAGAGATCAAAGCCCCCAATACCATTCTTAGGCCACCTATGGGAGTCCAGTCTGTGACAGAACGACCATGGCAAAAGCTGTACCTATATTGATTTTCTGGGTCCTTATCCTCGATCAGTGAAAGGAAATGTCTGCATCTTAATAATTCTTGACCACTTTTCAAAGTTCCCGATTCTCAAACCTATGAGAAAAGCATCTACACTCAATGTGTGCCAGTTCATCGAAACGGAAGTGTTCCATGTGTTCGGAGTCCCGGAAACGATCGTCTCTGACAATGGAGTCCAATTTTGCTCGGCTCAGTTTACCAGATTACTGGACAAGTATGGGGTGAAGCACTTGCGAACGGCAGTTTACTCGCCGCAAGCAAACGCCCCAGAGCGAGTAAACAGGTCTCTATTGTCAGGGATTAGAGCATATATTCGGAAGGAACAAACAAAATGGGATGAGAAGCTGAGCCAGATAGCTAGTTCCCTCAGGAGCTCTTTCCACCAAGCAACTGGTTTCTCTTCATATCGAACACTTTTCGGTCAGCAAATGATTGAACATGGCATCTCCTATTCCATCTTGGAAGCCTTGGGACTCTTCATGAGCCTCTGAGAGTAGATGCGGAAGACAAAACGAGATAGATCCGTGCGAGAGTGCAGGAGAACTTACACAATGCGTTCGAACAGGGTTCAAGAGCCTATAATCTCAGGGCGAAGCCTGTTACTTTCAAAGTGGGTCAGGTATTCAGACGGAATTTTGCCCAAAGCAACTTCCAACAGCAAACTAGTGCTAAACTGGCACGAAAATTTGTCAAGTGTCGGGTTAGAGCCAAGAAAGGAAACTCCTTATACGAGCTTGAGGATCTGCAGGGGAAACCCTTAGGAGTGTATCACGCCAAAGACATCAGGCAGTGATATCCATTCTAGAAGCGTCATCTATCTACTGTCACTTTTATTTCTGGTAGCCCTAAGAAGGCATCCAGCCAGCTTCACTGGTAAACTATAGGATATCGCGAAGCCCTCTTATTGCCCCGTCAATGGTATGTGATATACCTGTTGGAATTCAATCTCGTCAACACCTCTACCTCTTGTGAGTAGATAACCTTTTTATAGTCCCTTCCAGATCGGCCTCATTACGAGGATTTTTCTTTGCCTGTCCGTCTACAACGTTTCGTTAATCGGCAACCGTCGGACATAGTAGTACCAAATCTAGATCCTGGTAGCCCTAACAGGCATCCAGCCAGCTTCACTGGTAAATTATAGGATATCGCGAAGCCCTCCTATTGCCCCGTCAATGGTGGGCGATATACCTGTTGGAATCCAATCCTGTATACGGCTGTTAGTAAGTTAAGAAATGAAGTCGACAACGTCACCACTTCGAGTCGTAGTCGAGTACGAGTAATGAGGAATGCTAATTGGGTCGTGGGTCGAGACACACATTGGGCGCCCGCAGCGATGAGGCCTATGTTTAAGACCGGCTAGCTCAGTCGACTATTTTTCAGCGTTGTCTGAACCACGGGTGGTCTAGACCACTCTGCCTTGTTATGGTCGTAGCGTGCTGCCTATAGCAACGTGCTACACTGAGAACTACCGCAGCACGGATGCCATACCGACAGTCCGCACGCACCCTAGCTCGGAGGATTCTTGCTTGTCATTGATGGAGAAGAAGAAGGCAATCTTCTCTTCCTGTCAAATCATCCAGAGAAACAGCGCAGACGAATACAACAAAAAAGGAATTTCGTAGACATCGGCTAGAAAATAAATCCTGTAAGTAGAGTTAGAATATTTTTCAGCCCTCATACTGATCTATTTTCAATTAATAGAGGTATTTTCACCTACCACGCACAATTTATACCTCAAGTAAGGCATCACCTTCTTTTCATCCAGCTAAAAGGGTATTCAGACCTTTCGGGTTTAATTGCGGTGTATACAGACCCGCAGAGAAAATTGCAGCAT
Organism: Dioctria linearis; assembly: GCA_963930735.1. Lineage (NCBI taxonomy): Eukaryota > Metazoa > Arthropoda > Insecta > Diptera > Asilidae > Dioctria > Dioctria linearis. The sequence continues at coordinate 120,709,534 of OZ005742.1, read as the reverse complement.
TAATGCTGAAAGATTTATCACGGTAAGGAGCTTACCGATGGATTTGACTGCGGTTACTTAGCATGACGTGGAGCAAGTTGTCGGATAAGTCCTGCAAAAGAAATACGTGCGATACGAGGAATTGGCTGAGAAAACCATATCCATACGACGGTGAATCTTGGATACTGCTAAAATCCAACAAAATACTCATCACGGTGCCGTACGCAAATAAAAAAACTTCCAGTCAACTGTTTGGCAGATTGTGCTTGGTACGTACATACACACAGTAGTTTAGAATATAAATATATAATTGAACAAGTAAAAAAGCTAGAATTGGTCTAAGACCAATTCTTATGATACCCTAGATGAATGCCCGTATTAAATTTCGTATGGTCACAAGTTTGATTTTGAAGTTGTTTTTCGCATATATTTCTAGAACGGTTTGTTGCACAGAAAAAATGATTATTACCAATTTTATAGGATTTCGTATTCTGCAGAAGTTTTTAGTACAACAAAAATGTCTTGGACTGATCGTTTTCAAAGTATGCGTAAAAAACCTAAATTTTTATATGGCAACACCAAGAAGGAGTTGCCCGATTTAGTCCATTTTTAACATTTTATTTGCTAATATAGTAAAAACATCATGTACGAAATTTCAGCTCTCTACGTTGACGCGTTCTCAGGATGTGTCCAAATATATAGCGGAAAACGAAATTTTTATATGGCAACCCCACGAAGGAGTTGCCCGATTTGTCTCATTTTCGAACTTAATTTTACTTTTTTTTTAAAGTCCGTGTACAAAATTTCAGCTCTCTAAGTATACGCGTTCTCGAGTTATCGTGCGCACGGACGGACGGACATGCCAAAATCAAAATAACTTTTAATATTATGAATGAGTGTCCAATCCATTTTGCTCTACCATCATTATTTCGAGGTGTTACAAACGGAATGACAAACTTAGTATACCCCTATAGATTTCATCTAGGGTATAAAAAGAAAAAGATGAGAATTGCAACTGGTTACCATATCAATGCAATAAGGAAATTTGCGGAAAATGAATTGAATAACATAAATGAATGAGAGAAGGTTATAGGTCATGGATGATCTAAATTTATGTCAAAGAAAACATAATCGAATTTTAGTAAAATTTTAGTAATTAATTTCCATGATAGTTATTGGGAAATCAGCCTTAAATAATTTATAAATAATGTTTTTATACTCAAGTGAACTAAATTAATCTTAACAATTTAACTGTGACATGTAGGTAGGGTACATTAATCTGCATAAAGTTATTATTCGTTTTTTTTTTTTTGGATTAGTACAAAAAGGTACAAAGTTACAAAGAATGTAAAAATCTTCAAAAACAATCGAAGAAATGAAATAATATCGTGAGTACGAAACTAAACATTTGCAAATGGAAGAACTCGTTGAACGCACGAATAATTCTTTATTAATTTTCCTTGTAGTTAGTATATTTCCGCGTAGGGATTTTCTTGATTTCTTTTGTTCAACAGGTTGTCCTTTGTGAATTTACATATTTCAAATCTATTTTTAAGATTTTCTTTCATCATTAGAGATACATTCAATTCATGATAAGTTTATGAGAATTGATTTAAATTTAAAATATAGTTGCATAGGAGGAATCCATTTTCTTTCATCATTAGAGATACATTCAATTCATGATAAGTTTATGAGAATTGATTGTAATTTAAAATATATTGTCGTAAGAGGAATCCAGGACTATGTATATATTTTTCGAGAATGTCGTAATCTAAATTTAGTAACAGGAATTATAGCGTAAAAATGAATTGCTGAATACTTTTTATTTCTCCCTTCACGATCCCGGAGCCCTCTCGCATGAAGGTCGTTTAGGTCCGCTAGTCTATCTTTACAGGTCTACAAGTGACTCTGAAAATATCTGCCCTCAGAGTCAGTTGGGTGGTTGGGGCATGCAGTGAAGGCATACCACCTGCGCCTTCAATGTTGGATTAGGTAAGTGACGTAAAGGTCCCTTCAGGACTGAATGTGTGCCGGCATTTTGTTAAATAGGCACGTTTTTTTTGATTATGGCAGACGGCAGCGGCAGGTTTTTTCGTGGAACCTCCCCACACTCTGCCAATAGCCGAGGCGAGCTAGCGTGCCGCCCTGCAGTCAACGCTGTCCGTCGAGTGATCTGTCAGCTCATGCTGGCAGTCTGGACTTCACGTCCAAGCCAATCACTCTACATACTTCCATAACATACTTACTTGATCTTATCCCGGGGGGATTTTTACTCCATTTTCTGGTTAGTCAAGTGAAACCGCAATTGACTATACGAATCACGATAAGAATTGGGTGATTCTCCGCTGCAGTTTGCTGATTAGGCTTTCTCCAATAGATTTACACATCCATTAAAATCTAGATTTTAAATTGTGTTCATCCGGCATCTCGAGAAGTTCTTCTTCTTCTTCTCCTTTCTTTTCTGAATGTGCTCAGTCCCAGCCAGGGTTAAATTGTCCGTTCACGTCAAACGTGGCAGCACCTTCGCCGTGTTGACTAATGTAAATTCTTCTACATTGTCGCATGCAGCACGCCACGACTATAACATGCTTCTGAATTGTATAGAAATGAATAATTACATTTCAATTGAAAATTTAAACTTTATAATATCATAAAAATAATTTTATTCATGTGTCAGTTTCTATGTTTTCAGAAATACTCGTTTTCATAGGAAAGCATTGGGATAAAATGAATTCATAGCGTACCTAAAAATAACCCAAGGTCTTTTTATTTACATAATACATTTTACCAAAAATAATTTCCTTCTTTAACAATAAGAATCTATTTTACATATATTTTTCATATATATTTTATAGGAATTTGGAAACGACTGTCACAGGCTTTGGATATTAATTATCCCATTTTGATTAATTTTCAAAATCAAGTTTGGAATTTCATAAAGAAGTCTCAATCATTGCTGCAATTTTATGAGCTCCCAGAGACAAGAGAAAAATTGAAGATTTTTAATAGGAAGGACTACACAGATTCAATAGGCGAATGTATTTTACCGGTAAGTCCAACGGTTAATAATTTATAAAATAATTCTGAGCTTTACAATTTTAAATTAGGATGAATGCCCTTTTACCAGATATGAATACTGCCCCATTGAAGATGGCGAAATTAGAGGCTCCTGCCAGTTTTATAAAACGAGAAAAAATATTTCATTTGAAGAAATAAAGGATATGTCTTTGGACGAAGTTTTAGGGAGGTAAGTTTTATGTGCAACCCTTTATTTTCTTAAATTTGTTCTTATGTATTTTAATTTTGTGGACTATTATTTATGACACCTTTAATTTTAATCCGCAATCAGTCATTGTGTAAATTCATCCCTTCTAATCGATTAAAGCAGATTCATCGTTTAAAGTAAATAATGTTAATTATTAAAATCACGGTGTAGTGGAAAAGATCAGAATCAGCACAAGATCTTTTGTCGTGTCATAATATACGACAAAATGAAATGAACTTTTCTTCTGCTTGCTACATGGTTTTATTCAGCTCAACAAGCCTTGCGTAGAATGCACTTGAAACGACACTTCACATTACAAATCCAATAATATTATTTCGAATTTATGTAGGTATAGAATATCCATTTACCATAGTTGAAAATATTTGTCCTCGGAAGCAGTTGACTAATTTGTCGTACTTTTAGGCGTATATTCTGACGTTGATTCATTGCGAATTTATTATAGTTAATTTTTTATGAAAAGGATAAATCAGAAAATGGACTTTTCCACTGTTTTTTTTGTTTTGTTTTATGCTACACTGCAAGCTGCATTACGTAGAATGTTATTTCGAATTTAAGCAATTATAATGCTCTAGTAGGTGTAGAATTTCCATAGACAGCGCGAATGTGCTTTACTCTTTCGAGACTATTACTAGTCTATAGGCAATTTTCAATCTACTTTATACGAGCAGAGAAATTAAAAGCAGAGACCGAATATAACTGGTTTTTTGAAAATTAAAAAAAAAAGCTGGGATAAATTATGATCGTGGAATTTAGGGGAATATACCAAAAGATGTCTCCTGAAACCCGTTTCGATTCCTGTATAAAGCTTTTGAAAACTTAACTTTTTTTAAAAAAAAAAGCTAAGAAAAAGTAAGCTGTAAAGGCTTAATTTTTTCTGGCAAAAACAAAAAGCCAGCTTGACATTTTATTTTTTGTGATTCGTATAGTCAAGCCGGAAATATAAAAAGCCAAGCTGGCTTCTTATTTTTCGGGACCGAACCAGTTATGAATTTTTATGAATAAAGCTTAATTTACATATTTTTCCCGCGGACGGGAATCGAACCTCTTGTTAGAATTGGGCAAAGATGAAGAATAGAAAAATTTTTAAGAACTTTTATTTTTAACGATTCTAAATCAAATCATAAATACAAGATGAAAAAACAACCGCCTCGTCTGGGGTTTGAAACCGGGACCTTCCGCTTGCCGGGCGACTACTCTTACCACTTAGCTAACGAGATCAGTGTTGCCAATTAATTTTTCTAAAATCGGCTAATTGTATTTTGAAAATCGGCCAAACAGATTTTAAAAATCGGCTAAAAATCGGCAAATGTCAAATACAAACAGAAAATCAACTGCCCTGTAAATTTGGTTTAGATATGTAATATTAAAAACAGAAGCTTCAGCTTTTAACTAAATTTATCGCACTGGATGAGTTCCGATTGAAGATATTGTATTTCTGGTACGGAAGGATGCTCGAAATTATGCTCATGTTAAAGATCTGCTAACTATGAACGAGGAACTGAAGAAGGCTAGAACAGCGTTTGATGTAATTAATTACGTTGCGAAGTAAGGGTTCCTCATGACCAGCTTTAAATGCAGTCGAAATTTCGTGCTTCAATTTAACATAACAGTGTGCAGTTTGGTAGAGTTGCCTGCTCAAATATACGAAAATCATACTTGTTCGTTAATTAATCGATGCCTTTAGAATTGATTGGATTCAACGATGACCACCCGTCTTTTTTTCTGAACCAATAAAAATAATATAAAAGAAGACTGGTAGGAATATTACTCTTCCCTTATGACCACTAAATCGTCACAAGTACTGTGATATGAACCATAAATATGTAAAATATGCTATGCACCATATTATGTATTATAAAACCAGATGAAATAAAGGACAGTTACTGCGAATGATTGAGGTGTTTGAACAAATTTTTGGCAATGTAATGAAACATTGCAAACCAGGCCTTCGACGAGGCAGAGACAAAGATTATCTTATGTTACTCCCGAAATATACGGAGTTTAATGGTTAATCTTAAATTTAAAAGAACTCACATAGTGAAATGGGGATCCAGAAGATGTATAAATTCCAATTCACATATAAGATCAACGGTTCAATATATTTAACTTAAGTGTAACAAGTCATAGGTAGGTAAAAAATACAATTTTTTTACAAAATATTTTGTAGAATCATGATTAATAAAATCGTACAGATTTAGGCGTTTTAGGTGATTCGGCAAGTGTTGCTTTTATGATGCAATTCCCTCGTAACCAAAATGAGACAGCCACGATCGCACAATCAGCTAGGGGTGTGTATGTAGGGGACCAACGCACTGCTGTTGTGCTATCAAGCCTCCAACACATATGTCAACGTTATTACAAAGGAAGTGTTTACTGCCTGCATGAATTATACTTAGCACTCGATTCAACGCTTCGTTGTAATCGAATGATGACGACAGGCAGAGCGACGAGCGACATCAAATTGTTTTCTGATTTATTTAAATGATATTCCCAACAGAGCTTGCTGTTCCTCCTTCAACACTAATACGGTAACCGGAGCCTCAAATTTGTGCTAAGAGCATACCTAAAAACAATTTTTGTTTTGATAAAGGTAACATTTTTAGAAACACTGCAAATCATACCTTTCGATGAATCCACTTTTTCCTCATAGTTGCATCCTTAGTTCCTACACCTCCGCTAAACATAATTGGTTTCACATATTCATCTCGCAAATAAGCAGTATTTTCAATTCCTTTAGAGATAGCAAGAGCCGAAATAATTGGTTCACCAAATTTATTGCCATAATCAGAAGCTACGTCACTTCCTTCGGTAATAATTTTCAGTGGAGATGCAAAAGAAGGGGGAAATTCGAATTTTGCATTCCCATTTGGAAGATGATAGCCTGGAATGTTTAAGTAATTAACACAGTAACCAGCTGTCCCAGCTATTTATTGGCAAACCTCCTCAACCAACGCCCTGATCATCCTTGTTATATTTAAAAATATCATTAATATTAGTATTCAAAATTAATCTATATGCATAAACATACCTAATCCTGCCACCGGTCCTTATTGTAGGCTCCACTGAAAGGCGCAACAGCAGTTGGCATATTGTGAGTTTCTGCAGCAGTTTGTTCAAGTTCTTCTACTGGTGACTATATTTTGGAAAGCAAATCTTTTATTTTCGGAAGCATGTAACAGACTGGCCATACTGGCCGGTGTTACTATTGTTAGAGGTAGAGAGATTTCACGTTGGGACTTCAAAATTGTTGTAAACAGATTCCAAGCCAACAGCTAGTGTATTAATCATGAGTGAGAGCTGCTAACGGGCGCCAGGCCTCGTGAAGATCCAACAGTTCCTTCCGGTGTAACGTATAGAGGCCAATTTCGATTCAGAAATTTTAAATTTTATTAGGCTTGGTAAGGGAAATCAACTTAAGCAACAACGACTTTAAGATAAGAAAAAAACAACGAATTATGAACTCACGCTGAAAGGTGACTCGACTCTCCTCCACCAGAACTACCTCTCTTCCAGCCGGCTAAGCTCGTCGATTGGGCCGTGGGATGGGAAGAAGAGGGGAGCCCCAACTCCAGGTATAGATGAATGTACAAGTGCCACCACTGACGGATTCAATCCTGTCCTGTCGATTTGTGCAATGGTAATTTCCCCATCAACTTTATTCGCACAACAACAACTCTTCTACCAGGATTGCCCCATAGCAACTCTGCGAATTACAAAAAAAAACTGTCTTCCATCAAGTTCTCCCAGACAAGGAACCCAGCTCTAGCTACAACCGCAGCGTAGCGCCAGCTGACAATTAATGTCTTGATCTGATCTCGCCATCGCCAACTCCAGCTTGTACCCCAAGGAGTGAAACCTTACACCATCACTGCGTTAGGCTTTGTTCTTAGTTAAACGCATTCGGTTCAAATATTTTTTTCTTTCTTTTAATTAAACATTATCTGTGAGATCTGTGCTCAAGCTAAAGGGGGGTGCCGGTTGTGAAAGATAACTCAACTTTAACAATTCAAATATAAAAAATTTTTATTCAAAAATATATCGCTTAAAAAACTATTATCACAAATTCAATTTGACACCTAACCTAACTTACTACTATCTTTCAAAAATTCAATACTTATATCTACTAAAACAATTCAACATATAAATTCAATAAGGTAGAAAAATGCTGCCACAGAGATTGGCTCCCTTTACTTCTGAAAGAAAGAGAAGAAAATCCACTGTTAATTCAATGATGTAAAATAAAAATAAAAAAAATTGAAGTTTTAGTGCTGCACGTCTAAGCACTATAGTAGTAATGGAAATAATTATTTTGGCAGAAGTAAATTTCTGCAGCAAGAGTAGATTCCTGCTTAGATGAAATAAGTAGGAGTAAATTCCTACTGAGATGACTGATAGAGATTAATGCAGAAGTAAATTTCTGCAGTAGGAGTAAATTCCTACTCAGGTGGGAGATGAAAAAATAAGCAGAATTAAATTTCTGCAGTAGGAGTAAATTCCTACTTAGGTGTGGGATGGAATTATCAGAATTAAATTTCTGCAGTAGGAGTAAATTCCTACTTAAGTGTGGGATGGAATTAGCAAAATTAAATTTCTGCAGTAGGAGTAAATTCCTACTTAGGTGTGGGATGGAATTAGCAGAATTAAATTTCTGCAGTAGGAGTAAATTCCTACTTAAGTGTGGGATGGAATTAGCAGAATTAAATTTCTGCAGTAGGAGTAAATTCCTACTACGTTTTGGCTTCATGATGGGTTGCCTTGGCAACGCTCGTTTTCAAGGTTTGTTAAACTTTGACGGCGTCGGCGTCACACATTGACGTCATTGTGGGACCATTAACGCTGCACTGAACTCTGACTGCGGCGAAGGCGAGAACATCTGATGTGATGTCAAATGACATTACGAAAACGTAAATATACTGCGGTAGGTATACTTGGTAAGTTTGTTATATTTATTCTATTTATTAGTTATTTATAAGAGTTTTTGTTTATTTTCATGTGAAAAAATAGTGGAGGAAGTTTTAGAATGGCGTTGGATTGAAGGGAGGAAGTTCCTTAACCTCAGATAAGTATTTTTTGTTTAAATTATTGTAAGATAAGATTCTTTGTGTTTTGTTTTTTATCTTCTTAGGTATATATCTGGGGATGAACCAAGGACTCATCGCGGGATTATATATGTGGACTGAACATTTTAAATTCTCATACTTCACAATAAATTCTATTCCTCGCCGTAAGGAAATTTCCTTTTATTTTCTTATGCACTGTAAATTTACCCCTTAATATTAACGAGGAAGCTAAGAATTCCACCTAACCTACTACAGGCACTTCATGTACAGCTTAACCCTAAGGAACCCCTCATTCACTATCCACTGCTTCATTAACTCAATCAATACATCCGACTTAAATTATCGCGGCAAATACTACACCCCCTTAATATATATAACTAAACCACACAAATTCCACTCGGCCTTCTGTTATATTCGCCTTCTTATGCTACTACGTAAGTATATATATATATGTATATTCAACAAAGCCTTATTATAATTTTGAATAATAATTATTAATTAACCATTGAATAGGTACTCACCCCTACACTCCAAATGCGCACTTGACGTGATGGGTCCTGAAATGAATCTCGTACTCTAGGACTATATATATATACATACATATATACAACGTTCACTCTTATAGATTAGAATTAAATTAATTCGGCGTTCTTGTTTCCTTCATTTTTTTTTTGTTTATCGGCCACGGCTGGGGTTTGCAAGTAATCCTGGATTTTAATGTGTGCAATATTTTGCTTCTTGTGGAATGACGGTTGTTAAGCGGTGGTGTAGGTTATGGCTGTAAGTGGGCCTACTCTGTCTTATATTTCTTGGACTGAGTCGGAGGCGCGCTTCGCTGATTCAACTGCACGCCCCCCGACCTATAACTAAAATTCCCAGGTTACAAACTTCCCTTATTGGTCAAAATTTGAAAATTCCTTACCTCCATTCTCCGTTATTCCTAAATTTTTCTTTTGGCGAAATTAATTGGTAAAACTACAAGTTTGTCTTTCGGGGTTTCAGTTCTGCTAATCATAACCCGATTTCCTCGTTCCCTTTGTCCTTCCACGCACTAGGGTTTTCTGCGTTTATTTACTTTTACAGGTTTGAGGAGTCTCAATTTGATTTCCCTTTATTTTTCTCGGAATCCTTCTTGAGCTTATACTAAATCACAAATTATAACCTGGCGGTGGGAATTCTACCCCTTTCCTAGCTAACAAGATTTTACAATTATTCACACTCGATTAACAATTTGATTTTAACCGCGTACTCGAGTGGCAACTTGTTGCTCAGAGGGCCGGTTGATCAAAAAGAACTGTTCTCGAATTATCTCGGCGTCCCGTTGACTTTGTTATCACGCCACGAAAACAAGGCCTTTGTTGTCAAGTTCGTGACATGAGCCATTTGGTCGGCTCGCTACCGGCCGGTAGGTGGCTCTCTTTACTCCGACCAATCTAAGTTCTACACGCAACCCTGTCACTTATCGTTTCACAGGGTGGCTGAATTCCCAATTCGTTGGGAAGAATTTACTTGCTGGTTTATATAAATAAAAATTTTATTTTATTTTTTTTTCTTCATACTTAGCATTTCCGGATCGCTCGTTACAATACAAGCTCGGAATATTGCCCGCAGTATTTCCGAGGCTGAAGTTCAAAAAAAAAATGTCGTTATTTCAAAGTACCCTGATTACTAGCCATTGGCTTTGGGAGCTGGCGGTGGCGCCATAGCATTGAGATTTTCGAAGACGGCTCAGCAATTGGAGTCCCCACATCTGTAGGTTACCATATGGGTTGGGTTGACGAATTGTCAAACGAGGGACAGGGAAAAAAATTTGATTTGCCGGTGAGAGGTATATCACCCACCATTGATACTAGCAATAGGAGGGTTATGCGATATCCTGTATTTTGCAAGTTAACTTGCCGGATGCCTTCTTAGGGCTACCGAGGAGGTCACTGTAACGTGTGGCTGACCCACACTCTGAGATAGAGATCTAGCCGGGCTTTAAATCTTTGGCGTGATAAATACCGATTTTCTTGCCTTGGCAGTCTTCTATTTCATAACAAGAGCTGCCAACAGCTCTCACAATCCTACATTTTAAAAATTTCCGGGCTAATTTTGCACTAAACTTCTTGCAAGCGTCGCTCTGTGCGAAATTCCTGCAGTACACTACTTGTCCGGGAGAATAATTCCTAATAGCGCTTCGCAGGTTATACTGTTTACGGTGTCTTTCTTTGGCCTTGCGCAAGTTCTCTGTCACCTGGGCTTGTATAAGGGCTCTAGCACATGAATTCTCTACTTGGATATCTCCTTCCTCTAAGGCTTGGAGCTTCCTGAGGATGCCGTAGCTGGAGGCATGCGTGATCATATGCCGGCCAAAATTCAAGTAATATGGCGTATATCCCGTGGAGTCGTGGATGACGTTTCTGAAGGCACAGTTAATTTCGGACAAATTTTCATCCCATTTCCGGTGATCTTTATCCAAGTAAGCCCTGATTGCTGCTAGGATGTTACGATTGACGCGCTCGGAAGCATTTACTTGAGGACTATAAACAACTGTGCGGCTGTGTTTGATACCGTACGTTTCCACGAATCTTTTGAATTCCTTGGACGTACATTGCGCGCCATTGTCAGACACCAAGGACTCAGGTACTCCAAAAAGATGGAATACTTCCCTTTCTAGGAAGGGAATGACTAGTCTTTTCCGTGCGTTTCTTAATGCTTTTATTAGAACGAACTTCGTGAAGCGGTCTATGACTATAACAAGGACAGTATTCCCCATTTTTGAGCGAGGATATGGGCCTAGGAAGTCAATATTGATGTGTTGCCAAGGACTTACTGGAATTACAGGTTCACCCATCTGAGGACGAAGACATTGATTGGGGGGCTTGCATTCTTTGAAAGTTTGACAATTTTTAATAAAACTAGTAGTTTGGGAAACCAGGCGTGGCCAGTAGAAATAACGCTTCAATTTCTCGATCGTTTTAGAGACTCCGCTGTGCGATGAGAGAGGTGGGTTGTGAGCTTCACTTATTAAGAATTCCGTGAGGATTCCTGGAACCCAAATCCTCCATGAAGTCTCACTCGCTAATTCATTATTAACCCGTTTGAACACAATCCCGTTCCTCACCTGTACATCAGGTAGCCTTGATTGATTTTCTTTTACAGTTTTTACCAGGTCCAGGTACTGGGAGTCCCGGAATGCTGGATCATTTAACTTTAACGTGGTGTTAGCGCTTACCTGGCCAATTTCCTCTAATTCGGTCCGGGAAAGCGCGTCTGCAACTACATTTTCTAAACCTTTCCTATGAATAATGGTAAAGTCAAATGACTGCAGCTTAAGACTCCACCTCGCTAATCGTCTTGCCAAATCCTTTTGATTCATGAGCCACCGAAGGCTCGAGTGATCTGTTTTAATGGTAAAATGAGATCCTTCAATATATGGCCGAAATTTTTTTTATGCTTAATACTGCAGCCAAGCATTCAAGCTCAGTAACGCTGTAGTTCTTTTGGGCCTTATTTAATTTTTGTGACATGAAGGCAATGGGGTGCTCGTGGCCTTCCTCATCCGTCTGGCATAGCACACTGCCAACTCCATTCGAAGACGCGTCACATTGAATATTAAAGGGCCGACTAAAGTCGGGACTGGAAAGGATCGGGGCCTCTGTTAACCTGGCCTTCACTTCGTTAAAGGCTAGTTCAGCTTCGCTCGACCAAGTCGCCTTAGTGTTTTTCTTTAACAGATCCGTTATTGGAGCCACTAAGGTTGCATAGTTAGCAATAAATCGCCTATACCAACCCGCAAGCCCTAAAAATCTTCGGATTTGACGACGTGTCTTAGGTCTGGGAAAGTCTTGTATTGCGGAAATTTTCTCTGGATCGGTCTGAATTCCTTCTTCACTAATAATATGCCCTAGGTATTTTAGACGCTTCTGACAAAACCGATTTTTTCGATATTTATTGTTAACCCCGCTTGTCGCAGACAACCGGCTACCTTGCGCAACTCTTGCATATGGGATGAAAAATCTTCAGACAGGATTAACAAGTCATCCCGATAAACAAACACATCCTCATGCAAACCGTAAGGAATGACCTTATCTATTAGTTTGCACAATGTCTTAGGAGAATTGGTCAACCCAAAAGGCATTACCGTGAACTGGTAGAGACCTCTTCCTGGAATAACAAACGCGGTCTTGTCTCTTGAATTCTGGTCAAGCTTGATTTGCCAGAAGGCGTCCTTCAAGTTGAGGCTTGTAACGAACTTGGTACCTCTAACTCGGCTTAGAATGTCATTTATTTGTGGTAGTGGGTAGGCATCCTTCCGAGTAACTTCATTTAGTTTCCTGGAATCCAGGCATACTCTTATTTTCCCATTTGGTTTTTTCACCATCACCAATGGCGACGCCCACTCGCTTTGACTTTCCTCTATTACCTTTAGCTGCAACATCCGGTCAATCTCTCCGTCGAGGATCTTTTGCATAGGAGGCGAAAGGGTATAGTGTCTTTGTCGAATTGGCTTATTATCACCGATATCAATAATATGCTTCAGCAGGGACGTGCGTCCCAATCCTTCCTTACTGAACGACGGAAACTCCGCTATAATTTCGTCGAGTTTTTGTCTTTCTTCTAAGGCTAGGTTGTGATGTGTTTCGAGATCTGAAGGTAACTCGATCTCTGATATGATCGCTGGGAAAATTTCAAAGGTGGTCCAAAAGTCGATGCCGAGAATGAGGTGTCGAGCTAAGCTAGGCACTATGAAAAATTTAACATGCTTTACCCTACCATTAAATTCAAGAATCCGATAAAAGCCTGACTGGATCCGTCTGCAGTTCGTACGGAAGCGATGATAGTTGACCACTGAGTATCCAGCCTCTCTATCAACTCTAACGCATTTTTACCTAGGCAGCTGACACTCGCCCCGCTGTCTAGCAAGCCATACAAGTTCTGACCTTTTATACGGACCTGTACTACGGGCCTGCCGTCTTCCTCCGGTTTAATGACGGATTTGGACAGTTTTTTAATGGTGGCTTTCCGAGTGGTGAAATATTGGTGCGTTCTAGCTCTTCGTTTGTCGTGATTAGCTATGGTAGGGTCAACGGAGTTGGGCTGGTACACGTCTGGGTACTTGTGGACTGAGTCCTGGCCACTGTTCGCCTGGGAGAGGTTAGGAAGGCCTTCGGCGGATCACGTATCCCCTCGTTTCGTGACCCGCCTGTCGGTTTCCCTTCATGCACTTTATGCAGTTTGGCCGCACAACATTCTTCGCTCCACACGTGTAACAGAAAATCCGTCGCCTCTTGTCTGGGCAATCAACAAAGGTATGCCCGAGGTTCTCACAGTTCCAGCAGATCACATATTCCTTTTTGATTGCCGTTCGATTTTCCAGCATTGCAATCTCTGCCTCCTGCTCTAACCCTTCTTCGCGACCGGTGGGTAAACCCCAACTATCGTAATAGTCATAATCGATTTGCTGAATGTGCTGCCTTTTGGACTTTATCTGGTCCTCAGCAGTCCCTCCCACTTCGCTCCATAGTTTCTCCATCTGTCGACAGAGTCTATCCATTTCATCCAGACTATAAAAGTCCTGCAGCGCCAGGGCCTTCCTCAGTGCCGGATGCATATTACGTTTTGTTATGTGCATCAACTCATTCTGGCTCATCGCTTCGTGCAGTCTTAACGAGAGGCTTTTTGTTTCCGCGATTCCATTAACTTCCGGATATCAAAGTCGCTGTACGAATCTTCAAACTCTCTTCTTAGGGAGTCGCACAGCTGGTACCAGTCCGTATTTGGGTATTTTCGGCCCTGCCTGCTAGAAGTTGGTGAATGGCGTACAATAGGGTGTCTTGAGGGACCCCATCAGCTCTTGCTAGAGTCTCCACTCTGAATAAAAAATCGTCTACGGATAGACCTCTGGGTGACCCGTCGAAGCGTATGTGCCAGTTTATTACCGGGTTACCGTGGCTTCGCTGAGGAATTTGAGGCTGCCCTTCGCCGATTTCAGGCCGAGAAAATGCAGGGTGTCGGTGTCCCTGTAAGTTAGGCCTTGCTGGCTGAGAAGGTGGCACCCGGAATTGCTCTTCCGTTCGTGATCTTGGTGGTCTCCCCGGTGCATAAGCTTGGTTGGAACCATATGATGGATTTCCGAGATTCTCTTGAGGTAAGGCTCCCCTCGACGGTTTAAGCTGAACCGATTGTAATTCAGGTTGCTTTCGCGGTTCCCACCGTGGCTCAGCCAGCCGGTAGTTTTCGTACTGAAGGTTGTCATAGCCCTTACCTTGCTGGGGTAGTATCTGGTCGTAACTATGTGGGACACCAACTGAGTTATAGATTCCAGCCACACCCACAGATGGTACGGTATAGACTGGCTGACCTGTAGGCCAATTGAACCCTGTTCCGGCAATGTCTGGTGTGTCGTTGAGCTAGTAGCACTCTTGGGTATTGCTCCTAAACTAACCGCTTGCGATTTGAAACTGTTTACAGAGGTAGGGGTTACCACCAAGGATGGCACACCGGTCTCTATTAGAGAGCGGAGGTCTTTTTCATAGAAGGTCTCTTTATTCTGGTCCGATAGGCACTGGTTACGGTTTATACTTGACGCTCCTGCGCCCAGAGAAGAGGGCGGTTTTAATGTGTGCACCACACTCAGCCGGCCGAGCTCCGGCAGCTGGTGGATGATCAAGTCCAGGTTTGCGTCAGCAGCTTCAACTAAGTCCGCTATGGAATCGGACATTGCTGGTTCTGCCTTAGATAAGAGCTTAAGCCTACCAATAAGGTGTAATAGTCGCGATTGTGCTTTTGCTAGCTCACTAACATTTTTCTCGGCCACCGCGATATTAACAATTTCCTTCAAGGAGGATAATTTTTCCTGGCATACTGCCAGCTCCGAATCGATCTGGGTAATAGGAGGGAATCCTGTCGGTTTTGGAAGTAGTCCTTCATATTCTATATTTAAAATGGCTTTAAGAGCCGTCCCCAAGCCTGAGGTCCTTCCTTATTCCCTGAGTTTCCTTAACCTGAGCGCGTAACAGAACTCGTCGCGCTCTAAGTGATGTACGTCCATTGTCTACTTGTGTGTCTTATTTGTACACGTACTGGGTAAAATTTTTACTTCCCTGTACTATCTGCAATACCAAAATCTCGAGTAGCCAAATAAAGCGTGTTTCTTAATTATTATTTGTAATTACGAAGGCACGTCTGTAACTGGTGCTAGTTGGCGAAATTAGATTACTCAGAGTACTATAGATATCTACGTAAAATTAAGTTTTTTTTTCTGTTTATGTGTGCGTGCTAATGCTAATACCACCACGCCAATAAATTATTCACAATTCTTATATACATAATAGAGTGTACATTTCAACAAGGTTTATAGGAAGCCGTACTCGACCCCACCGTTCAGGAATTAATGAGGGCAATGATTCTCCTTTAATTCCCTCAATTAGACCTAATTTCATACATACAACCAATTTCGAATGGTAATTATACCAATGAATTGCAATCACTCAATTAATAAAGAGTAATAATAACGCAAGAAAAAAAATAATTCAAATTCCATTATTGGGTCAAGCCTTCATTGTCGATGTGCGAGGTAATTCTCTTAGCTGGGCTAATTCAGGTGAATGATACGTTCACTAAGTCTAGTCGCACTGTCATGATATTAACAGCCGTACCAGCGCCTAGCCAACTTCCAAGACCCTGCTAGTCTTCTTGGATAAATGTCTCATAAGCGGAACGCGCCAAGACCACTCGGCTCACCTTCTACATACACTTATGGGTTTCGACGGAGGAACAATTTCGCACCTTGAAATTATCTCTAACTCCTTCTTGACACACAGCGGATATACATAAGACCACTCATACAAATTCTCACGCAGTATATTGTTAACATGGAGAAATTGTTCTAGGCAGTTGTAGGCATTTCTTATCCAAGTTATAACATTCATCCTCAGAAGAAGCATTCTTCCCTGAGATGTCTGGCTTTCGGTACTTTGTATATATATCAGATTCCCTTCCTAAGCCTCAGCATTACTGCACTCATAATTTTAATCATTTGATCTGCTTGGATTCAGTTCAGACGAGGATAATTTAAAAATTGTGTATATTTATACAGGGTGTCCCATATATGGTCTGGCACCCGAAGGCTATGGATAGGTCATGCTTAGACAATCAAAAAATTGTATGGGTGGAGGGAGGGAAATGGTAACGGTTTCCGAGATAACGGAACTGGGTATGTTTTTATAGATCACCCTGTAACTTCTGAACGTTACACTCTATGATGATGATTTAAACTTTGGTAGATAGATAATCTTTGGGCCTTTCCAATGGTGTATAAATTTTTTGCCTTACCCTTTCCGTTTTGAAGTTATGGCTGAACAAATTTAAAATTTCGGAATTTTTACTCGTTTTTTTTTTATTTAACTACTATGCTTATCAAAAAGCACGTCATCAATATCAATTTTTCATACTGAATTTCAAAAGCCCAAAACCTTAGCTTTAAAAAGACCTAGCGCACTCTGTACCCGAAATGTAACCCTTTAAGCGTTTTTTGCACTTTTTCTTATGCATATCCAGCGAAAATGGCTGAAAAAGGTCACTTCCAAAAGATAATTGCCTACTTTCTGGCACTTATTGAAACAGCGCTTTCTAATATTTTCCTCTTGAACAGCAGAGAGATATTTTTTCGCTTTCATCTCACTAATTTTTTCCTCAAATTCGTAGCCTAGGTATGGTAGTGGCATTAGGTTATCGACTATACTGGAGCTCATGTAGTTAAAATTAGGCCGTCTCGTAATTATTTTATTGAGAATGCTAGAAAGCAGCAACCAAATATCATCAAGCATCTTAGTAAGATCAGCAAAACCACTTTCGAATGCTTTGTTAACTCTTTGAACTTCTGATAAGACTGGACGTAAAAACAGAAAGTAGTCATAATTGGCATCATCGTTGAACATCTCATTTAATATTTCAGCAGTATAACATTTTTCGGACAGCCTCATAATTCAAAAGTGAGTCTTTAGTTCGATCCATTAGTCAAGAATTCGTCTAACTGAAGTTTCAATTGATAACCATCTTGTCTGATTAATCATTGTAAGTTTAAGAGGCAACTGCCCGTCATTTATAGCACAAAATATATTTTTGTATACTATTTGTCGTTTTGAGGAGTGAGAAAACTAACTGAATGTTTCGTTCACAAGATATTCTAATTTCTCGGTAGACAATTTTTCCATGCCTCTGAAACTGTCAACTGCAGTGAATGACATACGCAAGGTATGAGGATCAAACGAGGAACTACTGACTTTAATCTAGCATAAACTCCAGAGTTAATACCAACCATTACTGCAGTATTATCGGTGCCAATACCAACCATTTTATTCAGTGGCAGATTGTACTCAGACAAGACAGCTTTGATAGCATCAGCAATACGCAATGCGTCACAAGTTTCTATTTCTTGGAGTTTTAAAAATGCCGTTGTCAGTCGATTCCGTTTTTTACTATAATATATAATAACTATTCCAATATATTTTAAACAAGCCACATCGGTGGACCCGTCTATTAGAAGGCTATAAGATCCCTGATCGATATCGAATATCAAATCCTTAACAAAATAAGGATACCAAACATTTTTTATTATAGCACTAAATTTGGTCTGGGCAAGTTTAACATTTTTGTCAGTGTTACTATCAGTGAGACTTGATTTGATTATCGACGTAATGTGATCAACAATATTGGTACTTGTGTGCTTGGCAACCAACAGAGCAATTCTAGCTTCCGCCATTTTAATTTTAATTAAATTAGAAATCAAAAACCAATCAAAAAATATATCTGAAGTAGATACTTACCATCTGTACCATTCGATGGTGGCGTCTTTTCAATATTATTCTCTCTAAAATCTTCAAATAGTTCACTGGATTTAATGTCCTCATCACTGATTTTTATTTCCATCTTTTCGACACCATTTTTGTGTATTTGTAAATCCTCTTCTGATGGAGCAGTACCACAAATTCCGGGGCATGTGAATATGATGATGATGATGGCATAGAAGAACCGCTATATAAAAACCCCAGACGACGAAATAGACGAGTTCTTATCTGTGAAAAATATATTAAATAAAAGCACAATTTTTTATCTTAACTTAAACAAACCAACCTTTTCTGCTGCAAGGTCACTCATTGTTCTATTGCTTTCAATGCTGGTACTAATAGTTTGAAATTTAAATGCTTCTTAGGCGTTAGGACCCACTAACCAGTTTGACGTAAATGTTATCACTTATTATTCTTCCAGTCGGTTCTTTTTCCATACGATAAAATTTTTCAAATTTGCAGGCGATAAATCAATCAAAATCAATGCTTGCTTGCTTTATTTTTTGCTTCTTGTGCTATTGCTAGTTAACTAACATAACAGCAGTAAACGACGAAAAAACTTGAAGATAGATTATTATATGAAATGTGCTAGCCTAATGTGTAAATATGGAACTTTGTAAATCTTTCAACACGAAACTGGGTGAAATAACGGCCATACGGCCGACAAATGAAATGTCTGAAGACACCCAGGCATATAATAAATGAATTTATCAGACCTTTTTATTCCTATTCCTAGTTTTATACACTTTAAAACTTCTTTGATCCAATTTAGAATGTTTGTTTGCAATAGTTTTAAATTATTTCAACAATTCGTTCAGACAGTTCCCAACAGAACGCATTACGCAAGCGTTAGCTAGCTTGAAATAATAACTTCGATTTTGATTCGTTCGATCCCTATCGGAGTGCGTGTGCGTCTTCTCGTTTAATGAATTTTTGATTTTATAAGCATTCCGCAGGCAGTACTGTTCTGCTGTTCTGAGCATTCTATATTGAAGCAATAATAAGTGTCGCTGTCGAGCTCCAAAAACAGAAAACATAAATTCCTCCCTTTCGATAAGGAAAAGAATAAGGTGCTTACTCGAAACAGGTGAGCATGACCAAGCTTGTGATAAGATTAATTGAGAAATCTGGATGTACATTCAACAGTAAGCTAATATATGTATTTTATCTAATGAAAAATTATAATATTTTTTCTTTAAACTATTTGAAATAGGAAACCAAAGAAAACTTACCCAAAATCTGCTGAAATCTAGTCAATCAGTGGCTCAAATACCAAAATACTACGTTTCATTCAAGTTCTTTATTGAAATGTTCTCTTGCTGCACCATTTTACATTCACAAAATGAAGGATTCCATAAAAAAAAATTAATAAAAACCTTCAATGATTGAAAACTGTAACCACACCACACCGAACTACCATAAACATAAAACAAAACCAAATGAGAAATGAAATTGAAATGACAGCAGAATAAAATCAAAATGATTAATGACTTGTATTGTAATTCTTTCTTATAAGACAGACCATTTACATTTTCATTCACAAAATGAAGCAAGGAATCCATAAAAAAAAATTAATAAAAACCAATGAAAACTGTAACCACACCAACTACGGCATAAAACACAAAACCAAATGAGAAATGCAAATGGATTGGAGATGAATGAGTGTGTTGTAAGCATAAGCATGACTGTAAGAAGCATTCTTTCTTTCTTATAAGAAAGAAGCATTCTTATTGGTTGAACCAATAAAATATAAGCCGATGGCTCTGATTGGGCAAGTGGCGGTCACGTGGTGGACGAAAGCAAGTGAAGTTTGCGTCAATCCCAAAATCGGCAAAATCGGCTAAAAAAATATCGATATCGGCTAAAAATCGGCTGTCGGCTAAGCTAACATTTTTTCGGCTAATGAAGTTGAAAATCGGCCAAATTAGCCGATTTTCGGCTCAGTTGGCAACGCTGAACGAGACAGATGATTTTCCCTCCTGCATTTCAAATTTGTTACTAGCCTACTAAGCCACGTTTTGCTTTCAGCTGGCATTAACAAGTAACGATGAAAGCGCACAAATAAATTGTACATTCAATTCTTATTTAATTTTCCCGTGGAAAGGAATCGAACCTACACTTGTTAGAATCGGTCAAAGATGAAGAATAAAAGAATTTTTAAGAACTTTTATTTTTAACGATTCTAAATCATATCATAAATACAAGAGGAAAAAACAACCGCCTCATCCGGGATTTGAAACCGTGACCTTCCGCTCGGGCGACTGCTCTTACCACTGAGCTAACGAGACGATGATTTTCCCTCCTGCATTTCATTATTTGTAACTAGCCTACTAAGCCACGTTTTGCTTTCAGCTGGCATTAACCAGTAACGATGAAAGCGCACAAATAAATTGTAAGTTCATTTTTTATTTATTTTTCCCGTGGACGGGAATCGAACCTATACTTGCCAGAATCGGTCAAACATGAAGAATAGAAGAATTTTTAAGAACTTTTATTTTTAACGATTCTAAATCAAATCGTAAATTTACAATTTACAATTTATTGGTGCGCTTTCATCGTTACTGGTTAATGCCAGCTGAAAGCAAAACGTGGCTTAGCATGCTAGTTACAAATTATGAAATGCAGAAGGGAAAGTCATCTGTCTCGTTAGCTCAGTGGTAAGAGTCGCCCGGAAAGCGGAAGGTCCCGGTTTCAAACCCCAGACGAGGCGGTTGTTTTTTCCTCTTGTATTTATGATTTGATTTAGAATCGTTAAAAATAAAAGTTCTTAAAAATTCTTCTATTCTTCATCTCAATTTACTTGTAATTTCTGGCCGGTAATAGTTTTCGGTAAGTTAGAAAAGCAAGCGCAACGGCTTGATACTTTTTTTTGGTAAAAATATAAAAAGCGAGGCCGGTTTTTTATTTTTTCTAGCCAAGCTGCCTTTTTATTTTTGCCAGAAAAAATAATAAGCCTTTCCAATTTAGTTTTTTAACTTCAAACTTTTATCGGTCAGGAATAACAAGTTAAGTAAGCTTTTTTCGTAAAAAGTAATAAGTGGTTCCGTCCCTGATTAAGAGACAATTACCGAGGTATTGTCAGTTGTTGGTTTAAAGCCGAAAATCAAAATTTCATGAAGAAATTTTAAGAGTATACCGTGTGTTTCGATCAGCAGTACAGGGGGTTCTCATCATGACAGCAATAAAACCCTAAACTGCTAGCTGTCTACACTACAGTGAACTTAGATGCCCAAAAATTTGTGATGGACATAAAATGATTATTTTAAAAATCTAAATATGGATCATTTTATGGAAAATGGTGGAATATCCATTTACCATAATTAAAATTTTTTACCACAAACCCGGAAGCCGTTGACTAATTTGCCGTACTTTTAGGCGTATATTCTGTATTCATTGCAAATCCATTTTAGCTCATTTTGTGGTTAATGAAAAATTTAATTAAAGTTAATTAAATTGAAATGAATGTGGTGTACCGGGTTTTCCTTGTGAGCCCTTGTTAGGGGTTCCGGGTGCTCGGGAGTTATGCCAGTATCAATAAATAACAAGGCCCATTTACATAAACAAATAATCAATTATATATTATTGGCTTAACTTCTACCCTAATATAAAATTTCACTGTAGTATACTTGTTCAAAATTTCTCTGTATCTGTCCTTTATTTTACTACAATGGTAATTTTAATGAAGGCATGCAAGACGAAACCATTTCCTGACCAGGACTGTATTACTCTCTACGGTCCTACCTTACGGGAAAGAACGGGAGAGAAGCACGCACAGAAATACATCACGAGGGTGTGTCGAGAGAAAAGGTTAGCGATGGGAATAGAAACACTCACAGTCACTCACAGAAATACATCACGAGAGTGACAGGAAAGGAAACACTCACAGAAATACATCACGAGAGTGTACGGGATGGAAAGCACCTGCAGAAATACATCACGAAGGTGTACGGAGGATAGGACTGGAGCTGGCTATCCCCAGACATATATCACTGGAGCTCCTATGTATCTTGTCGGCAGCATGCTCTTATACTTTTTCTGACGCCAGATACTAGAACATTTGGATAATGTCTACATTGTATTGGAGTAGGGATAGGAATTTGAAGATTACAGTCGATTATGAAAGTATGAGTGATTAATCGGAACTACAGTGAGGGTAGAATTATACATTTACTTTATTTAGTCAAGAAAAGAGGTGACCTGGAAATAGTTCTTTGCATCCCTCCCTTTCTTCGGATAGATTTTTGGGTTTCTATAAACTCAAAAATAGGGATTTTATAAGAGTGAGAATGCTCCAGGAGAATGAGTGGAGAGAAATCACAAATCTAACACATTATAACGTTATAAAAGGTTTCATTTATTTATGTATATCCTCACCTCAACCTGTTCTAGTATTCGACTTTATAAACCCAATTCTCACTGTTAACATACCCGTTTGTTCGTCACTTCGCAAAACAAATGCTATGATGTGATGTACTTGCTATTCACTAGTTCCATAAACACCAACTATGCTCTCATTAATTTTTAGCAAAGAAACTAATACTAGGTACATACAAGCTTAACTAATTCTACTAGCGGCCTTACATGTTAATTATAATCATCATTTCGCAATGAAAATTGAGATATATATGCACCTGACTTTAATCAATTTAGCAAACATACTCCGATAGTTCATTTAACTCAACAAAATGCGTTTCGATAATCTATTTAAGTTAACAAGACATGTGTTGATAATTCAATGACATACTAAACGGAATACAGTGTATCCTGATACATACAGGACCACAGCGGTAACTGAAAAAATGCGTATGGTATAGTCATACGATAGAATTTTGTACGGTAAAATAGCAGTAATATAAACAAAAATATATACTATATACATACATATATACACAACAATATAGTAAAATAGGTATATAGCCAGATAACAAAAGTATATATACATATGTATCAATACAATCAAAAAATATATGCATACCACAAAATCGAATGCAATTAAAATGACAGGATCACAACGTCGACTTACATATGTCCGGTTCCCTCGAAGGAGCTTCCTGGAGGCGATTGTGCTGTTCCTGGAAAGAACTTTTGTCGTTTTGTAGACAAAAAACTTGAACTTAGTTATTAGCTGAAAAGAGGAACGAAAATCGGTGCCCAAATTATTGCACCTTACTTGTTCTTCCCTGGAACCATGAAAATGTTCCTTAGCAATACTTGTTTCCTGGCTATACCCTAATGTAAGTAATACTTCTAACTTATTGTCAATCGCTAATTTACACTTACTCTACGATATGTTACTAAGGCTTGAGGTGACAAATGAATTTGATCGACTAACTACCAAGTGGACAGAATCTACTATGCTATCACTAAACTATAATGCGCCGGCGATGTGATATGTTTCTTGCCGTCTTTTCATCATATTAGTCCGTTCTCGTTACGAATAATAGTACAGCTCTATGTAGGTTAACAGCACCTAATTAGTATGGGATCGTTAGCAGGATACGAGTTTAACTGCCCCCGCCGGTTCGAGATACTAGATGATGCCGTGGAATTATCGCTATTATTCTGGTCGAACGCTTCTTCATTTGCTTCGACGTTAATGTATGCATCTGCTGCCTTCTTTCTAGAATTTAATTTGGGATGGACTATGATTTCGTTTTGGTAGTCACAAAATGAAATGAATATGAACCATCCGCTTGCCTTGCTTAACTTGTCAAAGCAACATGTGGCTTCATGTCGCACCTAACCTCCTAGCTGCATGCGTATTATTCGCAATGAGTCTTACTTGCTCTTTTTTATTTTTTTTGTGTTGCTTATTTTGCTAATTGCAATTGGATAACGATATTACGTATTGAAAAGAATACTTCCTTAAAATTCCAGAGAGAATTGATATATCCTTCCTCTGTTTCTTGTCGATATTCTTCCTACTGAATTTCGTTCTTTCTGTACTTATACCCGGTCTTATTTTTTTCATACTTGGCTCCCTTTTCTCCATTTATGAAACTTTTCTATTTCCAATTTACTTCTTTAGAAGCTCGACCACGGTTCTGTTGAAGCGCTCTACCATGCCGTCAGATTATGGATACAGAGGAGTTGTTCTGGTTTTTCTTATTCCCAGCATTTTACACATCTCTTGGAAAGTCCGTGATTCGAAATTCCGTGCTTGGTCCGAATGAAGTTCGTGAGGCACACCAAATCTACTAACCCAATTCATTATTATTTGTTCCGCCACTGTGGTTGCCTCTTGATTAAGGATTGCATAAGCTTCAGGACATTTACTGAAATATTTAACAGCAACTAATATGTAACCGCTACCGTTATTCGTTTCTGGAAAAGGTCCAGCGATATCTATGGCTATCCTCTCAAATGGGGCTCCTACGTTATACTTCTGCATTTCTCCTCTGCTTCTGTGTGGCGGCCCTTTGCAAGAAGCACAGATAGTGCATCTGTGGCACCACTCCTCCACATCCTCTCGTATATGTAACCAATAAAACCTTTCTCGTATTTTTGAAATTGTTTTATTCAGCCCCAAATGTCCTCCAGATGATCCACTGTGCATTTCTTCTAGAAAATCGTTGACCTTTGATGCTGGGACGACTATCTGCATCCTGAATGACTCACCGTTAGTTGCCTCCCACTTACGTTTTAATATACCGCATTCAACGTGGAGGAAATTCCATTGATCCCAGTAGCTCTTCAGCTTCTCACTCCTCTCCGAAACATCCTTCCATTGTGGTCTTTCCATGTTTTCTTTCCAAGCAAGAATGGATGATATGTCTGGGTCTTCTCGTTGTGCTGTTCGCAAGCTCTCGTTGTCCCAGCTTGTCGATGGTTCCACCGTTATCAGCCTTATAGTTTCTTTTGTTTCTTTTCCTTCCATCCTCTTCGGTGTTTGGATTTCAAAGTCATAAGCTTGGAGTCGCTCTATCCATATCGCCACTTGCGCCTCAGGGTTCTTAAACTGCAAAAGCCATTTGAGCGCTGCATGGTCAGTGCGGAGGATAAATTTCTGCCCGTAGAGATATTTATGGAAATGTTTTTTTGAATTTACAATAGCAAGCTCTTTTCTTGTAGCGCAATAATTTCTCTCTTATTTTGAAAGTGCTTTGCTATAAGACGCTACTGGCACCTCTTGACCATCCTTCTCCTGTGAAAGCACTGCCCCGATACCTACATTGATGGCATCTGTATCCAATATAAATGTTTTTCCCAGCTTTGGATAGTGAAGTAATTGAGTTGTTGCTTCAAATTCTTGAAACTCCCGTTACATTTCTCCGACCATATGAACGACTTCCCTTTTTCTGTAAGTTAATGTAGGCTCCTTGCTATATCTGACAAAACTTTTACGAATCGCCTATAGTAGGTGGCTAGACAGAGAAAACTCCTTAATTGATGTTTGTTCTTTGGAACTGGCCAATTTTTGACAGCTGCTATCTTCTCTGGATCAGCTCTTACTCCTAGTGATGAAACTATGTGCCCCAACTATTTAATTTAATTTTTAAATAGAGTGCATTTATTCGTACGGAGCTTCAGTTTCGCATCTTTCAGTCTTTGAAGTACGTCCCGTAAGTTGTTTTTATGTTCTTCGAATGCCCTTCCGATTACTATTATGTCATCTAAATAGACGAGATATGTTTTCCAGGTTAATCCACGTAAAACACATTGTATGAGTCGTTCGAATGTGGCTGGAGCATTACATAATCCAAATGACATAACTTTGAATTGCCATAAGCCACTTCCAACTGAGAAAACAGTTTTCTCTCGGTCCTCGGGATGTATTTCCACTTGCCAGTAACCACTCTTCAAGTCCAATGTGGAAAACCATTGCGCTCCGGAAAGGGTATCCAACGTATCATCAATCCTTGGTAATGGATAGCTATCCTTTCTCGTCACGTTATTTAGTTGGCGGTAGTCTACACAGAATCGGGTGCTGCAATCCTTTTTCCTGACCAGAGCAACTGGCGATGTCCAAGGGCTATGGAGTTTATCATATCTGCAACTCTGATTGTTACGTTAATGGGAATCTTCCTGGTGTATGTCGAATGGGCCTAGAATCTCCAGTATCGATCCGATGCTGGACAAGATTTGCTTTACCATAGTCATCATCATTCGTTGCAAATAATTCCGAAAATTCATCGATCACCTTTTGGCATCGTTGTATTGTTGTTCACTTAAGGCACGGGACAAAAGATGTTTTTGAATCTGTTGAGTAGTAGTTTGTATAGGTTTTGTCTCCTTGCTATTAGTACTATTATCCAAATTAAAAATCTGGTAAACGGGTTCACAATTTCCAATTATAGTTCCTTCTTTTATTTGTATCTCATTTTCGGATGGGTTGAGCACTCTGACTGGAATTAATGTTGCACCTTCTGCCTTAACTAAAGTCTTACCTACAATGATGTTCGATGTAAGTTTTGTAGGGTTAGGTTCCACTAACTAGAATCGGCAGGTCCCGATGTCATCAGTAAGCTTTGTCCATATTAGCGTCTCTGTGCTGCTTCTCCTGTTGCTGTTCTTAGTAAATATTTGCTGGTGTTGTGAAGCCATTTGTTCTTGAGAAGATCTGCTCTAATAATTGATCTCGAAGCTCCAGTGTCGATAGTAACTGCACAGTCATTTTTTCTTACACTTATAAATTACATATAATACAAGACTGCTATCATTTCTCTGCTACTCTCTGGGCTACCTGAATGACGACTTCCGGGCTGTCGACTCCACCAACCAACTTCTGCCCCCCGAAATTGGCTTTTACATGTTTTCCGACTGCTGAACAAAGGAGCTGACGCGACTAGTCTCTGTTTGATTTCTAGTCTCTCCCCAGCATCGAAGAATACCACGTGATGGAGTGCTCGGTGATGACTGCATTCCGTTGCAAGTACATTCCTCCATCGAGATTTCTCTCACTCGTACTGCACTCAGGGAAGCTTGTCTGGCAGATTCATACGCTAATGCATAGGCTAGCGCTTCTGCTGTTGACTTCTTTCCTGCTAGCCTTAGCACTTGTTGTAAATTATGATCTGCAATAGCGTTCACAAATGCTTGTGTTGCCACTTCAGTAAGGAAATCAGCATTTACGCTAGAGTATGAAAGATACGCTAATCTTTCTACATCAGCCTGCAGATATTATAGTGATTCGCCATGCTTTTGAATCCTGTTGCGTAGCTGTAAGCGATATACTTTCTGCATGTGTTCATCTCCATAACGCAACTCGATCGCCTGTACTAATGAAGTATAATCACGTTGCCTTTCGATCGGTATATTTTGTAATAGCTCTGATCCAGGACCTCGAAGTGCTATACCGGAGCTGTAGCTTTGTCTGCATCACTCCATCCGTTTACTTCGGAAGCAGGCTCGAATTGTCTCTTGAAAATATGCCACGAATTTTGTCCATCAAATATTGGAGGTTTCATTCTGCCTGTACTGGATATTTCAATTCCTTCGTGCCGAGGTTGTCGATGCTTCATCTTCTCCAAATCTATTTTAAAGCTGTCAAGCTGTTCAGTGACTTTTTGTTGAATTTCCGCCACTTCCTGCTCGATTCCTTCACTTTTTAAATTTTGTACGTCTAATGAGTTTTTCCGGAAATTCTTCCGTTCCTCTAAGCGAGTTTCCAGACAATTCTCCAGAGAACTCTTTTGTTCGTCCAGTGATTTCTTCTGCTCATTTAAGCGGAATTCCAGAGAAGTCTGTTGTTGATCCAAACGGGTTTCCAGATAATTCTTTTGTTCCTCAAGAGCATTCTTCTGATAGTCCAAACGGGCTTCTATAGAATTCTTTTGCTCATTTAAACGGGATTCCAGAGAATTCTTTTGTTCGTCCAAACGGGTTTCCAGAGAAATCTTTTTTTCCTCAAGAGCATTCTTTACCTGCAGGGTTGAAAGCTCCATTTTGGTCATTAAAGTACCTAAAAGCTGTTCTATGTACATCGCAGGCTCTTCTTCAGCTTGTTATGGTAATATGTTGATGAGTGATTGGTCAGGACGTGAAGTCCAAACTGCCAGCATAAGCTGACAGATCACTCGATGACAGCGATAGCACAGGGCGGCACGCTAGCACCTCGGCTAAGGGTGGCGGAGAGTGTGGGGGAGTTCGCGAAATAACCTGCCGCTTGTCATCACCCATAATCAAAAAAAAATTTCGTGCCTACTTACAACAAGCCTAGCACACACTCGGTCCTGAAGGGGCCCTTACGTCACTTACCTACGTTCCATGGAAGGCGCAGATGGCATGCCTTCCTTGCCAAGCCCCATCCTCCCATTGACTTTGGGTGGCACAATCGTCCAAAGTCCCTTATTGACCTGCAAAGAGAGAGAGACTAGGCGAGCCTAGACGACCTTCATCCTAAGTGATAGGGCTCCAGGAAAGTGATAGGAGAATCAAAAATCTAGCGTTCCATTACGTTATTTTTATTAACTAATACAGAGTCCGATCGCATGTCAGGAAGACTTTCAATGGAATTCAAAACTATTCTGATACAACCGCATTCATATATGTAATTATAACGAGTTACATTTAACTATATCCTGTCTTCTTTATTTATAACAGCTTAGTCTTGCGAAACTTAGAACAGGTACTTACAGCAAACATTGAACGATAACATTGTCGTAAATGAGTCCGAAAGGCATTACATTACATTACACTCCAACGTGGTTAGAATTAAATTGAGGTATGACTAAATGAGCACTAGGTGAGCTAGGAACGTAATAGTCGAACCGGTGAATATGTTATGATTAAAGCTACATCGTTTATCTAACCTACACTGTAAACCTAACATGGATCCATGCGTACGATTATGTGCAGCATCAGTTATCTATCAATTCGAGTCATACTATCAATGTTAGTTTAGAATTTCAACTTTAAAAATAAATTTTAATTATCAGGTTCGATCAAAATATATTACTAATACTTATGTATGTTACTGTTCCTTTCCCAAATTTGGTTCTATTCTGAACGTTATCTCAATTCAATTTTCGTAAAAAAAACTTCAATCGTCAATATTAAGTTTAGAACCAATGAATGTAATTCAAAACGTTCGACATGGAACCTCTAAATGTAAATAACTACGTTGGTTTCCAGTAAATATTCATAGGCTTTCAGTCTCAATTGCGGCAACAGTTTCGAAATTTATATTTGGTACACTAAGAAGTTATTTAGGTTGTCATAGAATAATCTATCACATGCAATGATTTTAGAAATTAATCATTAAATCCAGTAAATGTTTTGTTATCAATATAGTAATATAGTTTCCCTACAATTCTCAATTGAGATAAAAAAATATCAAAAATAATATGTATGTTCATAATTCAAATGTTAAGAGCTACTAATTTGTAACAGTTGAAGTTACAGAATTTAGAAAAATGGAATTTCTTTAATAATTAAATACCGACTTGCATGAAGATACAATGAGTCCTTTAATTACACGTAGCTGAACCATGGGTATTACTGCAGCAATTCCACTGGAACTAAACCAGACGTGACGGAATGATGTGAATTCATTTTCCCACCTTGATGTGACTGGTATTACTTTTCTTGCCGCGGAGGCCGACTTGAGTTAGAGGAGCACACTTGCCATGCGTTGCGTGAACAGGAGTTTCTTGAATGTCACATTCGTGGCGATTACTTTTTCTATCACTTCTTCTTAGATATTTTTTCGCTGCGTCTCCCTTGGAGTTGGTCAATACAAATTTAGCGAAAATAATACTCGATGGATAAATATTACTGGCGATGTATGTAGATAATCCGATGCAACATTTGCACCCTCGGTACGATCGCTTTTTCTTAACAGCAGCGGTTAAAATTTTTGAGCCAGATTAGTGATGTTTTCACTTGCACTTGGTAGATAAGAAAAAAACAAAATCACGCCAGTAGTGCTATTATGACTAAGTTAATCGAAATATCAAAAGTTATTCTTGCTCCGATGGAATAGGAAATTTTCTTTTTTTTTTTTTGACAACCGATAATCGCTTCCTCCTCTTCCTTTTTCAGTCCCGTCAACATGGCACCTGAGCGTGAGGAAATGCATTTCTCTCGTTCGGGTGCGGTCATTTTTTTTCTGTTTGACACACAGCCGGCCTACACGATTCAGCACGTGTAACATTTTGCTATATGCAATATGCTACGACCATAACAGGGCAGAGTGGTCTGCGCCACACATGGTTCAGACAACGCTGAAAAATGGTCGACTGAGCTAGCCGGTCTTAAACATAGGCCTCATTGCTGCGGGCGCTCAATGTGTGTCTCGACCCACGACCCAATGCATATTCCTCTTCACTCGAACTCTACTTGACCGATGACGCATCGAGGACACATCCCTGAAGTCCCGTCAGTCCTCGATCAGACCTCGACATCCATCTCCGTGTGGGAAGCCAAAGGTACATCGACAAACTGGTAACTAAAAAATCCAGCCGGTCGATGCCTCTCAGCCTTCCCTCACCGAGATGCTGAGGAAGCCCTGCGATCAGTAACCTAAAGAACTGTTCACTAAGCTTTCCCGGCGCAATATCTCAGCCCGATCTCCGACCGCGATTGTTCAAGGGTGTGCCTCCAAAGCGTCGTCGAAGTAGTGACATGTTGACAGCCGAATATGGGAATTGATTCCAACAGGTATATCACCCACCATTGACGGGGCAATAGGAGGGCTTCGTGATATCCTATAGTTTACCAGTTAAGCTGGCTGGATGCCTTCTTAGGGCTACCAGGAATAGATTTAGTACTACTATGTCCGACGATTAACGAAATGTTGTAGCTGGACAGACAAGAAAAAAATTTCCTCCTAATGAGGCCGATCCGGAAGGGACTATAAAAGGTTATCTACTCATAAGAGGTAGAGGTGCGCTGATGAGATTGAATTTCAACAGGTATATCACCCACCATTGACGGGGCAATAGGAGGGCTTCGTGATATCCTATAGTTTACCAGTGAAGCTGGCTGGATGCCTTCTTAGGGCTACCAGGAATAGATTTAGTACTACTATGTCTGTTCAGCGATGAACCTACAAAAAAAAACAAAAAAAAAGAAAGAAGAATCAGTAAAAATTTTACAATGATATGAGTACTTATCTCATTTTGGTACCGCTCCCACGAAGTCCCTAGTTGAAGTGTAGCTGCAGGGCCCACATAAATGAATTCCTGAAATTGTTAGAATAAGAAATGAATTATTTGAAATAGAAATAATGAATTTTATATTGAAGTACAAACGTTACAACCAATGCATATCATTCTACATGCATAGTACAAACGTAAACAAATTACATATAAACAACAACAACACTGTGTTAAACTTCAAGTGGTGATATTATGCTGAATTTCAGTCATCAACACCTGGAAGTTTAACCAATCTATGAAATACTAATAGTAGAATAAAAATTCTACTGAAAACTAAGTTCCAGTCGGGCAATTCAGGTAAAATTCGTATAAATTTCACCTGTTGACAGCTGCCGCGAACAGAACAAAAATGCAAGAAAATTTGCGAAATTCATATTGCTATGTTGTAAAAACAATATAAAATTAAATAAATTCAATACACAAGCACTATTATTTGGCATTATTCAACACTTACCTGTAATTAAATCACAAAGGACCACTAAAAAACACTCGCGAAAACTTTGACGGCGCGAAACGAATACAAACCGCGGAACTGTCAACATATGACATATGAAATCGGGGTGTTTTTCAAAGAGGAATACAGTGGCAGCGCTTAAAAGGTGTGAAAATATCTTCTTGAAAAGATATTTAAGATTTTTAGTTTTCTCATAAGCATAATGAGAAAGAAAGAGATAGCTAGGGGGAACGAGATAAATGAAAAATTGCGTTCCATACTTAAATTATTGATAATGGATGCCAAATTTTAATCAGCGCCATGTTATGGCATAATTTAAACTTTTTGCCAGCATTTGTAAGAAATAATAAAGAATAAGAATTTTTCATTGGAAGATAATAAAATGAAAAATTCCGCATCGAATGAAAATAATAGAAATGAACGAAAAATTATTTTCTTGGAGAAATTTACATTATGGTTGTAGGTTCCACAAAAAAATGGCGGTTCAGGCTCTATATAAAGAGGTGCAGTGTCATGGATCACTCTCTTGCGTTTTCAAAAGTCACAGAGTTAACAAGTACAGTGCATAACATCTTCTTTTTTTTTGGTGAATATTCTAATTGTGAAACTTGGTTTGCTACCATCCAATAAGGTTTGTGCAAGCTCATATGCAATTAGGTGGAGGACATTTTAATTGTGTAGAAAAATAATTGGTGATAGCTTTAGTCAAAACGCGCTGGACTATCCTGTCGTAGACTCGGGTCTACAAAAGTCCTTGAGTGCCAATCGGGCATTCCTGGTGATAAGGATCGTCGATTCGGTGGTGGTAAGTCGAAGGTAGGCAAGTCAAAAGTCGGCAATGAATCGCGACTAGCTGACTTCGCGGGCTTCACCTTATTCGTTCTTTTAGGAAAGGCACCAGTGTAACCAGTGAGGTCCTGTGGCGTGAGACGGCGTCTACAGTTAGGACAACTGGAATGCTCGCCTATCCAGGTCTGGATGCATGCCTCATGAAAGACATGTCCGCACGTGGTCATGACTGGTTTCTGTTCAGCTGACCAACTTATGTCTCTACAGATCGTGCATGGCTCACGCAACCTAGTCACACCGTTCTGCCCAGGAGGTGGTGTCCTCGTTGTAGCCATTGCAACTTGTCGTAAGTCAGGAAAATTTCACAAACCAAAGGTTCGCACGGAATGTCAAGGAAATCTAAAGAGTCTAGCAGTTCAAAATGAACAGGCCCTTTAACAATGGAGATAGTGAAGTAATGATTTTTAAAAATTGAAGGTTGGGACAAGATATTAAAATCCCACACAAATTTTTTTTTTCCAAACGTCCGGCGAAATTGTACTAAAACTCAAAACAAAATTTCTTCCCAAACGTTCGAAGAAGTTCCAAAAATAATTCAAAAAAATTCGAAGGCTCGGAGAAGTTAGCAGAGTCTTACCAAATTGAGTTAACAGACGTATCGATTTAACGAACGAAAATCCAAACGTTCTGAAGAGATAGTAACTCTTTGAATAAAAGTTTTCTTTCAAAAAGTTCAATTAATGCGTTTCCAAAAAGTGTGAAAAACCAACAGGATCACAAACGTTTCAACAAAAAATTCCTATCAAAACATGTGGTTCCTCCCTCACTTCCCGAAGCTAACCCTCAACACAAGAGGCATTCAGGTCGCTCTCTCCCTTTCCAGGTCAGAATCCGGATATAGGCAAGCGACGTGAGTGTGTGCATGAAAAATATGTGGAGTTCCCACAGAAATCTGGGAAAAGTCGGGTTGGAGAAGCTAGAGACTGAAAATGATACTAGAGATTCTTCAGTCAGGCAGTTAGCAATATGCCAGCTCCTGATTACTGAAGGTCTCCAGCATCACTTACATCCCCCAACAACTCCTTCCTTCCTATTCACCTGATCTTCATGTCCAGCTAACCTTCCAACCGGGCAGAATCATGAATCTGGTCAACTAATTAGCTGAAAGCCAAAAAGTCGTCTCACAGATTCACGACTCTGTCCAGCCAGTTGGCCAACAGAGACATGTCTCCGTGAGAGCTCACACAAAAAAATTTGTGAGGCCACCTACCATTTCCATGACAGAAGGCCAGCGGGAAAGGTCAGTTTCAAAAAAAATTCAAAAAATTCAACTGTTCAGACTTGAGGCTTGACCGAAGTCAAACCTAAAGTCGAACTTACAATTCCAATTTCCAAAAAGAATTTACTCTACTTTATAGACTTTCAAAAACTTTCAAAACGTTACTTTACTTTAATCGTTACAAAATCAATCAAAAATCGAAATATCAAAACTTAAAAAACTTTAACTTTATTCAGACAATTCACAAACTTTAAAGACTTTACGTTAACTTTACTTTACTTTCAGAAAATCAACTAATAACAATTCAATTGAACTCAAGTCTGCCTATAACTTCCACTGATTATGCGATTACCGAGTCAGACTATATAGCTACAAGCCAAATGTCCATATCTCAGGTACTCGCAGTCCTCAGCAAAAGTCATAATTAGACACCGAAATCCAACTGAGGTGGCCCCACGTTGGGCGCCATTTTGTTATGGTACATAACAATGGACGCGCACAACGTATCATACTAGTAGAATGGACAACCCTTTCGAACAGAAGGTTCACGTGAAGCCGAGTACTGATATTATCCCATCTCCACTGGATGTGAGAATACCGAGTCAGACAATCAGCTGAAAGCCAAATGTCCATATCTGCAAAGTAATCTCAGTCCCCAGTAAAGAGGTCTGACGTACTCAAGGTGTTAAGGCCCCACGTTGGGCGCCATTTTTGTTATGGTAATATGTTGATGAGTGATTGGTCAGGACGTGAAGTCCAAACTGCCAGCATAAGCTGACAGATGACTCGATGACAGCGATAGCACAGGGCGGCACGCTAGCACCTCGGCTAAGGGTGGCGGAGAGTGTGGGGGAGTTCCCGAAATAACCTGCCGCTTGTCATCACCCATAATCAAAAAAAATTTCGTGCCTACTTACAACAAGCCTAGCACACACTCGGTCCTGAAAGGACCCTTACGTCACTTACCTACGTTCCATGGAAGGCGCAGATGGCATGCCTTCCTTGCCAAGCCCCATCCTCCCATTGACTTTGGGTGGCACAATCGTCCAAAGTCCCTTATTGACCTGCAAAGAGAGAGAGACTAGGCGAGCCTAGACGACCTTCATCCTAGGTGATAGGGCTCCAGGAAAGTGATAGGAGAATCAAAAATCTAGCGTTCCATTACGTTATTTTTATTAACTAATACAGAGTCCGATCGCATGTCAGGAAGACTTTCAATGGAATTCAAAACTATTCTGATACAACCGCATTCATATATGTAATTATAACGAGTTACATTTAACTATATCCTGTCTTCTTTATTTATAACAGCTTAGTCTTGCGAAACTTAGAACAGGTACTTACAGCAAACATTGAACGATAACATTGTCGTAAATGAGTCCGAAAGGCATTACATTACATTACACTCCAACGTGGTTAGAATTAAATTGAGGTATGACTAAATGAGCACTAGGTGAGCTAGGAACGTAATAGTCGAACCGGTGAATATGTTATGATTAAAGCTACATCGTTTATCTAACCTACACTGTAAACCTAACATGGATCCATGCGTACGATTATGTGCAGCATCAGTTATCTATCAATTCGAGTCATACTATCAATGTTAGTTTAGAATTTCAACTTTAAAAATAAATTTTAATTATCAGGTTCGATCAAAATATATTACTAATACTTATGTATGTTACTGTTCCTTTCCCAAATTTGGTTCTATTCTGAACGTTATCTCAATTCAATTTTCGTAAAAAAAACTTCAATCGTCAATATTAAGTTTAGAACCAATGAATGTAATTCAAAACGTTCGACATGGAACCTCTAAATGTAAATAACTACGTTGGTTTCCAGTAAATATTCATAGGCTTTCAGTCTCAATTGCGGCAACAGTTTCGAAATTTATATTTGGTACACTAAGAAGTTATTTAGGTTGTCATATAATAATCTATCACATGCAATGATTTTAGAAGTTAATCATTAAATCCAGTAAATGTTTTGTTATCAATATAGTAATATAGTTTCTCTACAATTCTCAATTGAGATAAAAAAAATATCAAAAATAATATGTATGTTCATAATTCAAATGTTAAGAGCTACTAATTTGTAACAGTTGAAGTTACAGAATTTAGAAAAATGGAATTTCTTTAATAATTAAATACCGACTTGCATGAAGATACAATGAGTCCTTTAATTACACGTAGCTGAACCATGGGTATTACTGCAGCAATTCCACTGGAACTAAACCAGACGTGACGGAATGATGTGAATTCATTTTCCCACCTTGATGTGACTGGTATTACTTTTCTTGCCGCGGAGGCCGACTTGAGTTAGAGGAGCACACTTGCCATGCGTTGCGTGAACAGGAGTTTCTTGAATGTGACATTCGTGGCGATTACTTTTTCTATCACTTCTTCTTAAATATTTTTTCGCTGCGTCTCCCTTGGAGTTGGTCAATACAAATTTAGCGAAAATAATACTCGATGGATAAATATTACTGGCGATGTATGTAGATAATCCGATGCAACATTTGCACCCTCGGTACGATCGCTTTTTCTTAACAGCAGCGGTTAAAATTTTTGAGCCAGATTAGTGATGTTTTCACTTGCACTTGGTAGATATGAAAAAAAACAAAATCACGCCAGTAGTGGGATTATGACGAAGTTAATCGAAATATCAAAAGTTATTCTTGCTCCGATGGAATAGGAAATTTTCTTCTTTTTTTTTGACAACCGATAATCGCTTCCTCCTCTTCCTTTTTCAGTCCCGTCAACATGGTACCTGAGCGTGAGGAAATGCATTTCTCTCGTTCGGGTGCGGTCATGTTTTTTCTGTTTGACACAGCCGGCCTACACGCTTCAGCACGTGTAACATTTTGCTATATGCAATATGCTACGACCATAACAAGCTTCTGGTTCTTCCTCGAAAATGAATGTCTCAGGATTCTTTTCTTCCTCTATCAAAGCTTGTCTAAGTCGCTCGACTAGAACATTCTTTAGACCTGTCGTTTGCAATGACCGCTTCCCCAACTTCACTCCTCTAGTTTGCATCCCATTATTTTGATAATTCACTCACAGTTTAATATAAAATTATCTTACGGTATTTTCACTTGAAGAAGGAAAGTTTAACACGATTTGAATTTCAAAGTCAAAGTCACTTTATTTCGCGATTTTATTTTACTTCTGACACCAGTTGTTACGAGCCTGTCCTTGGTTCGTTATTTAAAACAAAATATTTTAGATATAATTGAAAAGTTCGTTCTTTATTTGACTTTACTGTTTACTCTCACAATTTACAAACAATTATCAAATCAACTGTTTAGTTATTGCTAGTACTGTACCTCTAATTAGCGCAATCCAAATAGTTTACTTCGTTCCCTTCACTGTCTGAAATAAGACTCGCCTCCTGTATGTGAGTAGCGCCGTATTTATACTCCACAAATTATCCTAGAACCTTCCTGAATATTCCGTTCTCCGAACCCATAATTTACTAGGATGTCACTAACCTAAAGTTGTTTCCATTTCCAATAGATGTCGCTTGTATCACTTTGTGGCGCGTAACAATATTGTTACGTGCAATAGAAAAAGACAACTGGTGACATCTGCTGGCAATGGAGAGTAAACAACTTCAGGTTCGGAGAATCGATGATGGAATCTTCGGGAAGATTCAGTAATAGAACGAATTGAATAGTCGAGAAGATACTGGAATAGAACACTGCAGAATAATCTGGAGATTTTCTAGGGTATAAATATAACAGTTGTCACCGCCAAGAAAAGAGTCTTGTCTTAGACGTTGCAGTGTTAACAAGCGAAAGTAATAAACGGGCGAAAGTGTTGTAATTGGATTGCGATAATTGAAAGTACAGTATTAGCGATAATTAAAGTTGAGTTGATTAATTAAAGGTTTGTGAATTTTATATGATTTGAACTAAAGAACTTGTATATTAAATATTTAATATTGTGTTTTAAATAACGAACCAAAGGCCACGCACGAAACAACTGGTGTCAGAAGTGAAATAAATTTGAGATATAAAATGGTGGCAATTGACTTAAAAATTCAAAGTGTGATTAATTTCGTGAAATTGGTTTAAATTTTGAAAATTTTGGAAAATAATTTTTATTCAAATGTAAGTGAATTACTAAAGTGGAGCTAGGGAACCGGTCGTTACAAAAGATAGGTGCAAAGAATGTTCTAGTCGAGCTGAAGAAGAGCCTGCGATGAAAATGGAACAGCTTTTGAGTACTTTAATGTGCAAAATGGAAGCCCGTTTTAATGAAAAAAAGAATTCTCTAGAATCCCGTTTAGATGAGCAGAAGAAATCTATGGAAACCAGTTTGGACGAGCAAAAGAATGCTTTTGAGGAACAAAAGAAATCTCTGGAAACCCGTTTGGACGAACAAAAGATCTCTTTAGAAACTCGTTTGGAGGAACAGAACACGTTTCTGAAAAGCTCATTAGACGAACAAAATGTAAAAATTGAAGAAATCCAGGAGTAAGTGTTGGAAGTTCGACAACAAGTGTCGGGAGTACAACAAAATATCACGGAACAGCTTGATAGCTTTAAAACAGATCTGGAAAGAATAAAGCACCGTCAGCCTCTAAACGTAGCAGCTGAAATATCCGGTGCAGCTAGAATGAATCCTCCAATATTCGATGGACAAAATTAGTGGCATATCTTCAAGAGGCAATTCGAGGCAGCTTCAGAGCTAAATGGATGGAATGATGAAGACAAAGCTATAGCTCTGGTGTTAGCACTTCGAGGTCCTGCGTCAGAGCTCTTACAAACTGCACGTAAAAAGCGATTTACTTCCGTAGTACTTTCTCTCATATTCTTCCATTTCCGACGTTTGACCTTCAATAGTGAGGAGAATATCTTCTACCGTACAAAATCCCTTCCATGCACTTTCGAGGTTTTGAAGCCGAACTGTTATATCGTCAACTACTGTGTCAGTTGTTATGCTATCCGCAAATGTTCGTATGCGCGTAAGAGTGCCCTTAATGCGTCCCCTCTTCTGGACTAACGCAGTTCTATGCTCTTCCCTCATGCTTTTCTTTTAATTGTATATGTAATGTTCTTTGTTGAAATTCGTTCTTATATTTTTTAAATTGTACTTGAAAACAAAGCTGTACTTGTATTTTCTCACCTTAAATGTCTAAAAAAAAGAAAAAAACGTACTCGAAAGATGATACGTGGTATTGATAACGCAATGTGTAATTGTAATTTTAATCTCCACAGTACTTCAACGCATTTATAATTATTAACTGTTCATGAAACCGTTCTTCGTATGTCACTTAGGTACAGTGTGTTTCAATTTCTAGTATATGTACTATATATAGATGTTATATTGTACTTGTTGCACGCCGCTATCAAAATAAATGTTCTGTCTGATTTTTTTTTTATAAATGCAATGCACAATTACCACGTTTTTCTATCAGTAAATTTTATGCACTTAATTTTTTTTTTGCACCTTAAATGTAATTTTATTTATTTATTTTTTTGTAATTTGCTCACGTAGCTTGTTAACAAAAATTTCAATTTATTTTTAAAAAATGTCCAAATGAACTTATGCAATTGATTAATTGTGTCAAAATGCAAATAAATGTATGTATTCGAAGTTGTACCCTTTGTGCACCTCTTCAATTGTTGATTGGGTTTCGCACGTGCAACTAGAGTTATTGTGCTGTTTAATTTCTGCCCCATGAAATTAAATACTTGACTAATTCCAGCACCAAGGAAAATTAAAGAAATAAAAATATCTTTCTCACTTCAAATATGAATTGTTTAATTTGCCAACAAGATGAAAATTAATTACAATTTGGCTCTACACTGGTTGGGTTTACAATTGCAAGTGAAGTTCACTATTAATTCTATGTATTTATAAAGGCTGTACCAAATTTACGGTTACTGATACGATAACTACAATGCGATTATATACAGCGTACAGAGGCATAGTATATAGGAACTTTGTTGTGTGTTACTACTTAGCTACACACAACAGTGCAAAATAGATTTATACAAGGAGAGATCTGCAATGAAAATGTTACCATGCATATTACAATAAATAATTCGTTAATTAGAAATGTACTAGATGGTAAATATATTACAATATAATTTGATCATTAATGAAGAAAACGCCTTAACATAGCCTTTTCTATATTCTGTGTATCAAAACGAACATGAAAAGACATTTAATTACCATCTTAGTAAATCTCGGCACGTAGTTCGAAATACTTTTTAATTACTTGAAGTTTCGCTTCAGATGATTAGGAAATGGATTAGAAGTTCACATCGATAATGCACCAGCAATAATAAAAGCCTGTTGTGTGCTCCATACAGCGGCGTTCACAATTCGACGGCAATGGCAAAATAATTGAAAGTGAAAGTCCTCCGTTCACAACACATATTATGTATATGTCAACGCGAACGTGTAGTTTCGAAATCAGCTGTATATCATTTAAAAATTATTTGCATTGGTTTGCGCTATTTTAGTCAATTGTTGCCATTGCATTGTCGTTTCGAAACAATATAAATATATCTTCTAAATATATACAATAATATGCAACCATCTTGAAGAAAAGCTCTAAATTAAGAACTAAAATTCTGAGAAATATTTCCTTATATATCTTTTGCTTTTTTTAATTTAAAAATTTCGGTGCGTCGCCTATTGCAATGTAGATATCGAACTTTGCTTGGAGAATAAAGCTCTGAAAACAACATTTTCGGGAACTACAATGACAAAGTAGACAAAAGATCTGTATGTTTACTTTTGTGTAAAAAAGCCTGAGTCAAAATCAGTTTAAGCTTTCTTTCGGTAGAGGGGATAATACTAGATGAGAATGAAAAAAGTTAACAGACAACTTATGAGTAAAGGCCAAAACACAGTGAGAGCGACACAACAAAGTTGCCGTAAATTGGTTGCTGTCAAAGATTCGAATATATGGAAGTCTCATATACTTAACACAATGAGAGCGACTCGACAAGTTGCCAACAAAAAGTTTTGGGAAAATCTCTAAATTAGTCGCCAACATAATTGACATTTCTGTGTGGACAGTGAATAATTGACATTCATGTTATGTGGATTTGGTTATTTTTATAAAGAATAGCAAATTAAAAGATTGCAGTACAATAAATTACAATAAATAAAACAGTGACTGCTGTCAAAAACATTTGTCGAGTCGCGTACACTGTGTTTTAAATGCGATATTGTTGCCAACTAAGTTGCCAACATTGTTGTGTCGCTCTCACTGTGTTTTGGCCTTAAAGCTTGGGTAAATCGACGTAAATTTGATAGTTGTCAAAAATCAAGATTATATATATATATATTTTTTTTTTTAATAAAATCAGACTTATTTTATTTTAAAAATTGTCCTGATAACTGAAAGAATTATTTCAAATGACAAATGAAAGAAAAGAATGAACTTACTCATCCACTTTACCCTGTGTAAAAATGTTAACTTTTGTTTAGGAGGGGAAATGCATTCAACTGTCAAATTTTTCTAGTCCGAGAAGTTAACATACGCAATATGGGTAAAAAACTTTCGAGACTGTGTAAAAACTTTGAAGCCTGGGTAAAAACTTTCGAGTAAACATACATACCTAATATTTCTACTTTTACGTTGCCGTTGTTAAATGAGTAAGAGAGATATATACACACAAATTCAGATATGTATAGTAAAAAGAACCCGTCCACATTTCATTTTGCCGTTATAGTTGAATTATGAGCACCGCTTAATATTTGTGAACAATAAAAATTACAATATAAACTAGAAATGGTTGAAGGAAACTAAAAATTTCATATAACGCAGTCAGCCTTTATTTACTAGAACATCTAGATACAAAGGAGATGGGACTGTAATAAGAAATACGCTTATGCAGTATTTTAGTAAGTATATTATTATATAATATTTTCTATTTTTTTTTTTTTTTTTTTGCATAAAACATTCTAATAACTTTGTTTGCCGATGATTGTCCAACTCTCATAGACGGTGTAGATGCTGAAGATTCTTTAGCTGCTGATAACAATAGCCTTGGCGTAGAATAATTATCACTAGATGATTACGAAGGAGATTTCGGTGAATAAATCACATAGTCCAAGTAATCCATGTCAAGCTTGTTCGGTTCGTCAGACAGTAAAAATGAATATTACCAATTTCATAGGATTTTATATTTTGAAGTTTCAGTACAATAAAGGCGTCTAGGACGGATCGCTTTCACAGTATACGTAAAAAACCTATTTTTGTATGGCAACACCACGAAGTGATTACCCGATTTAGTTTACGCCGAGGTATTCTCAGGCAATGTCCAAATATATAGTAAACATTGAATTTTTTATGGCAACCCTACGGAGGAGTTAATCGATTTGTCTTATTTTCGAACTTAAATCTGCAATTTTTTAAAAAAATTCAGCTAAGTAAACTGTTCCCGAGTTATCGTGTGGACGGATAGACAGGCAAACAGACGGATAGATAGATATGCAAAAATCAAAATAACTTATAATATTATGCGTGGGTGTCCAATCCATTTTGCTCTACATTACTATTTCCATGCGTTACAAACGGAATGACAAAACGTAGTAATCTAGGATATAAAAATATCCAAATAAATCACATTGTATATACGTTTTGTGTTTCTTTACCAGGTGGGGAGACAAGTTTGTAATTGTAGCTGTTCAGCATATTCGAGAAAACTTTTTGATGCCAGAAACTTCACAAATCCCTAGAGATTTCAATGTTCATCACTACTGCGTTTTGGAAGTAATTGGAAGATCTCGGTATAATGGAGAATCAACGTGTGGGAAGCACAGCATTATGTACCTCTGTAAAGATAGCGCATTATTATTTTATGTTAAGTAAAAAACACTTCTCTTGATTTAACATTATTATAAAAAAATTTTATTTAGGAATATTTTAACGGAACATAAATTAATTGAAAAACAGCAGTACTATGAAAAAAGTACTAGTCGGACAAACACAGGCCAGTTGCTGTCTTTACCAAAATTTTTTATGGAATATAAGACAAAAGCAATGCATGTTATTGAGACGGTTTTCAAACTAATACAATCAAAAGAAAATGGATTTGTTTCAATGCATGAACTAAAGATTTTTTATTCAACCGATACCCTCAATTCGTTGAAGAAAATTCGAGCTTTTTCGGTTTTTAAGAAATGCTTTGAAATGGCGGCAAGCTTTATTTAACTTATCATAGATGCATTTGCCTTAAACTATCATTTTAGAAACTTCCGCATCGTGAGATATTCCCGAACTCTGAAATATCTGAATATATGCAAAAAAATAAAATGAAAGAAAAGTTCATCATCGGCTATAGACTTAAAGATCCTAACATGAAACTAGAGGATATTTGGGGAGACGACGAACCAAAGGAGGAAACAATATCTGGTGGGAATTATAGAACTTGTAAAAAAATTACTTACACATATAAATGTTGCAGAATTTTCCAACTCTAAGGATTATTACATTGACATGCCCATTATAAATCAAGTTTTTAAATTTATTAATAATAGTGGGGCCGAAGGAGCTAGTCAAAGTACAATTAGAAAATATATTGGTGTAAGTCGATATGTCATTAGAGCAGTTTTAAAGAAATTGGAGGCTGCTGGTGTAGTAAAAATGTACATGAAAGATTTTGGTCGGCAACGAACGGGAATGTAATTAAAAAATTCATAAGTAAATTTTTGGAAAATGAATGTAAATTTTTAAGGTATGTTACAGTACATCATGGAAAACTAAGATTTGAGAAGCCATTTCAAGAGGAGAAAAAAACTTTATTTCTTACACAGAGTGATGCAGAACAGGTAATTGATATTAGTCGAAATATATTTTAATATGTAAATGTTTCCATTCTCAATACTTTTGGGCAACTATTTTTGAGTAGAGTTAATTGAGAAAATAGGGATGAAAGCCGAATTTGTTTGCGTAATAAAGTACTCATAAAAAATTGATTTTGCGCGAACAAATGTTTATGTTTCTAAAGGCATAAGATACTTTACAATATTTCTCAAACGGGTTTTATTCTCGAAGAAGAAGCAAAACTTACATTTTATATAAATTAAGTTCTTTAAATTAATTATTGCATCCTCTAACAGAATGAATGTTGATGGATGTTTTCATTGTCTGAACTAATCTATTGTGTCTTTCGGTATCGATATTTTCGTAACCCTTCAGAAACCTAAAAGTATTAGGATTTATTATGTTTCAATATTGATGACGTAGGCATCTATTCTCTTTCTAGATACCAAATGACAACAGAAAGTATTGTTAGTATTTGTGGTTTGGATTTCTATTTTCACAATT
Organism: Dioctria linearis; assembly: GCA_963930735.1. Classification (NCBI taxonomy): domain Eukaryota; kingdom Metazoa; phylum Arthropoda; class Insecta; order Diptera; family Asilidae; genus Dioctria; species Dioctria linearis. The sequence continues at coordinate 120,665,455 of OZ005742.1, read as the reverse complement.
TTCAAATTCAAAATTTCTCGAACGTAACCAAATAGGGAATAAAAAGCTCTATATACGATATCTAATTCGATTCAGATAAGAAATACTTTTGAGTGCAAAAAGCTGGATTGCAATTTGCCTCCTTTTCTCGACAAAAATCAACAATCCTTAATACAGTGCGTTACAGTACAATATTACTTTTAATACATTTGAGTCTATAAAGCTTGTCTTTATCCGACAATTAAATTTGGTAAGGTCAAGCTCGAAAAACTTCCAAGATGTTTTACACTGTCTGGATGATAGATGTTCCATGCTCGTTTTCTGTTAGTCCAACGACTGCATTTTTGTGCCTAATCGCGCAAAAGCGTGAGACAAATAGACAAAAAGTTTTTATGTAAACATACACGAAACGTGCTATATGCCCAAGTCGATCTTGCAAGAAATAAGGAATAACGGGCTAAAGGGGTCCTTAATAATTCTTGACAAATAACAAATTAAAATTTCACACAACTTAATTTTTAGCATTGAATTTTTTATTTTAATAATCACAGATGAGGTATACAAATTAGCCAACTTTTATTCACAACTCAAACAATGACCTTTTGCGTTAAAAAAATACACGCATACATAGACTGGCATTAAAAATATTTTCACAAACCAATTTCCAAAACTGACTAACTCAAAACTACTCCGAAGACGTAACACATTGCTAGTCGAAAGATTTATAACGAAACAATTTAGATTGTGGAATAGTGCCAGAAAGTATCGGAGGAGCGTATTAATTTAATTATAGCGGGAGATATAAGTTGCCTTAGTACTCTCTATTAGCGAAACCGAGAAGGTTTCAGCGAAATTGAGTGGAAATTCTGATATCTCGTCCGCTTCATGAGGTGCGTTCTGCAAGCGTATAATGCCTAATCTACAATGCATGGTAAAACGAGATCGTCAAAACGACATTCGATTCATGCTTGCAAAAATGTGTTTCTCTCTCCTTCATTTGACACTTAAATCGTGAAATGAAGGGAAGAGACATTATGTGTAGTAGTTAATCAGCACAAACAGCAGTTAGCAGTATGCCAACACCTGATCACTGAAGATCTCAGACAACACTTCCAGCCACCGAGAACTCTTTCATTCCATTTCTCAGATTGCACTGTTGATCTGGCCAGGCAAAGGCATGAATCCAGTGGACTATCAGCTATCAGCCAAGAAATCAATCTTATGAATTCATGGCTCTGTCCAGCCCAATGACCAAAAGAACTAGGCATCCATGAGAAACGCAATACAAAAGTTTGAAGAGAAAAAAAAATTGTTCGTGGACTCCCGTTCATTTCCATTGCTGAAGGCCAGAGGCAAACATCAGAAAAAAATTCGAGAAAGCTTGAAACTCGAAAACTTAAAACTTGAAAACTCTAAAGTTGAACAGAAAAACAAAAGTCACCAGTTTTCATGGGCTCCGCGAAATAAGACCCAAAAAGTTTGGGTCTTATTTCCAAATGAAATAAGGCCCGAAAGCAAATGTGAAATAAAATCCAAAGTAGGTGAGAAATGGCCCAACAAAAAAGTGAACCAAAGCCCAAAATTCAGGTCAAGAGAACAAGCAAATGAAATAAAGCCCAAAATATTGATAATGATGTGTGTAAAGTAAGAAAGCGTCACGCGTTGCGGGCGGCCTGCACTCCTTGCCGTTATTTTGTTGTTATTTCTTATGGAGGTCCCAATTCACTTTTGCGCTGTCTCGCTCGCACGCATCATCCGTCTCTGTCTCACTCCCACACATGATGAGGGGTGTGACGTCATTGGAGGACCCCTCACCCGCGGTGAGTTACACACACACACAGATCTTAAATGTGCATGAAAATAGAAAAATTGTATTTGATATGTACAACTACTATAAACAAGCTAAACGCAAAACAGATTACCAGGTGATCAGAAACTATTATAGGTATTCGCAAACTTTACTTAACAAGCATAATTTGCATGACAACCTGCTTATTAAGCATTATTCACTTTTGCTTCTTCGTTGCCGGCGTAAGTAGTTGTTGTTTTTTATTAAACTACAAAATAAGAATAAAAAACGCATTGCAAAGGTAAATAGCACACCACATCTTTATGACCACGTTGCTACTGCTTCACCCAATTAAATTCTCATAATAGAACAAATTGCGACGGTATTGCTAGCATGCGTAGGAATGGGAGATCAATGATCTTTAATCATATGTGTAGAAAGATAGAAAGATGTAAACACAAACAAAAGCAGTTTGTAAGAAGAACAAAAAAATTTGTCGGTATGTAAACAGTTTGATAATTTAGTAATTTGTGAGCTGAAAGCGAAAGGTGAGCCATGTTAATTTTATTGAATGAACCGATGCATGCTTTGAACGCCACATCTTTACGATAACATTTAAATTATATGCTCCTGCTACTCCATTTTGTTCGCCCAATTAAATGAATGAACCAATGCTTTGAATGTGATTATTTTATATGTATTTAACCGGGAAGATATTGGGCAAAGCCAACATTTGTTGTTAATTTGTGTAAAAACGATAAGATAAGTTTTGTAGCATTTGAAATTAATATGAGGCGATGATCAGAAAAAGTAGGGCTAAGAAACAAATATAGTAAATGCAGAAATTTGTGGTAAAAAAAAAAAAAATATTGTCTAATTATAATAAATTATTCAAATCTTATGAATATTATAATCTGATGCTCTTAATGCTGTAAGGATAAGAAAAACCATCATGCTTAATTACATGTAATTAAGTACCCCAAATTCTTCTTCCTATTCTCCAAGATAGTATATTTAAGGTTTAATGAAGGGTCATATTAAAATGAGTACAAAATCTTTAATAAAATGTTTTCATTAGCATAATACTGGATTGAAACAGGATTATTCACTTAGAACAATTTCTACCCCTTCATCACACTTATTTGTTAGCAATCGTTTTATAGAACTTTTGTGTACGTTAAAAGTGGTTTGGTTTGACTTATAATATCGAACGGGCTTTGCTAAAAGTTATCAATCTACATAGCAAATCACAAATATGTTTGTGTAAAATGAATGATCAGCATTAAATAATTAAATGTAAGCATGTGTAATCATCAAAGTTTTATTTGCATTCAGTCGGTTCACACATTAAAATGATAATATAATTTTAAAATAAAAATAAAAATAAAAATTTTAGTATGCAGCAAATATCAATCTTTGATTTATCTTAAGGTGTCATAATATAATTTACATTATTTTCTTATATTCATATTAATCTATTTCCGTTATACTATAATGAGCCCACGGTAGCGTTTCATAGTTATCTTTAAGTATATATCTTTTATCATCGTGTGGACTTAAAGCGATTTTTGATTGAGTTATTGTGCTAATTTCATGTTTTTGAGATAGTATTAAATTTTGGGTTACTATTTTCTCACAGTTAGCATTTAAACATTCAACGTAATCATCACAGGTAATTCTATTCTTCACGATCTGCTGTTTCACCCCCTTAGATTTTTTAGTTTCATCCTTACCCTTTACCCTGAACGCATACATTTTTGATCTCAAACCAGCAAATTCCGTCATAATGCGACCATTGTTTTCATCCTTCATTAAACCCAGCACTTTTTTGTTGACTAGAGGTATGCCCCAGACGTTGTCAGAAGGATAGTCACTGGTATCAAAATGCAAATGACAGTCCCGTTTAATAATATTATAGGTCGGAGCAGATAATTTCATAAATTAGGCTGTCTGTATCCGTATAACAAACAGTACAATTCGACCCAAACTGAGGAATCATATAATCGTAATGAAATTTATAAATGATTGTCTTTGCTAAGTCTAAGATGCACATACCTACATAGATTGGTTTATTGAAATATATTTCCGATTTGTTTAGTTCAATGGCTACCAGGTTCTCATTAAAAATTACTGAGGATTTGAACTCTGGCTTAGAGATTAGGGCTTCAGCTCCAAATCGACCTAACCATTTCGTCACCAATTTAACAATGCTATGCTTCCGAACGTTTTCCGTAGTCTTTCCGAACACAGCGTTGTTTATGAGCTTGAAGAGATTTTTCTCGAAATCATTCTTAGCTGATGTTCTCAATTGTGTGTTTAAATCTATATATGATTTTAACCACTGGGATTGGTTAAACTGGAGGATTCTATGAATTTTAGTTAGCTTTATGCATAAAGAAGAATCTGTTAAATTACGATAATTAATTACATATTTGCGTTTATTGCGGAGAGTGGCCATCCGTTTTTTCTGTTTTGAATTGGGGGCACTGCAATGATCTGGACAGAACGGTAGATTCTTATGAAGATCATGGAGCTCTTGGGGATATTCCAAATCCACCTCTAAAATATAGCCTGTGAGGAATCATCTGGCACATGTTCAACTTTAACATTAATCGAATTATCTAGCCACTTGAAGCCGCCGAGGGATTGAGACATGGCCCAACCATATTGGTTATTTATATCATAATATTGCAAGAATTTTGATGATATATTTGAATCATAGTCAGCCATATAATATACATTATTTGCTTTGGAGTAACGTTTAGAGCATTGAGTGAGACCACTTCTGATACCTCGCTCAAGAAACGTAATCATATCTATATCGGTGAGTAATCCCAAAGTTATATTAGTATGTTTCAGCATAGCGTCTTAAGTATAACCAGGAAGTGTGAAATAATGAGCGGGATCTAGTCCATATGTTTGGAGGCAACTTGTACGGAATTGTTCAAAAACATCTGCTAATAAAAGAACATCTGTTTTTAAATACAAATCGGTGTACCTACTCACCCAAATTTTGCATTGAAAATGCATTCCAGACTTTGTGAGCATGTGCATAATCCTCCTCACTAATATCGCAATCATTTAGCTTATTGTAAAAATGTGAAATGGTTGGTAAGGAAGTTTCAGAGAATTTTGCAGAGTCGTTAAAATAATCATACGGGTAAATACCCTTACGTGTTAATAGTTAAAACTGATCATCTGATAAATGTTGAAATTGGGCCTTTAAAATGGGTAGAGATGTTAAATATGAAGAGAGAGTATCCAAGCTACTTGGAAGAAATCTAAATGAATCAATAATTCTAAATTTAATTGGATTATAAATTAAATGTTTCGTGAATGCAATATAGTGTTCTTTGTTAATGGGGAGTAGATCGATGCGGCTTTCTAGGTCTGATGCTAGATTTTTTATGATGAAATGGGAGTCATAATCGCTAAGATTGCGGAAAATGACTGGAACTGTGTGACTATCCGTAAAATGAATATTTCACCCCTCGTGTGCTGGACCTCTATACAGACCAGTAAGGTGACAGTGATCACGTACCTTTTTTTCTTACTCATAAGCGTTAAGTTGATTCATAGGTAGAGGACAAAGCAAAATTATTTTTAAGTCCACAGAAAATTTGCGCAATTCACCCATAAACCACATAATGCAGTCCTCACCACGATAACATTTATTAAAAGCTAACGTTGGGTTGTATGAGCATTTCACAAAATAGCCAATACTACACTGAACATGCATTTGGTATTTGTTCTTATCACTACATTCTATTAACAAACATTCTAAGTCAGCATACATAGTAAAGGGTACTTCTACCTTATTCCTATAGTTCTTAAAAGCTAGCTCCTTCTGGTCCTCTGCAGGCAATCGGATTCTGTGTTATGGTCGTAGCGTATTGCATATAACAATATGCTACATGACTTACTGAAGCGTGTATGCCGGCTGGCTGCTGTCCATAGCAGAAAAGAAATGCGCTTCCACAAGCTCAAAAATGACATGCTGATTGTGACAAGGAAGAAGAAGAGGGCTGTCTTCTTGTCTGTCTGGAACGAAAAGGTGGTCGAAGATAAGAAGTCTGGTAGAAAAATCGAAAATTATCGTAGACAGCAAATAAAATGGTGAGATAATAATTAAATTGGTGACGCGGAAGTACGGAAACGCGCATATTTATATATTTGTTAAAACGCATAAAAAGGACGGTCCAAGATCGACACCGAAAAACAGAGTCACTAGGCTGGCAGTAAAAGTTTTTGGCGGACAATGGTCCGATAGAGTCCACCCTGACGGCCCAGAACTGCACATAAGTGCCCATCGTGCACATGGTGTTAAAGTATTTACTTACGCAGGACATTAGTACGGCAGATTGGCAGTGCAGGCATTATCAAATATCCAATTGGCGTTGGTACAACTTGTTTGGCAGGGCATGGTGTGCAAAGAACATATTAGTTTGCGGAATCAACAATTTGAGCTGGACAATAACCCAATTGAAAGTTTAATATAGCTGGAGAAACTTTAAATTTTAATTGCTGGCGATCCCGAGAAATCTAACTGACCATATTCCTACAAGATGGTAAATTAATCTCGGCGTTAGGACCAACAAGATCCGGCAAAATTTTGACACCGCACGCATAGATGCTGTAATTGGGGTATTGGCTATAGGCGAGCAAGGATTATCGTCCATACATATTTCGTTCTGTTCGGGAAGACTGGCGGCCTCCCATGAAACAAGGAAAACCCTATATATTGTGTATCTTTTATATTGTATATGTATATATTGTTGTATTGTAGCTTCATTTTCACGGCACTTAACTAAGCATATCTCCAGTATATATAATGGATCGTAGGAAATAGGCAAGAACAAAAGCAAACAGGAACAGGGTAAAATCGTCATGATGTGTTTGAAGAGACTATAATGATACCCGAGGTATTAGTTTGTTTGTTTTCCAGCGTTATAGCGTCGTGCAGCCGCCTCCAGGGAGCTCTTTAGGGGAAAAAGTCCAGCTGTGAGTACTGTGAGTAAATTTTTTTTAAATACTTTTGTGTGTGTCATTATACTCTTCGACGAAAAATAATCTCTAGTTCCAAAGGAACTATACAAATAATTACATCGAACAAACAAATTTTATCGAATTATTAAATTATTATTTGTAATGAATATCGTTCACTTGTATAATTCTAAAGTGAATGGAAAGTAGTATGGTTAGAGACCATTTTGTTTGAACAAATAACCTGTGACACTCTTGGTCAGGTTGAAATATACTGTGCTTTTGTTTCTGGTTATTAGAACAAATTAGGATCGGAAAGACAAGTAGAGAAAAAATTAGTATGTATAACGAATCATTTTGAATAAATTTTTTATTATTGTCATTGATTGGAAAACACAATGAATACCGTTCATTCAGAATGATTTAGAACAAGTAAACAAGAAAAAAATTAGTATGTATAACGAATCATTTTGAATAAATTTTTTTTAATTTTATTGATTACGAAGTACAGTGGATAGAAATCATCCTGGATAAGATTTTATATAGTTAAGAATATCACCACAACTTGGTTTAGGTAATACATAGAGTTAGCGACATACAAGATTGATTAAGTATAGCTCTGAAGATCTCTCTAGTTTTTGCCTGACGAATGTGCAAATGAGATCACTAGTTGTTAGTGAATAAAGGCCGTGCCAGATTATAACGTAATGACGCTGTGAGCTTTTTTTATTTCCTCCGTCACTATCCTGGCGCCCTCTCACATGAAGGTTGTGTAAGTTTGCTCTAGTATCTTGACAGGTCAATTAGGGACACTGTAAACTATCTGCCCTCAGTGTCAAATGGGTGGTTGGGGCATGTAGTAAGGCCGAAACATCTGCGCCTTCGAGGATGAATATAGGTAAGTGACGTAAGGGTCCCTTCAGGACTGAATGTGTGCCGGCTTTTTGTTTAGTAGGCACGAATTTTTTTGATTATGGCTGACGGCAGCGGCAGGTTTTTTCGTGGAACCTCCTCCGCCAATGAGCCGAGGCGAGCTAGCGTGCCGCCCTGCAGTGAACGATGTCCGTCGAGTGATCTGTCAGCTCATGCTGGCAGTCTGGACTTTACGTCCCAAAGCAAATCACTCATTATAGTTCCATAACATCTGCAGTCATTCAGCTTCATGCAGTCCTCCATGTGCTGTTCTAATGCAGTTGGCGTATAAAAGTAGTGAAGAGTTCGGTCACAGAAATAGTTCTTTCCCTTATGACTATTAAGTTGGGATGATAAAAGCCGGGATAGGTTCTTTATCCAAACATAGTGATATTCGATTGCTTCAGCAACATTGTTGTCTTCGTTCTCGTTTTCATCTTCATTCTGGATCATTAAAAGATTGATGAGTTTCTCCTTTTTATTCCTTGTCAGATACGTTGGTAGCGTGATGAATTCCCCTTTTTGCTTATTGGCCATCTTCTTCAATATATGTATGTATATACATTGATGGAGATGTTGTTTTGCTTCTCAAATTGCGGAATCTGCTTATCGGACATAGGAAACTGAACAGTCAAGTTAAAAATGGTTGTGTAGTGTGGGTATTTTGTTACGCGTTGTGGATGCTTCTTTGCAGGATGTAAGGCCGATATTACCGCCCAAGCGAAACAAGCATCATCATCATTTTGCACGTTTATACAAGCTTTCTTATGTTTTATTTCGGGGTGCAGCTCAATATCCGCAAACGATTTTGGAAGGCTGACTGGACATCTCCCCATTTAACCCGACTGCTCATATAGTTTGCTCTATTTGGGTTGGGGGTTTTATAACCACTGCCAACCACCCTCAGCTGCTTCATTTGCGAGCGAAATGTACTTAAAACGCATATGCCGTTGGTCAAAAATATTTTTTCACCAACAGTTGTAGTCGTCTTCAACGCAGCCCTTAATTTTTCTTAAACTCAGTCCGCATAGTTTTATTGCACCCTCCAACAAGTTAGGGTGCTCTTTAGCGTTGTGAAGTGCCGATTCTGCTTCTTTAATTACAGTTTGCGCCATTTCTGCCAGCTTTGTTGTTTGCTTTTAATTTTACCTTAGCACCTCCCTTCTTTAATATTTAATGTGAAGCTTCTAGTTCTTTGAATCGTTTTCACTAGAATAATGTTTCCACCTCGAGTGTTTACCAATGAATGGGTATAAATATTAAACCTGATTGTTTATATATATTATATATCAGTAGAAATTCGAAAAACTGATGAAAACTCGAAAATTATAGAGTTTGCATAAATTGGCGAATCGCTCTGTTTTATTAATATAAAAATTTTAAAATTATTGTTTTCAATTTACTATATTTAAAATACGACTTTACTAGTTTTCTTATGAGTCCTCAACTGACGATATTGAACTATGAAATAAACACGAAAAACGCCGTTTTATATACAATTTCGATCAAGCCCCTACACAAAAACTTTCTACATCGTTACATGTTTTTGTAGCCATCAAGTATTATCATCATGAAAATATAAAATATTGGTGTCTGTTAGCCATCATATTAGTATACTCGATATGTGAAATTAGAAGTTGGCAACAATGTTGTATTTAATGGTTAGTACTTTCTCAGCAGTGAAAGTGAAAGCAAAAACCAGCTAATTACGAGGATTTATTACTTTGTATGTTGGGGACACGCTTGTGCTGATCGTGAAATCTTGATTTGCTTTAAAATTGTCGTTTTGCAGAAACTTACCCGTCGCTCTATATACACATATAACGTTTTACAAAGTGAGCTACTATTTGTAGCTCAAACTAGCAATTAATAGTTGCAAATCGGGGTCGTCTTTAGGGCCGCAATCGACAATAAAATATGCGTTGTTCCACATCATTAAATTAAAATAAGTGCAGGTGGCTTTGCTGCAGATAAACCTTTTATTTGCAATATAAATAATTATTCTGTAACACTTCAAAATATCATACCTAATCTAAATATAAATAATTATTTTGTTACACAGCAAAATAAATAATTATACTGTAACACTTCAAAATATCATATCTAATCTAAATATAAATAATTATTTTGTTACACAGCAAAATATCGAATCTAATCTAAATATAGATATTTGTTGTATAGTAACACACTAAATGTCTTACTCAATATAAACATATATATCGCTAAAAACATTCTTCAGTAATTTTTAATGAGAACCTGGTAGCCATTGAACTAAACAAATCGGAAATATATTTCAATAAACCAATCTATGTAGGTATGTAATTAAGCAAGATGGTTTTTCTTATCCTTACAGCATTAAGAGCATCAGATTATAATATTCATAAGATTTGAATAATTTATTATAATTAGGCATTTTTTTTTAACACAATTTTCTGCGTTTACTATATTTGTTTCTTAGCCCACCTTTTTCTGATCATCGCCTCATATTAATTTGAAGTGCTACAAAACTTATCATTTTTACACAAATTAACACAACTAATGTTGGCTTTGCCCAATATCTTCCCTGTTAAATACATATAAAATAATCCCATTCAAAGCATTGGTTCATTCATTTAATTGAGCGAACAAAGTGGAGTAGCAGGAGCATATAATTTAAATGTTATCGTAAAGATGTGGCGTTCAAAGCATGCATCGGTTCATTCAATAAAATTAACATGGCTCACCTTTCGCTTTCAGCTCACAAATTCACAAATTACTAATTATCAAACTGTTTACATACCGACAAATTTTTTTGTTCTTCTTACAAATTGCTTTTGTTTGTATTTACATCTTTCTATCTTTCTACACATATGATTAAAGATCATTGATCTCCCATTCCAACGCATGCTAGCAATACCGTCGGAATTTGTTCTATTATGAGAATTTAATTGGGTGAAGCAGTAGCAACGTGGTCATAAAGATGTGGCGTGATATTAACCTTCATAATGCGTTTTTTATTCTTATTTTCAATTCAATTAAATTCAATTTATTCAGTAATTGGCATTGTACAAATGAGAATATAAAATTCTTTTGGGTTGCACAAGTTAAAGAATACAATAACTAAAAAAAAAACAAAGTTTTATACTACGTAGTAACTCAAAACTTATATCTAGACTTACAAAACTACAAGGCTAAATAGATGAAGGAAAATAATTAATTTAAGTAGAAAGAAAATTTAAAACTAAATTATAATAAAGAATTACTCTAAGAAGAGTGGTAAATTAAAGCATTGTGATTGAAGGTGGCCAACGTGCTTGACATAAGCGATCTTCGCAACGAAGCTGGCAAAGAATTCCATAATTTGATAGCTTGGATGAAGAACAGGCGTCTACTAACAAGGTATTTTGTAGTTTAATAAAAAACGACAACTACTTACGCCGGCAACGAAATAGCAAAAGTGAATAAGCTTAATAATTAAACTGTAAAGCAGGTCGTCATGCAAATTATGCTTGTTAAGTAAAGTGTGCGAATGCCTATAATAGTTTCTGATCACCTGGTAATCTGTTTTGCGTTTAGCTTGTTTATAGTAGTTGTACATATTTCTAATCAAATACAATTTTTCTATTTTCATATGTATTTTAGATCTGTGTGTGTGTGTGTGTGTGTGTGTGTGTGTGTGTGTGTGTGTGTGTGTGTGTGTGTGTGTGTGTGTGTGTGTGTGTGTGTGTGTGTGTGTGTGTGTGTGTGTGTGTGTGTGTGCGTGTGCGTGTGTGTGTGTGTGTGTGCACATGTGTGTGTAATTCACCACGGGCGAGGGGTACTCCAATGACGTCACACCCCTTGTCATGTGGGAGTGAGACAGAGACGGATGATGTGTGCGAGCGAGACAGCGCCAAAAGTGAATTAGGACATCCTAACATGGGATTTTGGGCCAGAACCACCAGAGCTACAAAAGCGAAATAGGACCTCCATAAGAAATAACATGAGATTTGGGCCAGAACCCGCATTACTTACCTACTGACGACTAAGTTAAGACTTTAGCTGACAGCCAACTGTCCAACAAATCATTCAAGGTCTCAGTCCCCTGTAAAGAAGTATGGGGCTAGATTCCGCAACTGTGAAGAATTTGCAAGTTTACACGATTTGAAAAACTCACGTGAGCGGAAGTGTACACTTACTTTTGAACAGAGTACGGAAACGCACACGAACGTGAGTAATAAATTGTGTGCAATCAAAGTGCCCATACTCATGAGACGTGTGCGATTTTCTTGAGCATTCTACGCACGCACATGAGTGAGTAATTCAATATAAGGAAGCACAGACACTTGTGTGCAATTTCATTTAAGAAATACGTACATTATGTAGAAAACGTGGATAATTAATATTAAAATTTTTATTTGCGGGTGGGTGCTTTCTTCCTTTGAATTATTCACTCGTGAGTAATGAGCAGTGAGAAATTTCGTGTGAACTCGCGAGTGTGCGCTTTCTTATATTGAAGTACTCACTCGTGAGTAATGAGAAGTGTGTAATTTCGTGTGAACTCGCGAGTGGCGCTTTCTTATTTTGAATTACTCACTCGTGAGTAATGAGCAGTGATAAATTTCGTGTGCGCACGCGAGTGTGCGCTTTCTTATTTTGTATTACTCACTCATGGGCACGTGCGCATGAGTTTTTAAAAATAGAACGCACACGTTAGTCGTAAATTACTCATGAGTCATTCGTGTGCGTTTCCTTACTCTGCTTTTGAATTTCAAGTGATTCCGTAAGTATCTGTGTACACTTAAGTGCTGAATGTTTTTGAGTGAGAAAATAGCCTTTTTGAAGAAGCTAAGCTTAGTTATAAGAAATGAGTTACATGAATTCACTAGTATTAAGATGACTACGACTTGAGAATGGTAAAATAAATAAAAATAATTTTGAAAATACAGCTTGACAAAAACTCACAGGTACTTCGTCAAAATTCACGACCAAAATGGCCGTGAGAAAATATTAATTAAAATGTACACAATTTTGACAGCAAAACTCATTTCCACTTTTGCGGAATCGGAACAAGGTGGTGTACGGAATCGGAACAAGGTGGTGTACGCAAAATTTTGCTTAATCGTGCTTAATAGTTGCTTAGCCCCAGTACTACTCGAGATGTTATGTTGGGTACCATTTTGTTATGGTTATAAGGTTGAGTGAGTCTGTCATGAGTTCGCAATCATAACGCCCAACTTACCTGCATTAATTATGGGTATAAGCATATCCGTGCAAATATGCATTTCATTTCATTTCCTGCCAAACAAAGTGTACAAATTGTACATTTTGTTCTTCTCGCGTATAGAATTGCTGACGCTGAGCATGGCTACCGTCAGCGTTAAGAAAATTGATATGTTTTGGATAGAGGATACTTCCTCCGAATATTTTTTAACTCTTAAATCGGCGCGCGATTATTTTTCTCCGCGCATTTTTATCGCGAAATCGCTTTATCAGCAAAAGAGACCAAGAATCGACGTTGGTAGCGAGAGATATGTGTGGAGGCCGAGAAGATCGTCGGGGCACTCGGTTTACAGCAGGCTGTGATTTCTCATATCGTGAAGTTCCGGATCAACCTGATTCTATTAATTTCCAATTACTATTCTATTAAATTCAATATGAAGTATTAATTTCTATGTACAAGTAAATTATTTCTTGATCAGTTTCTCTATTAATTTTCAATTAAAATACAAGTTGCTTAGTTCTTCAATCAAAATCAATGTAAGTACAAATATAAATTAATCGATCAATTATATTTGTTCAATCCTTCAATGTGGAAAGAACATTAAGTGTGAAATATAAATAAATCAGATCAAGTGAAATAAAAATTAATCGATCAATTCAATTTAGTATAATCCTTCAATGTAAAAAGCACATATAGGTGTGAAAGATAAGTAAATCAGATTAAGTGAAATATAAATTAATCGATCAATTCAATTTAGTGTAAACCTTCAATGTGGAAAGCACATATAAGTGTGAAATATAAATTAATCCCTATGTGAAATAAAACTTTATCAGTATAGTTATTTAATAGATTGACCAATTAATTAATCAAAGACCAACTCAATTTAGTTTAACACTTCAATGTAGAAAACAAATAATGTAAATAAATAAATACCAGTTCTTTCAATGAAGTATACCCATTAAATTTTCATTTAAACCAGTTTAATAAACAAGGGACAATTCTAAATTAGTCATTACTATAACACATCTTAAAACGGGATATTGTATAATATAAAACAAATCCGGGACTGATAAACTTCGGGGCTGGTGTACCTTCCTCTGATAAAGAGAAGCACTCCTAGTCCTTTGTGCTGTGAAAAATCACCACATAAACTTCTGGTGGCAGCGGTGGGAAAAATTCGAAAAATTTCAGCCATAAATAGACTATGTCCAAACTAATATTTAATTCCCCTGATCCGCTCTGTTTAAGCCATCTAATTAACTTACCTTGCATTCCATATAAAAGCAAGCCTTTGAATTTCATTTCAACTAGATAACGTCTATGCATCTTATTTTTGCTTGCATTCCTTAACAATGCAAGCTTCTCAAATTTAACTTCAAGTAGAAAATATTTTCTGCCTGTTCCCATGAAAACGTCTGCATTTCTTATCGCAGTTTCAAATATCCGTGTATGAATGAAGTCTCGTCATAAGAATATTCACAATTTTTCGTGTGAACAGGCACATGAAATTCTACATTTTTTAATGTTTTTCTCACTAGATTTAAGGTAGAAAATTTGTTAACTTTGCATATTTTTATTATAAATTGCAAATTTTAAATAAATGTTTTTAAGTCTTTGACGAACAACTGAGTGGTATTTTTCTCAACCAACATTGGGGACTGTGACAGGACTCTAGTTGAATGTTTCAACAGTTCCTGACTATACATCAGCCATCAAATCAAGTCATAATTTAAATTCCTTAATAAAGGTACTTCAGATGGCTACACTTGCAGAACTTTCTAAAATCCAACAGACCGTTGGAGATGAGCTGCAGAAAGCTTATACTAACTACAAGAAGGAGCCTAAGGATAGGAACAGTCTGGATAAGCTGCAGTCCCGATTAGAAACAATCTCTAAAGTATGGGAACAGTTCCGCAGCCGGCACTTACAACTGATGGATGCTATTGAAGACAACGAAGATCATCCCTACCTGGTAAATGACTACTTCAACAAAATAAAGTCCATATTCGAAGACTACATAATAAGGCTTCAAGACGATATTAAAGGCATTCAATGTACTCAAGAGGGACCCAGCCAAATTGATCCAAAGGCAAACCAGGAAACTCGATCAGAGGGTTTCACCTTCCAAGTCAAAGATTCAGAACTCTCCAAGAGGATTTGCTTGCAAGAGGCAACAATTTCTGATTTACAAAGGCTTCTTGCAAGCATTGACTTTGAGAAGAATATTCAACACTCAAGGGCCTACTACCAGCATAAAATGAGGTCTATCAGTGAATATTGGACCAACATCGCCTCATTAGAAAGACAATTATTAGTAGAGGCTAGCGAGGCGGCCTACAACAGGAACTTGATTAGGTAGGCAGAAGATCATTACCATAACGTAGCCATCTTTCTACAAGAGAAGATAGACGAGTATGGCAACACCCTGGTGACCCCGACAAACAATGTAAAGCTGCCAAAAATCACACTTCCAATAATTGATGGAAACCAAATCAGATGGAGACAGTTTATGGATTTGTTTACTCAACTCATCCACAATCAGCCATTTGGTTCAGCAGAGAAGATGTTTTATTTGAAGGCCAACCTAACAGGTGAACCAAATCGTTTGATCAGACATCTTCAAGCCACAGAAGAAAATTATGCCACAGCATGGCAGATTTTAGTGGACAGATACGACAATCAGAGAAAAATAATAACGACTCTACTTAATGAGCTTCTTACTCAGCCGAACCTAACAGTGGAATCAAGCAATGGAATAAGAAAACTCCATGATACCAGCAAAGAGTGTCTGTTAGCGCTTAGCAACATAAGTATAAACACAGATACCTGGGGTCCAATTCTATTACATTTACTACTGCAGAAATTGGACAAGGAATCTCGAAGATTGTATGAGCCATCACTCCAAAATCCGCGAGACATTCCAACCATGAGCGAATTCTTTAAGTTTCTGGAATCAAGGCTGACCATCCCATATACAACTAAAAGATTCCTCCAGATGTCTACAGAAGGTCGGAATCAGACTATTAAGCAGCTGCTACCATGCCGAAATTGTCTTAAGGCTAGCCATAGTACCAAGGATTGTCATTCGCGTGGCTGTACGAAATGCAATGGACGCCACAACACGTTGATTCATGATGATAGCATACAAAAACAGTACACTCTTCAACTCAAATAACGCATGGGACACCCTACATGCCGCAGTCATCATCAAATCAAAATCATTTAAATGCAAGCCTTAACGCATTTTCAAGGTCTTGTGTTCTACTAGTTACAGCTGTAGTAAACGTAGTAAATTCATCTTACTCTTACTCTTATACCTTGTAGAGTGCTGTTGGATTCAGGCTCACAATTGCATTTCGTCTGTGAACGTATAGTTCAAACATTGGGACTGAAACGAAGCAAGGTTAGTCTCCCATTCAGCGGCATTGGATGCATCGAGACGACAGAAAAACATGAAACAAGACTAATAATCAAGTCTAGAACAACTAACTTCTCCACAAACGTTACCGCCATAATCTTACCAAGAATAAGTCTATGTCAGCCGTCCGGATATATTGACGTAGAAAGTCGGAATATCCCAAGTAACATTCAGCTAGCAGATCCAGCATTTTTCAAGCCCCAGGAGGTTGATATGCTAATAGGAGCCGAACTCTATTTCCAACTTCTTCAGTCGGGACAAATAAGAATTGCTGAAGGATCGCTTATCCTCCAAAATAGTTATCTTGGATGGATAATTGCAGGAAGAGTTCCAGAAGTAACAAATTATGCATATAATTGTAATATAGCAACTGAACCTTCCTTGACTGCACTGGAAAAACAAGTTAAGCACTTTTGGGAAATGGAGCAACATGGCACCCCTTCTAAACGAATGACTAAAGAAGAGCATGAATGTGAACATCATTTTCAAGAAAACTTCCAGCACTCTTCAAAGGGCAAGTTTATCGTAAGACTTCCGTTTCGCGAGCAACCTAGTCTTCTTGGAGCGTCGCTGGATATGGCCATCAAGCGGTTCCTTACCTTAGAACGCAAACTAGTAAGGAACCCCGCTTTGAAGAAAGAATATAGTGACTTCATACACGAATACGAATCCCTGGGCCACATGCAGTCAATCTCACAGATCGATATACCTGCCACACACTACTATCTACCGCATGATTGCGTCTTCAAACCAGAAAGCTCCACCACCAAATTAAGAGTCTTTTTGACGCCTCAGCTAAAACGACTTCAGCAACTTCATTGAATGACTTATTAATGGTCGGACCAACAGTGCAGTCTGATTTATTCTCGATACTGTTAATGCCGAAGAATAGATTTGCAAGCAATCAAATTACTTATATGTATAGAATCATAAAATTAAATTAAAATCAAAAGAAAATAAATTATCATCAAAATTGTGACAGGTAAAGTGAAAAGAACTCAAGTTCATGACCGCAATTCTTGAGAATCATATTACATGCATTGCTCGAGAAAGCGACGCTCGAAAAGAGTTCAGCGCACTTTATGCTGAATTGCATTTTTGCCTTAATATTAATGTAATAAGTGAGCAAGAATAAATTTGCACAGATATTTATTTGCATGTTAATCATATTTTTATTATAAATTTGAGATTCTACTTAGAATAAAGTCAGTTATAATTTTCGAATGAAAAAGGCCGTTTAGGTTTCTTTTTATCGTCTACGTTCAGAGCATAGTTTGCCCCTAAGCATTTAACATTTAACGTTGTGTACTTGTTTTGTACTTGGACACTTATCTCCAACCATGCACTTGTTTTGTAATTGGGCACACACTAATTATAATTGCATTATTTCTGTACCAAAGTAAGCAAAGCGGCCAATAAAGGAATTTGTCACTCTATAAGCAGATACTACTGAGATTCAGAATGCACAGATATGTGCTGACTGCCGATATCAATAAAATGTTTAGGCAAAACGGGCTAGATCCAAGAGACAGGCAGTTTCAGCTCATCATCTGGCGGGACAACAGGGCAGATCCATTAAAATTCTATCAACTAAACACAGTGACTTATGGAAAGGGATCAGCACCATTTCTTGCAACTAGATGTCTGAAACAACTTGCCTTCGAAGCAAATGACACGACACCTCAAGCAGCAAACGTCCTGCAAAATGATACCTATGTCGATGACATCCTAACAGGCTCTAATTCTATGCAATCAATTCTGGATTTGAAGAATCAGTTGATCACACTATTAAAAACAGGGAATTTTGAACTGAGAAAATTCTGTTCCAATCACCCCAATATTCTACGAGACATTCTAGAAGAACATAAGGAAAGAATTCTTATTATTCATGAAAATGAGGTCATCAAGGCATTAGGAATGATCTGGCAACCACATGATGACAACTTTCAATATCGAGCGACAGCCGAGGATACTGATAAGTTTAGTAAACGTACGATACTATCTGACGTCGCCAGAATTTTTGATCTTTTAGGGTTAATCGGGCCGGTTATTGTTCTAGGCAAACTATTCATCCAAAAACTCTGGAAGGAAGGGCTATCATGGGATGACGAACTGCCGGTATCATCTCGTGAAAAGTGGCGAAATTTTAAGAAAAATTTATCTGCTCTAAATTCCCTGAAGATTCCACGACACATACAGTTTGCATGCGCAGTCGACATCCAATTGCACTCCTTTTAAGATAGCAGTGAGTCAGCGTATGGAGCTTGCTGTTATGTGCGATCAACAAACCAAATTGGTCAAACTCGGGTGAGATTACTATGCGCAAATCCAGACTCCCCCCTCTGCAAATAGTTACATTAGCAAGGTTAGAGCTCTGTGCGGCGGAGCTCGTAGACCGGGTACTTCAGTGCCTTCCCACTGGCATTTCAAAGGTTTATTATTACACGGACTCCACTACAGTTCTATCTTGGATATCGTCACCATCGTATACCTGGAGTACATATGTGGCGAATCGAGTAGCAAAAATACAAAATCTGACGCAAATTGAACAGTGGAAACACATCGAGGGTTCCAATAATCCAGCAGATATAATATCACGGGGCATGCTACTAGACGCTCTGGCCCAATCTACCTTATGGTTTAGGGGACCGAGCTTTCTTACCAGCCGGGAAGAAGAGTGGCCGAAATCTACATTTGAGTCATCAACGGAGGATCCTGAACTTAGAACCAGGAAGTCAGTACTATCAGCTGAGACAGTCAACGAAAATTGATCTGACCTCCTTACCTCAATCAATCACAAAAACTCATTTACGAAACTACAAAGAATTATTGCATATTGCATTAGGTTTAAACAAAATTGCAGCGTGTCTAATGGAATCAGAACGAGCGGAGCTCCAAATGTAACGGAATTGGACATGGCCTTAAATGCTATCTTAAGACAAATCCCACAATCAGCATTCGCGAAGGAGCTTAGAATTCTGCAGTCAAACAAAGAATTGAATGACAAGAGCCCTCTACAAGCATTGAGCGTCTAAATAGATCAAGCAACCAATTAATTAAAGTCGGAGGTCGATTGCGTCACGCCGATTTAGAAGAAGAAGCAAAAAAGAATGAATTTGTTGAAATGTTGTTCGCTCATCTACACCAAAACCATATGCATGCCGGGCCACAGACACTCCTGGCCATAGTAAGACAAAGGTTTTGGGTCATAGATGGTAGACGAATTGCACGAAAAATTGTTCATGACTGTATACGTTGTTTCCGCTTTAAGCCAATAACCACCAATCAAATCATGGGAAACCTTCCGGAAGAAAGAATTAGACCATCTCGCCCATTTCACACGACAGGAATTGATTTTTGCGGACCGATCTTCACATATTACAAATTAAGAGGAAGTAGATCAACTAAAACATATATCGCCGTCTTTGTATGCTTTTCAACAAAGGCCGTTCATCTGGAATTGGTGAGCGATTTAAGCAGTTTGTCTTTCTTGAACTGCTTAAAGAGATTCATTTCACGCAGAGGGCTTTGCGCCAAGATCTTCTGTGACAATGCTACCAATTTTGTAGGTGCAAGGTCAGAGTTAAAGAAACTACAAGAGTTGTTCAACTCACAACAAGTACAATCGATCATCTCCCAATTATGTGCAGAGAGCCACATTGAATGGAAACCCCCCAAGATCACCTCATTTTGGAGGGCTGTGGGAGGCAGCGGTAAAGACTGCTAAAACTCATCTTCTACGACAGGTTGGAAATTCCCATCTCACCTATTAAGAACTACATACGATTATCACCCAAATCGAGGCTATCATGAACTCAAGACCCTTAACGCCCATGTCGTCAGATCCTAATGACCTTGAGGCACTAACACCCGGACATTTCCTCGTCGGCTCACCTTTAACCTCATTCGCTGAACCCGATGTCAGTGAAGAAAATATTGGCAGACACAGTCGATTCCAGAGGTTGCAGCATATTCAGCAAACTTTCTGGAAAAGTTGGTCATTGGAATACATTCAATAACTACAGACGAAGCAAAAATGGAAGAAAGTCACACCAGATATTCAAAGGGGAACGCTTGTGCTTATAAAGGAACAAAACATGCCGCCATTGAAATGGCTAATGGGGAGGGTGCTCGAAACCCATGAAGGGTCAGATAAACGCACTAGAGTGGCAACCCTAAAAACAGCTAATGGTGAGTTGAAACGAGCTGTTCACAACTTATGTGCATTGCCAATAGAAGAATCAGCTACCAGTCTTCACAAGGTCACCGAAAACCAAACAGAGGTATCTTCACCTTTATTATCAACTGAAGCCACAGACAAACCTGCATCTCTATTATCAACTCAATCCATAATTAAGGATCCCTATAGTTCTCAGGAAAGCTGCAATAACCACGTTAAACCACCATTCAAGTTTCCGAAAACTAAACCATCGCGTCATCCAAATAAGGGAAAATTCTTACCTATACGACAGTGGGGAAGACCTTCTTCCTTGGTATCTCAAACGCACGATATCAAGACCTGCCATGACTCAGCTTCTAATAAATACGAAGAAATACGAAGAACGAATCGAAGCCCCAAGACCCAAACGACAAAAGGGATCAGGAACCTCAGGACTCAGCATGACTTTGGCATTACTCTTGTTAACGTCCTTAATTATCCCACTGAGGGCGCACTCCCAAGAACTTGTTGAAGTGACAGAATTTACCAATCATCCAGGTGTATTCTTCGAAGCATTAGGCAAGCTTAATTTAGTAACCGATAAATGGAACCTCATAGTGTTTTACGACCTAAAAAATTACTTGAAAGAATTGCATAGTTTACAGCAAACAATGCACAAACTGGAAGAATTGTGTCACAGAAAGCTAGTTCATGGCCTATGCGAACAAATTGTTGACCAATTGCAACACCAGCTACAGATCCTCCAACCTAACAATGAGCTCCTCGTATCAACAACTAACCAAAGACCGCACCGAATAATAAAAAGATCACCTTTGGACATTGTGGGCACCATCGCCAACAAATTATTTGGCGTGGTTCACCAGGAATACGCCACAAAGCTTGAGGCTATTATCAATAATGTGAGAGGCAGTGAAGATCACTTATTGGCACTGGCACGGAATCAAACATCACTTATAGATTCGACTCTGAATATCATTAAAAGGGACGAAGATCACATTAACAAACAACTAGGAGTATTCGAAAGGTGCCTGAATAGATTACTGGAAAACAAGGAAATAACAAGCGAAATCATAAGAGAAGAAATGATCTTACAAGCCTTCAACGCCCTAGCTATTCATGCTCATTTGATAGTAACCAATTATCATAAAACGCAAACAACTCTTATTGACGTACTAACGGATACACATAACGGGAAACTCAACCCACTCATTCTAACACCAAATCAATTGAAGCAAGAATTGCACAACATTTTGAAAAACTTACCGCCCAACATTATAGTACCTCAGCAGTATGACGAGAGCAAACTACTACAGCTCTACCATCTCATGACTTTTAAAGGAAGAGTGACCATGACGAATGTTGTGTTCAGCATACAGCCCCCTCTTCTAAACAACGAAGAGTACGAAATTTACCACATTGTTCCCGTTCCAACGTTGCAAGTAAGCACATATATATCAGTGCAACCTGAAACTGAATATCTTGTTGTAAGTCTCCACAAGGACAGTTACTATTCATTAACTGATGAAGGCTTATCAAGCTGCATTACGTTAGATAACTCTCAATACCTTTGCCACCAAAGACAGGCAATATTCAATAAAGATTCAGGAATGTACCAGTGCGAAATATCGTTTTTTAACAACGGAGGACAATTGTCAGACACTTGTCGAACAATAAGGACAAAGGCATCTCCTTGGTGGCTACGATTACATAATCTAAATCATTGGCTGTATTCCTTGCCAACTGAAACAACCATTAACATAGTTTGAGATTACAAGGTCTATCAAAGAACTCTTCGCCGAGAAGGGATACTAAGGCTCAAATCAGCATGCAGCACACGTCAAAGGGAAATTACGATCAACTCCCACAAGGCATACTCATCAGAACATAACTCCTCCTTTGTGCCTTCTTTCAACCTAAATGACACTTACTTGAATATATCACGACATGAAGATCAGATCAATTACATTAATAACACGGATATTGCCAGACTGAAGAAGGACATCAATTACATCAAGAGTCGAGAAGCATTTCCCAGGACATTCAGCGCTCATGATATTCATCATTACACCGTTGGGAACCTGGCATTAATAATTGCAATCGCTGGCATTATTATCTGGTCCATCTTAAATTTAAAGACAAGATGTTCGTGTTGTAAGCTTAAGCCTACCAATGAGACCAACCCAAACGAATTGGGTGACTTCAATATATCCCTCTAAATAAACTACATTGAGAACTACAAGTCCTCAAGAGGGGAAGGATGTTTAAGCCATCTAATTAACTTACCTTGCATTCCATATAAAAGCAAGCCTTTGAATTTCATTTCAACTAGATAACGTCTATGCATCTTATTTTTGCTTGCATTCCTTAACAATGCAAGCTTCTCAAATTTTACTTCAAGTAGAAAATATTTTCTGCCTGTTCCCATGAAAATGTGAGCATTTCTTATCGCGGTTTCAAATATCCGTGCATGAATGAAGTCTCGTCATAAGAATATTCACAATTTTTCGTGTGAACAGGCACATGAAATTCTAGAATTTATAATGTTTTTCTCACTAGATTTAAGGTAGAAAATTTGTTAACTTTGCATATTTTTATTATAAATTGCAAATTTTAAATAAATGTTTTTAAGTCTTTGACGAACAACTGAGTGGTATTTTTCTCAACCCACATTGGGGACTGTGACAGGACTCTAGTTGAATGTTTCAACAGTTCCTGACTATACATCAGCCATCAAATCAAGTCATAATTTAAATTCCTTAATAAAGGTACTTCAGATGGCTACATTTGCAGAACTTTCTAAAATCCAGCAGACCGTTGGAGATGAGCTGCAGAAAGCTTATACTAACTTCAAGAAGGAGCCTAAGGATAGGAAGAGTCTGGATAAGCTGCAGTCCCGATTAGAAACAATCTCTAAAGTATGGGAACAGTTCCGCAGCCGGCACTTACAACTGATGGATGCTATTGAAGACAACGAAGATCATCCCTACCTGGTAAATGACTACTTCAACAAAATAAAGTCCATATTCGAAGACTACATAATAAGGCTTCAAGACGATATTAAAGGCATTCAATGTACTCAAGAGGGACCCAGCCAAATTGATCCAAAGGCAAACCAGGAAACTCGATCAGAGGGCTTCACCTTCCAAGTCAAAGATTCAGAACTCTCCAAGAGGATTTGCTTGCAAGAGGCAACAATTTCTGATTTACAAAGGCTTCTTGCAAGCATTGACTTTGAGAAGAATATTCAACACTCAAGGGCCTGCTACCAGCATAAAATGAGGTCTATCAATGAATATTGGACCAACATCGCCTCATTAGAAAGACAATTATTAGTAGAGGCTGGCGAGGCGGCCTACAACAGGAACTTGATTAGGAAGGCAGAAGATCATTACCATAACGTAGCCATCTTTCTACAAGAGAAGATAGACGAGTATAGCAACGCCCTGGTGACCCCGACAAACAATGTAAAGCTGCCAAAAATCACACTTCCAATAATTGATGGAAACCAAATCAGATGGAGACAGTTTATGGATTTGTTTACTCAACTCATCCACAATCAGCCACTTGGTTCAGCAGAGAAGATGTATTATTTGAAGGCACATGAAATTCTACATTTTTTAATGTTTTTCTCACTAGATTTAAGGTAGAAAATTTGTTAACTTTGCATATTTTTATTATAAATTGCAAATTTTAAATAAATGTTTTTAAGTTTTTGACGAACAACTGAGTGGTATTTTTCTCAACCAACACGCTCAATAGCCTTATTGAAGGCACTTAAGATTAGTTACTTGAACAAGTTATGAAGAGAGTGACGCCAAAACAGTAAAATTTGGACAGCAATGTTACTAAACGATTAATTGGAGGTTAAAAAAAGAAATGTAACACGTAGATCAAGTACCCTGACTGGAACTTGAGTTTGCCGGAGTATACTATCATAGAGGTACCCTTCATCTCTGGTGTTAAACGTAACATAGTAAGTGTGTAGATGATAATAAAGTTCAATAGTTTATCACGATCGCGTTAAATAAAAAAATTAATTCCGTTTGATTCACATTGTAACTTATTATATAGGAGTATATTATATTAGAAACTATTAGTAGATATTGAATAGGAAAGCGGTTCGCTCCTATAACTTATCGATGACATTTTTTTTCGTTTCCAGCTAACTGAATTAAAATGATTCACACCATTGAATGTTCGGCTAGAGTTTACCGCACTTTTGTGACCTTGGGCCAGCTTTTTTTTTGACTGGACGAGTCAAGTCTCAGGTATGGTTCCCTTCACGAGTCACGTACTAGGTACCAAGTTTCAATCGCTGATTTGTTTTTTGGAGGGGGTCTTGGTCTTTTACGTTGCTATCTCGAACTGCCCCTTTCATTTTGTACAAAAGGGGGTGATAGATTAATATAGATTAATGGTTAAAATGTTACATTTGTACTTTCGACCGTGATAGATGACGGTGATATGCCGTGCCCTTTCGTTATTTTAAGTATTTTTCCTTTAAGACCTGAAACATAATTAGAGTTTTTCAGCCAGCTTTACACTTGTTGACAATGTAAATCAATGTAGAAGAACACAATTGGAGCTTTAACTTTTTTTCCAGTTTCAAGCTGACTTGGGATTTGATCAAATTGCAAATTTCAAGTCCAATGACTGCCAACTTGAGGGAATTTTTAACATTGCCAGCTGTGCGATCGTCGAATATCAGATAAAAATGGTTGGTGTTGACACATTTTAGAAGTAAACAGCTACCAAAAACATTAAAAAGGAAGAAAACTTATAGAGTTAGTAAAAGATAAGCAGTTCCGGTGGGACATAAAAAAAAAGTCAGTATTATTTTTACATGTAATTGGTACATCTCGAAAACTTTAAAGAAAAAAAAAGCATGAATTTATCGTAACTTCGGAAAATTGGATGCATTAATTATCGGTCATTAATAAAAGTTCTCAACATATCAAGTTAAAGTTGCAAATGTCAAAAACGCCAGTTGTGTTCAATTCGGCTTTTTCAGTCAGCTTAGAAGAAAGTTGGCTTAAAAGCTCCAATTGTGTTTCAGGCATTAATTGCACTCACTTCCCCGATTTCTCTTCTATTGTTTTTTTTTGCACGAGTCTTTTTGAATTGGATGGATGGATTGAAAGGAGGTTGAGTTTGTTTGGTACTTTTCCATAAGCATCATAATAGAACATCTTAGAGAACGGACTCCGAACGCACACATATAGGTTTCTGTTTCATGGCTTGGGAAGTATTCTCGAGGGTTTTGATCCTACTGAACAATGAAATGAAGTGGTGGTATAACCGATCGGTTTAAGGGGTAACGCCACTGTAAATTTTTTGAAAAATCGTTTTTTGTTTTATTGGCTTAAAAAATAGTTTGAGCCCTCTAGAATAAGAAAAAAAAGGTCCCGTGCGAGAAAATGTTTTTTTCCTTTGAGAATGGAGGTCGCCACCAAGCGCGACAAACTTGCTCCGAAACGACTACCTGAAGCCTGAAACACGATTGGAGCTTTTCAGCCAGCTTTATGGCCAGCTTTCTTCTAAAGCTGACAGAAAAAGCCCAAATGAACACAACTGACCTTTTTGACACTTGCAACTGGGATTGCAGACTAACGGTAAAAAATCGTTTACCTTCATTTTTTTATTTTTTCCAATAAAAAACTATTCTCAAAACTTTAAACGCGTTTTTCTCGAAACACGGTTTTTCAAAATGGCACGCAGCATAACTCGAACAATTTTCATATTTTGACCAGATGTGAACATTAACATTATCTAGAGAATGCCGTACGGGATTTTTAATAACTTTATTTGTTGATTTTTTATTAAGAAAAAACCTGCTGTTTTTTCGTCAAAAATCAAACTTTTTTTTCAAACGCGCGCCAAATCTACAAAAATTAATATTTTTAAAAATCCGTACGGCATTCTCTAGCTATAAGCCTCTAGATTAATGGTTTTTTTTTTGTTTTGGTCTAGATTCAAATGTCCACCAGTGGTGCGCTTGCCGCGGAGCCCTGCAAGCAAAACATGTCCCGGGAAGATGTCTGTGGAGCCGCCATTTTGTTTTTTTTTCGCCGTCAAAAATTTATCAATAAAGTTCCATGTATGCCCGATAATACCCTTAAAAGTTTTTTTTCAAACACCTTTAATTTCGCGAGAAAAAAATTCGTGAAAAAACCTTTTTTTTAGCCGTTACAGTGGCGTTACCCCTAAGTTTCATTCCATGCCTCAAGAATTACTTTTGTATCCAATATTTGAATGTATTTAAGACCTTAAGCGATATTCAATGGGAGAACATTTACTTCTGCTCCTGTGTCTAATTTAATATTAATTTTTCTACATTGTACTACCACTTCTTGAAACCACGAGACATTTTTCACTATTCTTACTAATGACATAATTTTTATAAAGAATTAATAAACAGTGTTTCATCTTTCTGTATGTGTAGAGAACGTTCATGTTTTATCCTTCATGCCATTGCAAAATGGTTGATTTTACAGCAGATTCTACAAATTTTTCCACAGTTTTCTGACTTTGTTTACAATATATGTAGTTAATTTTTTGACACCTATCAGCTACTTTTTCATTGTTCCTGTAAATGTTTTTCGAATTATTAGATTTAGGGCTAAGCTATTTTGATTATTGAAACAATTAATATCCTTTATTGTTTGGTATTTCCTATTATTTGATGACTTGTTACCCTTAAGTTTACTGTTGAAACTGCCGGTACTGTTGGATGTTGTGATGTTGGACCCCTGGGCTCGCTGTATATCATTGCTTTGGATCTTTGAAATTCTACTGATCTACCCATTTCTATGGCTTTCTCCAAATTCAGCTGATCGGCCTCCAGGTACTTTTACTATAGTTGCTTATCTGTTATTCCGAATACAATTCGGTCTCTGATCATGCGGAATTCTTGACCTTCAAATTAGCATTTTTGCGCTTGTTTTGTGAGCTCAAGCTCAACAAACACATCGAATGGTTCACTGAGATACTTCTTTCTATTGTGCAACACAAAGCTCGCGTATACTTGTTTAGGCTCACAGTAATTTTTAAATGATTCACAACTTTATCATGCTTTGCTTTGTCTGCATCACTAATTTTGAAGGCGTTGAACACTTGCACAGCTTCGAGTCCTATGGCATTTAGAAACAGTGATTTTTACTTTTTCTTCTTTTTTACCTTGCGAAAGTATCAAAATCTTGATAGAAAATACGTCAGTTTTCGGCTATATTTCCTTCTAGAGACAATTTCTCTATTTTTTTTACTTAGTCCATATAGCTTTTGGAATATACATAAAACGAATATTCTTGGGTGGGCGCACACGCTGTTTTTTTTATACTATGCGCTTCATGGGATTTCGCTCGTCTCATACATTAAACCGAAATTATTGTTCTCTTTCCTTTCCTTTCTAAATTTTATACTTTAGACTAAGTAAGCCCGACTGCGCCATGTGATTTTTAGAAAAACTCGACTTAGCTTATAAGCGCATGGTTTATTGAATTACGTGGGTTACAATTATATTAAATCTATGACTACTATATGACTGTGCAACTACCTGGACTGTTCTAGTGGGAATATACTATATACATTAGAATTCACTATTAGTTCTATGAAGATGAAAGCTCTACTTCCGGTGAAAGTATAAAGCTAGAATTATAACTATGGTAACATTTAGCTCTAGTCGAGAGTAATATTTCAGCTCCGGTAACATAATGGGTTGGGTACGAAATCCACAAAGACAAAATCCAGAGTGACAAAATCCAGAAGAGACAAAATTCAGAGGAAATCCAGAAAAAAATATTCGCGCGCTCGAATATCTTTTCTGGATTTCATCTTAGTTTGAATTCTTCATGAACTTTTTCGTTTACATTAAAAACTAACAAATTATATATATTTTTTACATTTATTCACTCCATACTACCCCTTCAACATACACATTCATTTATTTACGTTCTCATTAATGGATGAGACCTCGGCACAGACCTAGATATATACCATTAATATAACAACAACGACAAGTGTAAATATGAGATTTGCGGAGCGAAGTTCATGTCATTTTTAAAAATTTTTAAAAAAATGTTTAATGAATTTTGTCATTTCCGGATTATTTTATTTTTTCTGGATTTTGTCACTTCTGGATTTTATACTTCTATTGTGTAAATCTATATATGATACAAGACATCACATCGAGTACTAGAGAAAAGTGCCTGTGTTTCAAAGGCAGATTAAAGGAAAAATTTAAGCGAAAAATGTTAAGCCTTATCTTA
This sequence comes from Dioctria linearis, assembly GCA_963930735.1. NCBI lineage: Eukaryota > Metazoa > Arthropoda > Insecta > Diptera > Asilidae > Dioctria > Dioctria linearis. Next base: position 120,636,748 of record OZ005742.1, on the reverse strand, counting down.
AGGCTCTACTCATGAGATAAGCCTAGTTTCCATGGATAATTACTTGCTGAACAATGATATTGATGCAGATACACAAAGATTTTGGCTTAATGATCTGGGTGCAGTGAATCAACAGACCATGGTTATCAGTGTAGTGCAGAAGATTCACAAAATTATATGTCACAGAAACTGCGGCTTAGTTTTGACGTTAAGATTGCTGGTCTTAAATGCTGTTGTGTTTTGATTGCTCTTGCCGATGTGGCTGTTATATTAACCGTCGTAAGGCGGTTGTGGAGTTACATAGAATGCCCACTAAGTATTGAAAGTGCTGTCTTGATGGCTTGGGTGCTGTTGAAGCTGTTGTTTTGACTATAAAAGTCGTTGAGGTTCACTTAAACTATCATAGTGTTGGTAGGTCGAAACAACTTCCCAGTGTGCCAAATTCGGAATTTTTCTAAGCATTTTTAAAAATTAAAAAAATTCCGAGAAAATTTCGGATTCTTAAACTTTTTCCGAACGAATTCTTTGCGAGCAGTATATGTAAATTTTTACAAAAACTCCGAAAGTGCCGAATATTTCCGCTTAAATCTACGTGAATAGAGTTTGTATATTTCTTATGAATTCCTTATGAGTTCTAAAGGAATTTCCCAGACTTTCTAAAGAAAATTGTCAACCTTCTAATCTGAATTCCGATTGAAGTCCTAAGGAATTCATAACAAATTCTCAGAAATATTCCTTAAGAGTTCTAAAGGAAATTCCGAGATTTTCTAAAGAAAATTGTCAACCTTCTCATCTGAATTCCGATTGAAGTCCTAAGGAATTCATAACAAATTCTCAGAAATATTCCTAAAGAGTTCTAAAGGAAATTCCGAGATTTTCTAAAGAAAATTGTCAACCTTCTCATCTGAATTCCGATTGAAGACCTAAGGAATTCATAACAAATTCTCAGAAATATTCCTTAAGAGTTCTAAAGGAAATTCCGAGATTTTCTAAAGAAAATTGTCAACCTTCTCATCTGAATTCCGATTGAAGTCCTAAGGGATTCATACCAAATTCTCAGAAATAAAGCGCTCGGAACAGGTAAAAACTATAGAAAACCAAAAAGATCTATTGAAAGACCCTGGCCAAGGCCACGTCCATAAACAGTGGGTACATAGATCGACAGTAATTAATTAATTATAAGCAAATACATTAGCAAAATAACAAAAAAGAAGGTAATTAGCAAACACTTAAAGTGATTGAGCAGGTACTCAAGTAGGTAGAGATAACACATCTAACAGCCAGTGTGGCAACTAAAGGTATACATATAAGAAGTTATATAAAGACTTAAGACCCATAAGAAAGAAGGTTTAACTAACTTAAGAATTATAACAATAAACAGCAGTGGGCGTCAAAACCATCAGTCCTAGGTAAACAATACCCTAAAGAAGAAAGTTATATAGTTCACAGATTCAGAACTTCAATTGGTCCAAATACCAGCCATGAATGTGTCAATTATCAAAGGTAAAGCAACTATAATTAATTACATGGTTACCTATATTAAGTTATCCGAAGAAACAACATAAGGCTACCAGAAGAAGAAAAAACAGATTAAATATTTGAAGGACATACTACGGTTAACAAATTTCAATAAACCACAGCAGCAATATAAGGTTACCAAAACATAATAATAAAAATTGAAAGTAAATACTACGGTTAAAAAATTCAATGCGACCAATAAAATTAATAAAATAACTAATAATAAGAGAGATGTATGCCGATAAAAGTTTAGACCTGAAACATATATTTTGTTCAAGAAAGAATTTTTTGGGATTCTCCGGTATATAGCAAAAGCTAAAAAATGTTCTAATTTGTTATTTCATCACACAACTCAACTTGATGAGTCAAACCAAGACTTGAAACTTGTCACCAAAAATTAATGAGTTGTGTGATGAAATAACAAATTACAACATTTTTTAGCTTTTGCTATATACCGGAGAATCCCAAAAAATTCTTTCTTGAACAAAATTAAGTTTAACCCGGTAAAAAGTCTAAAACATATAATCTCGCACATCGTACAATAAATGGAAAAATCACCACCAGATACCAAGAACTCGGATTAGCAGGATCAGCATCTCATTCACCCAATACTATACAAAATAATACCGTCATAAATAAAAATCAGCCTTAGCGTCCACATAGATAAATGAGGACGTTCGAAATATCACAACTGATATGGATATGTTTTGGAAATAATAATGAAATTAAAAAATTTTTAAGATTCGGGTTTTGCCAGTTCAGAAAATAAATGGATAGTAGGATAGAAACGATAAATATTTACATTTTATACGTTTTTATTACATGGCATGTTTAAGACACTTGTTTTTAGTTAACTAAGGAAAAGAAAAAATAGAGATCTCATTCTGGGGTTGAAAGCTTTTTGCAACTTTTATTCAATCTGCCTTTCACGTTATAAAATACTGCCTTCAGCCGCTTTTCAATTTCGTCCATGTTTGCTGCTGGATATAACGTAAGAGCTGCTTCTGCAATAAAACAACTATATTAAACGTTTGACAACATTTAACTGCTATTTTCAACTACCTTTGAAAACGGAGACAATCGAAAAATTTGAAATTTTGATATTTTGTCCAAGTCCCATCAATGTGAAATTCTTGGCAAATTCATCCGTCATCAAGGCCTTGAATGATCTCTTGGTGAATGTTGTTAGATCTGATCCCCCAAGAGTTAAAAAAATGCTTTCTGCGAAATTATAATAATAAAATATTTTTCATTGTTAACAAAAATTGCGTGCGTACCAATGCTTCGGCACCTTCCACTTCCATTTTCACCTTATTTTCAAGACATAAGAAGTCTTCTTTTAAAATTGTTGGGAACGAAGGAAGAATATCACCAAAATTGAAGGGGGTCTTTTGCGCTTTCTTCAGACGCTTCATTTCCTCCTTCCTTCCGCTTTGGTCAAGTTTTCTAATGTACTCTGCACGTTTGTTAGCGATTGTTGAAGGTTGGATAGTGTGTCACACACTGAATATATACATATATATATAAGTTATGTATATTAAAATATAATAAAAAAATTCGCAATATAATTACATACTTCGTTCGAGATATACGGTTGATGCAGTCAATACTACAAATTCACTTCCTTGTTCCTCCTGTGGTGCAGTTTCTTCTTGCATAATACCAAACTTTTTAGTATTCTTCTCTCTTGCTTGCTTTGGAGATTCAAATAAGTCCTGGCTCATTTGTGTCTCACTCTGGCTATCTATATTTTGTATAGGTTGCATGTAAAGTGCATTGAAATCTTCTTTTACGGGACAGATAGGCGACAATATTTTGTTTGAACATATTTCAATGTGTGGAGTGGAGGAAACAGGAACTCTCTCACCTATAAATATGATATTATTATTCATATACGCATTTTTACAAAAATTATACATACTCGGAAGAATTTGTCCAAAAGCCTTATAGCCCTGACTTTCTATTTTATCTAGGCTATTTTCGTTGTTTGTCGTTTGCATGTTGAAGGTCTTACAATAGTTAAAATTAGACTAAATTTAGAGTAATATCTATAGGGATTCAAAGGCCTAATTCTCTTTAAAAAAATGAATTATCGCGATGCAAACAGTTTCAAATTATTTCGTAATAATTTTAAAGTACACCTGCTGCTCAATTATAGCATGAATACAGATAAATCAGGTTGCTTTTCAAATTGTACAAATTTTTGATTGGTAAAAAACTGAGTGGAAAATTTTGTAAAAATCAAAGTAAAGTACGGTACTACTTATATTATGGAAAACATTATGTATGGTGAATAAAAGGAACAAATAAATTTGTATTGGGATCTACAGATAAATTCAGACACCTAATGATGCTATCCGAAAAATTTATCGTTTCTTTTAATTCGGATAAAATAGCATTATTTGCAACATAAATATTGAAAAAGTTCGATCTTAATGGATATTCAAAAAAAGGTTTTATATTAGTGACATACTTTACAGTTACTACAATATTATTTTCTTTATTATTAGTTATGGTAACAATTTTACCCACCTTGGTATTAAACAATACATAATTATCTGGCTGATTTAATAAGAAACAGAACTTTTTGGTATAAAATTTAACAATTTTAGTTCGATTTCTATTTAGTACCACTATTGGATAACCCTCCTTTTCATTTACTGTATTATGTATACGATTCTCAATAATTCTATTATATAATTGTGATAAATGATGCCTTCCTTCATGAATCATATTTTTGATTTGACTGAGTTTATTTTCGAATTTGAATGCATTTATATATTCCAATGTCTTAAATTTCTTTGCATCTAAATGCAAGTATATTAAATTATGGCAATTATATGTTACATTTTCTTCGCCATATAGATTTGAAAAATCTTTCACAAAACTTTTTAACAATCTATGCGCACAATTATTATTTATAAGACAATTACTAGGGTCTAACAGAATTCGAATAGTGTTCATAAATATTTGTTTTGAGTATTCCATGTAATACTAATGGTCCGACATATAATAGAAATAATCGATATTCAGTAGCTTTCCAAAAATCCAACTCTTCAGTGGAACGTAATTTTCTGTTAAATTCCTTCGGTACTTGGCACTGAATGGTCATCAGCCGTAAATTTAATGCATTAATTTCTTTTTTGTTAAGTACTGCTCTACCCGATTTCGGTTTTACCCAAAAGTGTAACAATTGCCTCATTACACCTAAACAAACGAGGTGCATGTAATCCAAAGGGAATTCTGTAACACATCCTAATCCCAATGATTCGACAACCAAGCGATCTAACGTTTTGTGGTGCTCTGGTTGGCATCTGGATGCAAAAGTTTCATCCGTTCGCAAAGGTTCTTCCATTCTAGTAATGTGAGACGATGTTTTATTTCCCCCCCCCCCCTTATTTCACACTTGTTGAACAATAAAATCCAGAATGACCTTTAATATTTAACAAATAAGCCTTGGCTGGAGTGTCGCAAATGAAACTGTGAATTTTGATTAAATATGAAATACCATTGAATGAAAAACCCTTGCTTAATATTTCTTTATTTTCTGCAATAAACTTTTGTAAGAAGTTTGAGTTGCTCGTAGGCTTTGATTATCCCCAAAAACAACAAATTACAAGGACTTCTGGACTTCCAATAATATTTACTAAGACTGGCCAAGCTTCAGATTTTGTGCTCTTATGTAAAGGAAGTCCATCAGTTGCAAATTGTAGGTAAATAATATTGTCTTCACTAGTAAAATTTGGATTTTTGAAAAAGAAGTCTGTTAAACAATTTAGTAATCCGTAGTGTATATAATTGCCATTATTTAGTACCTCAACATATGATTTTCTCGGTGTCTCTCTTAAGGTTCTAATGTCTGAAGGAAGAGAAGCATCAATGTTTATCAATATTTTTAGCAATTCATTTCCTGCTCTGCTTGTTATGTTACTATTAACGCTCCAAGCTGCTATTCTGCTATGGAGGTTAAAATTTTCCGCATCGTTTTTACGTGCAACGCTATCAATCGAATCACTAAGATCATGTGATTGGGCTTCATTTTCATCTAATTCCATTCCTAGAGGATAGAAAGATATGCGGCTAGAAGGACTTGGTTCATTTGGGACTGGTGAAGTACGACAGCGCTTATCCGGAGGTTCAAATAAATCTTGAACTGCTTGTTTCACCCGCCAATATTTCAGTTGTCGTGACATGCTCTGTACCACAGCACAAACTTATTAACACAATTATAACAAAAGAACTAAAATGCTTATTAATATTAATTCAACTATACATTACTCACCTTTTCCACTCTTTTGAAATTCGTCATCCACTCTCTACGAACTTTGCACACAAAATGACAGTGCAACTCAAGCTAAAGAAATGTTTCGGAAATGTCTTCAAAATTTAGAAAGAAATCCGAGAAATATCCGAATTCACACTTCTTTGAATACTCTTTCTGAATTTTAAAAGTTTTCTGAATACTATTCCAAAACTTGAAAAAGCCCTGAGAAGTGAGGATTTATTTTTCGATCTGGCTCTTTCGCACACTTTGCGATTTTATTCTTACCATTCCGAAGTTCCGAATTTGGCACAGTGGGTGAGGAGGAACCTGCTCTTTGGCGTAATACAACGAATTCAGCTAATCTTCTACTTAAACAATGACTATCAATGAAGTATGTAATTGATAAAATTTATTTTCAATTATTCATTGAGCAATTGTATTGATATGGGCACAAAACAAATAATTAAAGTTATAGGGACATAGAATTAAAAGGTATTTTTTTTATAAATAAACGATACAACGTTAATACGAAAAGAATATGTACTATTTTTTTAAAAATCTGATAGCAATCTCAATTTCAGAAGAATGATTTCGTGACAAAGAAAAACTAAAGTGCTTTGTTTTTTTAAATTCTTAGCCTCCTATATAGTACAGGTACAGTCACGGCCTCAATTTCATCGACTTACAATTACTGCTGTCGCCACGAGATCAAGGAAGAGACGAATTAATAGAGCAGTTGCAGTTGCAATAAAAGATGCCAGCTTTGAAAACTTCAACAACTTCGAATAAATGGGGTATTTTCTGTTCACAAATAAAGTAGGACCTTGAACACAATTTGTTTTTTTATCAAATTCATCTCCGGAAACGGAATTGGGTCCGGAATTGTGTTGCGGTTTGGCTGCGTTTCACGCTTACATAGAACGTGACTACAGCTGTTTTTTTAAAAGGTAAATCAAAGCCATTGCAATTGCTTGAGAAATGTGAATAGTTCTAGAAGGTTTTCGAGTCATTGAAAATCCGCACGACCCATTTGATAACGAGAAAGTGCGTTGATTCAAGAGTACCTATACCTCGCTGCTGTACCGGAGTAAAAAACTGCTGTGTGAATGAAGCCCGGTATGAAGTCTTTCAGAATCTATATTTTCAAAAAAGAGACGACGACGACGAATCTAAAAATTTTAGTTCAACCTTACTTCCACCGTGCTACAAATCCCTTAAAGAAAACAATTTACCGTACAATTTACATCAACTCAATGTGACAGAATGCAATGAACACCATTTTCACCGTGTTAACGTCAGAAACATCTAATTTAGTTAATACTGCCAAACGAACCAGTCTGGTATCATGGAACTCAACCCCATTGAAGGTCCAAGATATTTTATCAGAAACTTTCCTTCTTGCGAAGAGTGAGTAATTATATAAAACTGCATATAAAACTTTAAGTATATATCACTTTGGCATAACAAACATTGGCCTAAAGCAATGCTTAAGTGGAAGAATAACAAAACCCTCGCAAAACGCATATTTCAAAACATTTTGATTAAAAAAGATATATTAAAACACTTTTAAAATAAATAACTTGAATAAATAAATTACACTAAAAAGAAAAAAATACTTTCTTTCTCAATTATATATACAACAAAGGTTTCATTGCAAAATAATAAATGCTAGAGCTCAGATTAAATCTTAAAATGGAATGTATTAACAATATTTTAAAATTATATTTTCACGTTTAACTTGAAATGTTTGAACTCTTTGCAATGAAACTTTTCTTGAGGGTATCATTGAGATGTAATGAAGCGCCTCTCATTAAGCGGCATTCATTACTTCTCCAGATCCATCAAGCGCCATCACATTCAAATTACACGAATGAAAACTCCAATAACAAATTCCAATGTACATACGTACATACTCTTCAGAAATCATGCATACGCACATCTATATTCCAAAAGCATATGTACGTATATACATACCTATTGTTATACGAGTATTCCCGGCATATTACCCATAAAAATTATGTAATACTTTCTTTTTCAAAGCCATTAACCATTTTTCTCTGAAGAATACTCGAATTACAAAACATTAAAGCATTTTCTTTTTCAAGTAACAATGATTTGACCTTCTCCATTCCTATCGATTGACTATAATATATAGCGACAACGCGCTACATTGTTTACATGAAACAAACCCCTCAACACGAGACCAATTCTAGCCCTGTAGCGGAACTGGGCTGTCCCTGACCTACCATACAACCAGTGCGCGCTTTCTTTAATTGTTTTTACCGTATGTTGGGAAATATGCGCAATGTGCTTAACCGTTGACCCACTAATTAGGTTCTGTACGTTGTTCTTCGTTTTTTTGTTGTCACTCGCTTGCTCATATGTATATAGGAAATACTTTGAGCAATGTGTATGATAAAAAATACTATGATGCTTTCACCCCCTTAATGGCAGACCATGATGTTCCTGGTTATTTGTCATGTATATAATACTAGCCAATAACCTGCTTTATCGGTAGGCGTACCCAAAGTTTTCACATACATTAACTGGTGAAATAGTTAGAAAATTGCTGGAAGTTTCCCAATACTTGCTATGTACTAACTCTTCTTAGCCCCACTACGATATTTCAGCCTTTAGCTGATTATTCAAAAATTTGGAACTAAATTTCCAAATAAAAAGCCGGTGCGTCGCTAGCTCAGGACAGTAATTTTGGTAAAGGAACCAAGTGACCCCCGACCCACGGTAAGGCCTCTTGCTCCCTCAAAAAAATAAAGTCTAAACCTAGTAAAAGAAAAAAGAAAAGTGTAACGGCAACAAATTAAATATTAAAGGTGTAAAATTACAAGTTTTATCAAAGAAATATAAAGGAAAGTGAGTTTTTTTTTTTTTAAGTGATCTTTTTGTCGTGGCTGGTGAACTTCTTTTATAAAAGCACTCCCAGGACTTGCTAACAGTTGCATAGCAAAAAGTTGGTTGCAGCGGTGGGATCTTAAAAATGATATAAACCCTATACACTCCCCAAAAACGAAAACTTAAAAAAAAGGTAACTGCAGCCAGGCGCTCAAATTCTAAGAGAAACGTATAAAATCCAAGTAACAGCTCTCAAGAAAAAATAAAAAAAAAGGGGAGGCAGACCCTAAATGGTCACCTCACAAAAGGAAAACGAATATTACGGACGAGCCCGGCGCACAACCAAGAAGATCCAAGAATTGAAGCACGAAATTAACAAGTTCACATCACCTGCCGGACCAGACGACGACACAATGGACTTTAGTTACTTCCTGGAGCTCAAGGAAAAGCTCACAAACTTGAAGTAATGTAAACTTTTCATTAATTTAATTACATATTATTTGTTTTATATTATCAGAAAATTATTATTTGTTCAGTATTATCAAAAAATGATTATAAAATTATTCTCTTGAAATGTGAAAAATTTAATTTAATACACTACATATCAATACAAATTCTTCGTGGTATATCAGTTTGTTCTTGTGCGAAAAAATTAATTACTCCTGTAGTCTTGTAAACAGTGATTATTTTTTGTAGTGAAAAATTTATGGTGTGAAAAGAAAACCCTTTTTCCCTTAGTTTTGTCTTAACACATGGCTGATTTGGCAGTTTCTTGTGTTCGTTTTCGTATAAAGATTTGTATTGCTGCAACGTGTTTATCTTTTCTCAATATCTCCGTTGACTTCACTTTAGTGTCTGTTTTCTTTTTGGATAGCGATTTGTGTTAACTTAAGTAAAAGCAATTAACTATAAAGGCGTTTATTAAATTTTTGTGGCAAAATTTCTTCTTCCCTTAATTGAATTTTTTTTTCTTAAACAAAGAAAACTATCTTGTTTTTTGTGGTGAGTGAAACACAAGAAAGCAAAATAGTAAACACAAGGAATAATCGGTATAGCATTAGCGTAATGGCTCCAACACCACCACGTCCACAAAAAGCAGAGTGCGTTTTCGAAATTACCTTGGCAGACGCACGCATCCTAATTACTGAATTTGACGGAAATTCTTCAGATTTGCACAAGTTTCTAACAAGCTGCGATGCTCTATTCTCAACTGCAAAAACCCCTGCAGATCAGAGCTTGTACCTCCATCTCCTCAGAGGCAGATTGATTGGGAGAGCTTATTATGATGCATTGAAGTATGAATCCTTCGATACACGGGAAGCAGCCAAAGAACTAATAAAGTCCTAATTTCAAGAGGAAAAGTCACGCATCACTGCCCAAAATGAGCAGATACGACTCCTGTTACATACAGGGCATCCATTGACATCAGTTATACATGTATATACATATATACATGTCTGAATCGATTTCGCTTTACGCAGAATTATAAAATTCATGCATCAATGAAGAAATGCAAACATGTAGATACATACATACCTACAGCATTCTCATTGCATGCAGAATTATAATTCCCAGCTGTAAATATAAACATATCTACAAACATATTTGCAAAGTTCAGTAAAGTCACTCGCTACTGACCTACACCAATTTCTTAATCACATAAAGAAACAAGTGAAGGCAGTGACACAATACCCCTGCGCGCAAGAATTCGCACGATGCAATTTGATAACCTTGCGCCAGCGGTAGAACTTAGGTGAACGAAACAATGGTTCACGATGATGTCATAATAGCAGCAAAGCGGCGAACGGTCTACGGAAGTATTTATGTATGTACATATGAAAGCGATGTATGCCGTGATGTAACAACAACAAACCGGCAAAAGCTTTGCGGAAATTAATGCCATAAAGAAACACTACGGAAATAATAATTATGTACGAATAAATGCTGTGATGAAATTAGCTTAGCGTAATAAGAAAATAGCAATAGTATTAAGTCGAGAATCGTATAAATATTCTGTGATTTTTGAATAAAGCGTTAGTAGCAGTAGTATCATCAGAACACAAGTTGTTTCATTTTCTAGGAGTAAAGCTAGTAAGCTGCTACATTCATCTACACTAGGAGTAAATCTAACAAGCTGCTCCACTAATACACACTAGGAGTAAAGCTAGTAAGCAAAGAATAGCTAAATAAAAGAAAGGACACAGAAGAGTGTTCGGATTGTTTTCCATTTAAATGTACACGGCGAGAAAAAGAAGGAAGGAAGAGAAAAAAAAATCAAACACTCTTTGAACATTTTACGAATAAGACAAAAAATGTGAATGCGAAGATTACATGCAACGAATTGGAATGGCAAATGATTTATTTTCGTAAATAAGAGAGAATGGGCGGAGTTTTCTGATTTTACGCTCATAAAATGCTCCCGCTCTTTTATGAAAACACGAATTTCAGGAATTGTCTCAATGTTCTTCGCAGAATTCCAATGTTTGTTAGTGTAATCCTATGTACATATGTGAGCAGCACTTTTCCTGTTTACATTTGTTTTGCTCAATGAGGGAATCTCTTGCCGGGTTCTGGAAATTTTATTTGACAGAAATTTTACATCTCCTTTTAGTGCGTTGTTCATTGCGAAATTTATCTTTTTCTTGCAAAATGGAGGTAGGGTTACCCAATGTACATTATTATGAATAGTTCGAAATAATTTTGAAGGTATTCAAGAAGATTTTATCATTCGGGTAATCCTATGTTTTCTCAATTTTTGTTTTGAACTCGTTGTCTTAGTCGCACTACAATAATGCATACCCAAGTTCTTTTCCCCCATTCATGCAAAAGACAAAAGTATATAAGATTACCTCTTTCAGTCTAAAAAACACGGAAATTTTCCAATTTTGTTCGCCTCTGTCTCTACTTATATTTATTTATACTTTGCTAGTAAGCTGCTCCACTGAAACGCACTAGGAGTAAAGCTAGTAAGCTGCTCCATACACATCGCTGCTCTACCTATCTCGGGAGAAATAAGTAAAAGCAAAGAACATATAACTTAACAAGAAGCTTCATCTGGGCTCTAAAAATACACAAGTTGTATGGTTATTTGATGATGCGGTCGGGAGGTAATAGACGGGAAGAAGCAAAGATTTGAGACTGAGAGAATATTTCTGTTCTCTCTGTTCTCCGCCACCCCACAGCTGTACCTGTACACACGCCGACGCCAGCAGCCATGCACAGTTTTGTTTCACTATGCTGCCGCTGCCTAGTTGAAGTGGCGAACCGGTTTTTCTATTAATTTATGTACTCGAAAATTTTACATATGAACTTTTTCACAGATTTTGTGGCCGAGGATACTTTAAAAGATCAATGACCTTAATTTAACCCTTTCGGATAAACAAGTAAATTTATTTACTGGTCACGGAAAATTCTTGTTTTTAAGAAAAATATAGAGCTTTGGACAATTTGTGTGCAATCCAACGAGCTTTATTGCAACAGTAAAAGGCTTTTCAGAAGAGTAAAGAATTGAAATACGAGAGACAATTATCGCAGAAATCATTCAAGGTTTGAGTGGACCATTTAATCAGTATTTTCCAAATGGACAGCAGGTTATATATCAAAATGAATTGTGGATTAAAAACCCATTTATAGTCAATGCACGATCTTGACACCAATGTCAGCAAAATAATACGAAAATTTTATTGAAATGACATCTGGTTCATCGTTGCAAGAAAAATTTAAATTAATGCCGGTTGACGAATTCTAGTGCAGTTTAAACGATGAATATCCTCCATTGTTGCAAAATGCCGTGTTCTTACATTTACCAATTGCAACTAAGAGCCGGCCCCTTGCCAAATGGATTAACTCCATAAAAGGAAAGGTACCTACACATAAAAAAATTTGCACAATTGTTGCCACAAAGCTTAGGTATTTTTCCCTAAAATGTAGGAAATATTCCCTCAAATGTGGGGAATATCCCCTAAGATGTTATGCCGGTAAAATAAAACAAAATTAAATTACATTAAATTTTACGCGAAATGCATTGGAATTTTCCTTAAATCTAAAGAGTTATTATAGGAAGTTTTGGGTAAATATTGAAATTATTTTTTTGAAGCATATAAAAGCAGGTAACTTTTTCATAGGGCTGCATACAAAAATTTTGTTTTTCAGTATGTTACGTGAAAGGCGGACACATCTAGAATTCGGCAAAATCTGAATTAAAAGGAGAGGTTGTTCTGCTTCAATGAAATAATTACGACAATGGCACTGGCACCATTGTGTAAAGACATATCTTGTCTAGGCACGCATAAAGCCGCTGGGCAGTAAAGTACAATATGATTATTTGCTGTAGGTACTAGTTTATCATTAATGGATAATATGAGTTTTTGTCAAGGACAAGGAATAGTGTGAGGTATGCATGAATTGTTACGAAAGGTATGCCGGCTGTTAACTAATGTTAGCTTATGGGTGTGTAATAACAGAATTAGCTAGGAAGTAAATCTACTTGAGGCGCAAAAGTAGATTATTATCGAGCGTGAAAGGTGGTTGAACGAAAACAATATATCCAAGTTATTTTATCAATATTTTGATTCATTTGTAATGATTATCTCCAATCTTCAGATAATCTGATGTTCACTATATCTCTAGCAGTGGAAACTGCTCAGGAACAGCTGAAATCTCCTGGTAGCTAAGCCAAAGGCCAGCTGAGGTTACCAGTATTAAATGGCGTTCAAGAATAACTTGAACTGCCGACTTTAGAGGAGGAAGGATTAGTTTTAAAAGAAATTCTTCTCACTTTCCAGTCTCAACTAAAAGTGTCTTTATTCAAAATGCTCTGGCTTTTTATATTATTATTCCTCTGTACAGAGTATGGGAAATTTCTTAACTTACCTACTTACCTAACATAAATTCCAAAGTCGTCGAAATAAGTTTTTATGACGACATATCTTACAAATTAAGACAATGCTTCAGTCGAAGCGAAATTCTACGTGATGCAATTATAACGTAAGTTGGAAATTGGAAATTGATGACCCTAAGGCAATTGCCATTCAGTGCAATCACTGTTTAGTGTCAGTGGCATGTGCAAGTTCATGCAAAGCGGCGAAATGTTTTCATGACATAATATCTGTTTATTAGTGCCGTTAAGAAAATGTAAAGGTAGCGGCAATGATTTGCACATATGTTTATGATGGGTTGCTGTATGTTTTGGCGGAAGTATTGTCGTGAAGTAATTTAGTTATTTTCACTGTCGATGAGGTAATATGCAATTACATGAATATGCTGTGTTTTTCTTGAGTAATTTGAATGGGTGTAGTATGTATGTACTGCATGATTTTTCTAGCTAATTAACGCTAAATATTTGAATGATCTGTGCAGTATGTATGTACTACAAATGTTCTGAATGAGGGTAGTGTATATGCACTACATCCCTCCCTTTATAAGGAAAAAAAATTGTTTCTTGAAAATAAATTTTTTTTGACTTTCATTATGATTGCATCTTACAATGTATTTTGATTTATCTTACGGTGATGTCTCTGTGTTAATTATATTTGATATATTAATACATTAGTGTCTATACAAGCTTGCTGGTACACTAATATTTATCTAGTCTATTACACTAATACTTATCTAGTCTATTATTATGTATTTCCTTAATTTCTCCTTGGGATAGTACTGCTCCTAATGCTGAATCAGAAGCGTCTGTAGATAGGATAAATGGTTCGTCGAAGTTTGGGTATTGGAGAACTGGGGGACTTATTAGTCTATGTTTCAATGTTTGAAATGCTTTTTCACATTGCTCCGACCATATGAATGGTGTATTCTTCTTTGTAAGCTGATTGAGTGGTTTTGCAATTTCAGCGAAGTTTGCGATAAATCTTCTGTAGTAATTACAGAATGCTGTGAATCTTCGTGCTTCATCGGCGTTCGTCGGTTTTGGATAGTTTACTATGCTATCATATTTTTTTGGGTATGTTTTTATACCTTCGCTAGTTATGAGTTGTCCCAAATAAACTACTTCTGTTTGTAAGAAATTGCATTTTTGTGGATTTAGTTTCAGATTGTATTCTCTTAGGCGCTCAAATGTTTTCACTAAATTTCTGTTATGATGTTGTATGTTGCTTCCATAGGTGATTATATCATCAAGATATAAGAATGTTTCTGCATCCAATCCTGCGAGTGCTATTGATAGCATACGTTGAAAACTGTTGGTTAATATCTTCAAGCCAAACGGTAGTCATTTAAACTGAAAATGTCCTTTATTTGTTGAAAAGGCTGTGAGCGGTCGTAATTCTTCATCCAGTTCAATCTGATGAAATGAGCTTGTGAGATCCAATGTTGAAAAATATCTAGCTTTTCCTAGGTTGTCCAAAATATCTTCTAATCTGGTTAGAGGAAATTTGTCATCCGTGATATTTTTGTTCAGTTGACGGAAGTCAACAACCATTCTCCATTTCTTATCACCTTTGTTATCCGTTTTGGGCACTACCAATAAGGGTGAATTGTATGGGCTCTTAGAATGTTCAATTATTTCTTCTTCTAGTAGCTCGTCTACTTGCCTATTTATTTCTTCTAGCTGCGTTTGTGGCAGTCTATAGTTTTTAATGTATACAGGAGAGTTGTCATGTGTCGATATGTGTTGCTGGTAAAAATTATTCACTGTTAGTTTGTTAGTTGATATAGCGTATTTTTTGCTTTCTCATCTAAATTTTGCACATTTAACTCCCTTTTTAGTTGTTCAAATCTCTCTTTTTCATCGACTTTATGTCTGGTCAATCTCTCTACGAATCTATAGTTTTTTAAAGGAACCACTTCTAACTGCGGATTTTTCAAGCAAATATTGTTTTCAGTTACATTTATTAATTTCACATGTTTTATACCTTTCGCTGGTATTATTGTGTTCGCTACGTGTAGCCCTTCTTTGATCTCGTTACTTAGTACTATACTATCTTCACTTATTTTTATGTTTATTGGTTGTATTATCTGAGATCTAGCAGGTATGGTAATATATCCTTCTTCTGGAATTTGTATTATTATAGGCAGATTAATATCATTAAGCTCTGTACAAATTGTTAATATGAAAGTGTCATAATCTATTTGACATCTATACTCTATAAAAAAATCTTTCCCTAATAGTCCATCTGTTGCGATCGGGAAATTTTCACTTACAATATGTACTTTATGTTTAAGTCTTTCACCTTCTGCATTAAATTGTAAAGTTATGGTTCCTAGTGTTTCACTTTCACCTTCCGTAACACCTCTTATTTTGCAAATTTCACTTTTGTTTATCAAGTTCACATCTATGCAGTTCATTTTAATGATCGAGATGTCTGCACCAGTGTCTATAAACCATGATGCGGCTGAAGCTCTATTGGTACTGTGTAATGATATATAGTTCGTTAGCTTGCCAACATCTATGAAATGTATCTTAATTAATTTTCGATTTCCTCTTGATATTTCTCGTCCCTCGTTGGGTGTTCTCCGGGGACGATCCCGTAGTTTTCCGGCAAATTAATTCGTCGTTGTTGTCTGTTTTGATATCTGCTGTTCCCTCTGTTAGTGTTGTTGTATTGTCTCTGAGAAGGATTTCCATTGTTTCTAAATTTATTTTGTGCATAGTTGATTCTAGCATTATTATTGAAAAATGTCTTTCTGTTATTGTTGAATCTGTTCTGCTGAAATTTATTATTGTAGTTTCTATATGATTGCTGGTTATGGTTTCTATGAAAACCTCTTGAATATGATTGTCCAGATCTGCGAGCATGTGCTTGGAATCTGCAAATTCTGTTCTCTTCTGACTTGAGCAAGATCTATAGCATCAGCATATGTTGCAGGTCTGTTGGCAAATATTGTGTATTTGATTGCATTTCTCAGTCCTGATTGAAAAGAATTCAAGGCAATCTTATCATTCATTTTCGTAATGATGTCTTTATTCTGTTCACCTTGTTCTGTTATCTGAATATTATTCAAATCTGCTATTAGAGTATCAATCTCTGCAACGTAGCTCTGTAAGGTTTTATCTCCTTGTCTAATTTTAGACAAATCATTTTGAATTTTTAATGCGTTTCTATGCGGTCTGAAAGTTTTGAATAATATGTCTTTGAAGCTTTTGAAGTCTGTTGGATTTGCTTCGTTTATTATTCTGTTACGAGCTTTCCCTGATAATCTTGTTTTTATCAAGAACTTCACTAATTTTGCTTTATCTTCAACTGTCTTTAAATCGTCATGGAGATACTCTGCTAAATTTATAAAATTGTTTAGCTGCTGCGAGTCTCCGTCAAATATCGGTACAATTTTAGTCACACTTGCTATATCAAAAGATGCCATTTTATTATGTTCTCTATTTTCTTCTGTTGAATTGGTAATATTGTATGAATCGTCCGTAGATTCTTCTTCTTCTTCTATTGATCTTTCCAATATCCCTTGGATTAGTTTGGTTTTGACACTGATAGTTCTATATATTTCTAGGCATGTAGCTTTAAATTTTTCTACTAATTTGCCCAGAAGCTGTTTCTCCTCTGTATCTAAATTGTTGTACACTTCTGCGCATCTTGTTTTTAAATCGTCAGTTAAATTCCTTTTAACTAGTAAAAACTCTGCAGTATAAATTGTATTCTGATTCTTTTTGAAATTTTCTAAGATTTTTTCTAATTCTTTATTTATTGTTTTTAGGTCCTGCATTCTTATTCATCAAAGCCATACTTCTGATTTTAATTTTGTTTATTTAAAAAAAAAATTAATATATTTTACATTACGATTCTTAATTCTTAAGCTGTATAACTAGCTTACTAGCTTCCTTTTTCACTCTACTTAAGTACTTATTCCTAATATATTTGTACAATATCATTATCAAAAATAAAGCTATTATTAATCCTAAAAAAATTTTAATATCTGTCGCATGTTCTATATATATTTCTGCTGTTAAAAATGAATTCCCTGATGATGATGCTGCTGCGTCTTGGTTTGCGGTGGCTTCTTTTTTTTTGGACTCCTTTCCGACCATTATTTGTATTGTATCCTGGATGTAGATTGTGTGGCGCTTCCTTCTTGGCAATCCAGTACTGCTGTTTCTTTAAACGGATGTCATCCAAGAATGCGTTCTTCTCAACCTTGGTGACGGCTAGGGTGGTCAGTCTGTGTAGTTCTGCTATCTCTCGTCTGTGTTTCACCAGCTTTCCAGCTCTCTTTTTCTTCCTTTTTATGATGCTATTGGTTGTCTTCTGTGTGGGCTGCTCGGTTTGCCTATTACGGTATTCCACAATGGATATTGGTCTGGGTCCAGCTCTAGAGTCTTCGTTCAGCTATCAGCTCGGGAGGCAGGGTCGCCATGTAATGATTATCTCCAATCTTCAGATAATCTGATGTTCACTATATCTCTAGCAGTGGCTACTGCTCAGGAACAGCTGAAATCTCCTGGTAGCTAAGCCAAAGGCCAGCTGAGGTTACCAGTATTAAATGGCGTTCAAGAATAACTTGAACTGCCGACTTTAGAGGAGGAAGGATTAGTTTTAAAAGAAATACTTCTCACTTTCCAGTCTCAACTAAAAGTGTCTTTATTCAAAATGCTCTGGCTTTTCATATTATTATTCCTATGTACAGAGTATGGGAAATTTCTTAACTTACCTACTTACCTAACATAAATTCCAAAGTCGAAATAAGTTTTTATGACGACATATCTTACAAATTAAGACAATGCTTCAGTCGAAGCAAAATTCTACGTGATGCAATTATAACGTAAGTTGTTCACGGAAATTGATGACCCTAAGGCAATTGCCATTCAGTGCAATCGCTGTTCAGTGTCACTGCATGTGCAAGTTCATGCAAAGCGGCGAAATGTTTATATGACATAATATCTGTTTATTAGTGCCGTTAAGAAAAGGTAAAGGTAGCGGCAATGATTTGCACATGTTTATGATGGGTTGCTGCATGTTTGGCGGAAGTATTGTCGTGAAGTAATTTAGTTATTTTCACTGTCGATGAGGTAATATGCAATTACATGAATATGCTGGGTTTTTCTTGAGTAATTTGAATGGGTGTAGTATGTATGTACTGCATGATTTTTCTAGCTAATTAACGCTAAATATTTGAATGATCTGTGCAGTATGTATGTACTACAAATGTTCTGAATGAGGGTAGTGTATATGCACTACACATTTCTGTAGTGTGTAAAATAAAAACTAGAGTTAGTGACTCATTTTAGGATTCTAACGCGCGACGGCGATAAGTTGTGTGATTTAATTAATTGTGAAAAGTGGAGTTAGTTTAATATTTCCCATTGTATTGCAAGACGATAAGTAAGTAGTGCCTTTTATTTTAGTGTGAAATAAAGCGTGTGCAATGGCCGAAAAGAATTTTTTTAAATCCGGAATAATATGCTGTATCTATTCAAGATTGCAAAAAATCAAAGCGGCATGAAAGTAACCCTATAAAGGAGTTATCCGATTTGTCCCATTTCCGAACTAACAATATTTTATTGTACTAAAAAGTTTTTTAGAATACGAAATCCTATATGTATATATATATATATCCACTTCAAAAATCAAACATGCATAGATCGGTGACCATACGAAATTTTATACGGGCATTCATCTAGAGTATCATAAGAATTGGTCGTAGACCAATTCTAGCTTTTTTACTTGTTCTTAATCACTATCGTCCAATAATCTCGCCAACAAACTATCTATATCGAAAAACCCGAAAAAAATGAATGGCTACCTACATTTATAAACAATTTTGCCCAGTCACACAATCAATGCAACTGACTGTGACTAGACAGCTTGTCGCCCACCAATTCTTATCCCATCCGCTCATCTTACTATTCCCCCTCTGTTCTACTTCAATGCAAGGTAAATGAAAATTTTTTCAAACAAAATAAAATATTATGGCTGGCATGGCATACGCAATGCAATGCATGAGGATGATGCGGAGCACAGGTACTGCCTCTGGTGCTGTGCTGGTGCTTTGACGATGATGATCCGCCAGCCGCCACTCACCACTGGACTGACGGCAGGCCGTCATTCAAAGCAGAGTTCACATAAAATTTGTGAAAGCGGGTCGTATTATCACCACCGATGAGTGGCGAATCGTTACCAAGCAGAGATTTTTCATACAATTTATGAGAGCGGGTCGTAATGGAACGACCCGCCATACAAAACTTTTCAATATATGAGATGCGTATTCTTTCTGTTAGATGTTCTTTGGTAAAAGCCCAATCGTCGTGCAGGCACGTAATCTCAGTTTACCTACAGTAACCGTGCCGTGTTCCAGATTAAAATATAAAGGTGCTCAGATGAGAAGTACTTAAGGCACTCAACAATTTTGGCGCAGCCGGTAGGATCAAGGAAGTAATATAAATTCAAAACACTTGAAAAACCTTGATCCTCGAATTTACTTAAACGAGTGCATAAGAGCGCATTATTTTTGAATCTGGCACACAAAAACGAGACGTTGGGCATTTCTAACAACAATAAAAGGTATCCACTCTTTGTCTTGAAAGATACCAACATCAAACAACAATAAAAGGAAAGAAGCCCCAATATAATACAGCAACATATCTGCATAGCGAAAAACACGTTAAAAATTTTTCTCTTCTCTTCAACTAAAGTGAAGTAAAAGTAAGTTAACAAAAAATTTTAAAAAGACGCAAAAATTTCGGAGCAAAATTACTTTAGACTAATAGCTTAAGAAAAAAAAAATCAGTAGTCACTGCGATATATGTGCATGTACATAAGCGACAAAAAACAGTAGAAACATTTTTTCAATTGAGCATCCTAATTTCTTCGGTTATTAAACAGAATTAGTTAAACTACCTATTCTCTCTTGTCTTCTCTCTCAATTTTTGCGTAAAAACTCTGTGGGTGCTGTTTTCATGCACAGACCTGATCGAAGCTCTCCTAGCTCAAATTTTGAGGCAGAAATAAGTTCATTGTCTTTTGACAACACAAGTCCTCCAGACAGCCCAATAGTACAGCGAAATTCACCCCAAAGCAGTCCATCCATAAATTTTTATCGCGAGCATCGCTCAGGTAAACGCTTCAGTGGGCACAGTCTTATTAATTTTCTCGCAAGAAATCATAGTTTAGGCGCCCTAGTATCCAAGCAAGCGTTGACCACACCAAGTTCGAGTATAAACACTCAAATCACTTCCTGCATAGAACAACCAAGTAAAACAGGCAAAATGTCGGTAAACTATGAAAAAGTAGTAAAACTGACGGCACAAATGGTGCCTTTGTTCTCTGGGGAAATTAGCGCGCAAATCCTCACAGAGCTACTGACTTTTATAGGATGTTGTAAGCAAGTGCAACAGTGTCTAGGGGAAGAGGAAAGGAAAGCCTTCATGCAGATTTTCCCCACCAGATTGAGAGGAAACGCGTACCAATTAATAGCGTCCAGCTCTCTCACAAAATTTGAAGAAGTCGATCAACTGCTTTACCGAACGTATTTACCTCGTGAAACATACCATGAACTAATAAACAAGTTAATTACTAGCGGGAAATATACGCCGGATTAATTAAGCTCATTTACAAACAGATTGAACAGTCTTTTAATTCAATGCAACGAGGCAGCACAGAGTAAATACGGATCTGAAAATTTTAAAGTAGTTAAGCAGCAAATAGAAGATTTTGCTATGGCTTCCATAAAGAGTGGTGCAACTAATCCCCATCTAAGCGCCTATTTACTCACATTGAATGAAAATTCTTTAGAAAATCTCATCCAAAAGGCATTAGATATGGAAAGGTTGCAACAGGGACTCTTTTTCATTCCACAACCAACAAACTATATCCCTAACCCAACAAACTCTTTCCAAGTGGACCCTTTTCTAAGACACAATATCCCAAATTTCTCTAATACCTATAGTTATCCCATACCTGAGAGTGTAAATTTGTCTTCCTACCCTTACACAAAGGAATTCGGAAGACATAACATAAAAACTGAAATTGGTATACCTCCAATAGCGGAACCACCAAAGGAAACTTCAGTATCCTTTAGTACCGACGGAAACCCAGAAAATTATTGGCGCTCTCCTCAAAGAAACATAACAAGCAAATCGTTAGGAAGTCCTACCCCAAACAGGAAATCTTTTTACGAGCAGGCAGAAAAAAAAATACGATAAACACAAATTGCCCAAATCTCCCACGATGGGCTGTTAGGCAATGACTTTCTTGCAAAAAATTGTAATATCGAAGGGCCTAATAAATTACTCCGGTTCCCTCGCACAGAAACCAACCCCATTGAATTCACGGTACCTCTCGAAACAGCCCTAGAAGATGGAGAGGAAATACCAAGTGATCAATTGGAGGAGCAATTTAAATCACGGGCACCAGATACCAAAAATGCCTTACCTCCAATGGAAGAAACTCTGAACACCTCAAAAGAAGATGAAAGTAGGCAATATGAAGTAGTACTTCAGCGTTCCAATAGAATACCCCCTCGATCTCAAATGGTACTGAGCATACCGTTACAAATAGACCAAGAAATGATCTGTTTGTCTCAGGAGATCCAAGAAGGAGTATTTGTCGCAAATTGCCTAGTTAGTCCTCATAAAAGCTTCATACCGTTATCCGTTCTAAATGTAAACACGGAACCAGTCTTCCTAAGGAACTTAACGCTTTCTCTAGTTCCAAATAATTGTTATAACATACAGTATCTCCATGTACCTTTGGACGGCGTAGGTACGCAAAGTACTCAGAAAAAGGGTGGTCCACCTTTCCTAAGTGCACAAAACAAAAGCACACACAACGTCAAAAACGACACTTTAAAATTTAATTCCAGTACATATTTTCTTCGTGCACAAAACAAAAGCACACACAATGTCAAAAACGACAAATTAAAATTTAATTCCAATCCATATTCAAGAAACGTAAACCATATTAAAAGCTATAACCCAGACAGACTTGTGGCTTTACGTAAAGAATTACTGTTAGATGAAAATTTAAATCACGAAGAAGAAAAATCAATTCTTGAGTTATGCTATAAGTATAACGATCTTTTTTATTTAAAGGGAGATAAGCTCACGTGCACTAGTACCATAAAGCATACCATCCCCATATTACACAATCAGCCACCCATAAATCAAAAGATGTATAAACTTCCAGAAACACACGGGGCAGTCATAAATGAGCAAATTAAGGAAATTTTGGACAACGACATAATCCAATTAAGTAAAAGCCCGTGGAACTCCCCGTTACTCGTAGTCCCCAATAAAGCTGGGCCTGACGGCAATAAACTTTTGCGAGTAGTAGTAGATTTCCGTAAAGTTAACAAGAAATCTATAGGGGATGCCTTTCCATTACCCAGGATAGAGTATATACTGGATCAGCTTGGGCATTCACGGTATTTTACTACACTTGACCTTGCAAGCGGATATCACCAAGTACTGGTTGACCCAAGGAATAGACCAAAAACTGCGTTTAGTACCGCTTACGGGCATTATTAATTTAAGAGAATGCCATTTGGTCTGAAAGGCGCACCTACTACTTTTCAGCGCCTGATGAATTATATTCTAACGGGTCTCCAAGGATTAGAATGCTTTGTCTATCTCGATGATATTGTAATATATGGAAAAAAATTTACAAGATCATAACGAGAAACTGGCAAAGTATTCGACAGACTTCGAGCCCATAATCTTAAATTACAACCCGAAAAGTGTCAGTTCCTTCCCAGAGAAGTAATATACCTCGGACACAAATGCTCAAACGAAGGGGCACTTCCAGATCGCAGTAAGACAAGCTGTGTCTAAAATTCCGTCACAATATGGCGCGCAGCATTGTTGTAATCGAGACACTGTATTTTTCGTTGACAAGAAAATACTATTTCCTCCATGACCTATAAGAATATTGTCGGTAAAGCTACAGAAATTAGCCTTTTTTATAGCCTAGATGAAATCTATAGGGTATACTAAGTTTGTCATTCCGTTTGTAACACCTTGAAATAATTATGGTAGAGCAAAATGGATTGGACACCCACGCATAATATTAACAATTGTTTTCATTTTTGCATGTCCGTCCGCCTGTCCGTGCGCACGATAACTCGAGAGCGCGTTCACTTAGAAAGCTGAGATTTCGTACACGGATTTAAAAAAAAAAAGTAAAATTAAGTTCGAAAATAAGACAAATCGGGCAACTCATTCGTGGGGTTGCCATACAAAAATTTCGGTTTCCACTATATATTTGGACACTGCTTGAGAACGCGTCGTAATAACAAAAAAAAAATTCAAAAATGGACTAAATCGGGCAACCCCTTCTTGGTGTTGCCATATAAAAATTTAGGTTTTTCACAGAAACTGTGAAAACGATTAGTCCTAGACATTTTTATGTTACTAAAAACTTCTTAAGAATACGGAATCCTATAAAATTCGTTATCATTTTTTCTGTCCGACGAACCGTTCTAGAAATATATGCGAAAAGCCACTTCAAAAATTAAACTTGCATAGATCGGCACAGTATATTCATACAGTAGCCCAGCTCTGTCAAAACTGTCAAGCGAGTAGGATTCTTCTATAAAGAGACTATACTTTCTCTTTCAACAGTTTTAACTAAACACTAGTGAAATTTTTAATACAAAGGTTCCTATGTAAATCTAAAGTGGAATAAATAGAACTTATAGCATGCACAAACTTGTACTAGAGGAAGAGGGACAAAATGACAATCAAAACTATTTCTGCAAGAAAAAAAAAAGCTAAAAACAATTTGTTCCACTTCCCATGCCATTCGGCTTGGTAGAACTATCAAACTGTCACAAACATTATTACAGCCATTTTGACTGTTATACTGTCCATGGAACGAACACCACTTTGTAATCAAACAGCTGTTTGGTAATGGAACAATACATTTGCAGACTGTTGCTGAGATGTGTACTTACATAAAACTAATAATTCTCCCAACCATTGTGCAACTAGCTACTGTTCGTTCATTTACTTCCGTATCATACTTAATAGTCCCCTCTTATGGGAGAAACATTGAGGGTTTTTTCTGTAATTAAAATTCTAAAATTCACTTTTCTGTAGTTTGTTCTAAGCTGGGCTACTGTATAAATATACTGTGAGATCGGTGACCACACGAAATTTTAAGTGACTTAAATAAATTAATCAGTATAAGTTCTGCAAATAGTCATTCTTAGACCAATTCTACCTTTTTTACTTGTTTTACCAATAAAGTCGCTTTAAAAATGATGACTGCAGACACGAGTAGTAGTTAATTTACAATTTGCAGATTTGAGCCGCAAATGGTGTCACCATTTGTCAAATAAAATCTCATTCGTGGGAACACGATATAAAACAAAGTTTTCCTGAGAATGAATATTTGCAGAACTTATACTGCAATTAATTTATTTGATTCACTTAATATGCTCATATAAAACAATCGTTGTTGAATGAATATTAAGGTCATTACAAGGTATCCCTTCAGTGGGTTTCTGGTTACATATCATGGGGAATGAAAGGGTTGACCTTCTAGCCAGGTCTGGCTCTGGTTCTCCGTTCCTTGGACCGGAACCCTCCGTAGGCGTTACCACCTCGTTTATCGGGTTTCTCATCAAAGCGGATGTTCGTATGAAGCATCAGCAGAAATGGGCGAACCTTAACACTTACAGGTGCACAAAACTTTTTCTTGATGGGCCCAATCGGAGTTTCTCTGATTTTATCTTGGGGCTCGGAAGTAAACAATGTAGAAGTGTGGTTGGCATCATCAGCACTGTAATGAATGAATGATTACCACTTAAATCATTAACCACGTACAAATTAATTAGCGTCAAAACATGTACATAGGTATATACTAATTAACGCCCGTAATAAATCATTACGATTGTTACGTGCATGCATAATAAGAATCCTGTTACGTACATATATAATAAGAATCTTACAAACGTACATACATGCATACATAATAAGAATCTTACAAACGTACATAGTGGATACATGATAATGATTTCTTACAAACGTCAAACGTACATACATATAATAATATGACAAACATGAATACGCGCATTAAATTACATTCAAGCATTTTCGCGGCCAATTTATTCACGATATCTACGTCATGCGTTTCCCATATGTTTAACCAAATTTATTTTTTGTTGTGTCAAGCTTTTTGCGGCAATACGCCGCACATTGAACAAAAAAACAAACCGCTCGGCACGAAACCAATTTCAAGAGTTGTAAGGCTAGGTTTACCCTGACCTAGTGATTGCAAAAATTATTGTAAAAGTAAAAACCGATTTTTTCGGTTTTAGTTTTACTAAAGCCGATTAAGTAATCGATTTTTAATCGGTTTTAAAAAGAAATTGTTTTTGAAAATTATTCCTTGTCAAAATAGTCCAATTATTTCATGTTTATAATTATAGAAAATATAATATTTATTTAAAAATAAAAAAATGTATATATTTCATTAACAATACAAAAATGAAAAGTTATTTGTAAAAATCCTGGAAACATGTTTTTTAAATGTAATTGAAACGAGCACATAGAAAGCATAAGTTATCAATGGGTTTATCACTTAATCGTGATCTCAGTTTGATACAAATTTGCAGATACTGAAAACACCCTCTCTGGTTCCACAACTGTAGGAGGAATTGATTTCAAAGTATTATAACCACATTGAGATAATAGGCAAGATACAACCAACTTATTGAAAGAGACTATATATGTATTAGATCTGCTTAGCATTTTCTTCTGGCATCTGCGGCAGGCAGGAACTGGCCGTACTGGAGAGTATTGGTTCCCGGTGATACGAAACGCCTTATACACATTACAACCAACTTATTATTTCATAATATAATTTTTTTATTATAATTAATGAACGCGTCTGATCATTAGAGAAATATCATAAAAATTGAGTTTGGACGATATTCCTCTGATTATGGTACCTTAGCTACCGAAAATCCGTTCATTAATTATAATGAAAAATTTATATTATGAAACAACAAGTTGGTTGTATCTTGCCTATTATCTCAATGTTTATGAAACTATTTGTTAAGGAAACGATAAATGTCGACGTCAAGGAATGAGAGGGAATACATTAAGAATCTCGATAAGAAAATATTAAAAAAAAGTTGCTTCGAGGTCTAAGAAAAGGTAAGGAATGAATTAAGAATAACTTTAAGAAAATGTAAAGATTTCCACCAGAAACCTATAAGAAATTGTTAACTCATATCGATAAGAAAATATTAAGAAAAGGTTACATTCGGTAGAGAATTACAAAAGAGGGAAATCTACTCGAATTTTGACCACCATTGTGAACCACAGATGTGTCGTTTGCGGCAAAAAAAGTTAACGCTTTTTGAGAAGTTTAACGAATTTTTTAAGTGAAAAGGCTGAACTACAATAGAAATAAATAACTTTACGAAATTGAGCGAAACTGAGGTTTACTTACGAAAAATTGGTATTTTTAGCCTAAATATACATCACATTCCGTAAGATTTATTATCTTGGAATTTAATGTTTTCAATTTTGAAAAGTGGTAAAAGTGAAAAAATTAACAAATTGAAGATGATTTAATTGAAGATTTTTCTATTAAATCGCAGTGCCATTTTTATTCCATTTTAATTTTTGCATTGCACTTTTAATCATTTAGTAATAATTTAATTGTTTGACACACCGCGTTCTTACGGAATGAGCGGTTCTTACCGCACCTTTACTGACTGCAATTTAATTTTTAAACTTAACGAAAGTTCCCCTCACACGAGTTAAAGTTGATTTGTGCAACGCATGTTAAATTAAAAGGAGCGTTCGTTTTACGTAAATAAATGTACTTACGGATACGTCTATTGTAGTTCAGCCTAAACTCTCATTTTCTTAACGTTTTCGGCAAGTTGTGTT
This sequence comes from Dioctria linearis, assembly GCA_963930735.1. Lineage (NCBI taxonomy): Eukaryota > Metazoa > Arthropoda > Insecta > Diptera > Asilidae > Dioctria > Dioctria linearis. The sequence continues at coordinate 120,609,344 of OZ005742.1, read as the reverse complement.
CAGTGGGTATTCACACACAGCATTGTGTGAGCACCAGTGCAGTGACACTGCCAGCGTATCAGTTCAGTTCTGATCCGATTCTTTCCGCTCTGTTCTGTGATGTCAGCATCCCGCAATTTGTGCAATTTTTAATTTTTTTTTTTTTTAAAAAAGAATATTTAAAGAAACGAAAAAATTTTCATTAAAAAAAAATCGGTTTTTAGGACGCTAAAACCGATTAATTGGGTTCCTGAAATCGGCCGCTTAAGGACCGATTAATCGATTAATCGGGTAATCGAGTAACCGATTTTGCAATCACTACCCTGACCTAACCCACAGTCAGTACATGCTGTTATTGTTTACTCGATATTTCTACCATAATGGAGAAATCCCATGTGAATAGCAACTGACCCACTTATTGGGCAATGTTCGCTGTGTAACTTTGGTTTCTTCCGTATATACTATATGTATAAGGTTAACCAATGGCTGCAGAGAAATTCTTTGAATGAAGGGGAAATGTTATTATTGAAATGTCTAGATATTGCGGAATAGGCAATATTGGCTAGTATCAATATATTGGGAAGGCATTCCCGATATATTCAATTATAGAATTCCTATATGGGATTTCCTAACTTTTTACCCCCATACCAAACTTCAATCAATTTTGCTAAGCGATGCCAAAATCTAACTAAATAAAAAGCCGACATTTGAGGGACAGGGCAGGCAGTTTTCAAAGATTTTAAGAATAAGGTTGACCTCTCACCAGTGGTAAGGCAATCTATTCTAATACGGAATAAAAATAAAAATATTATAAAGAATCCAATTAAAAGTATTATAAAGTATCCAATTAAAAGTGTTATAAAGTATCCAAATAGAAGTATTATAAGGTATCCAAATAAAAGTATTGTAAAGTATCCAAATTAAAGTATGAAGAAGTAATAAATGAAAATTGAAAACAAAAAGTAATTTCAATACACAAGTGTTCAATCTACCTAACCAAGACCTGATGCACTTCATTAAGCGGACAGGAAGATTTTGGTGATGGAATTTCTAGCAGGTTAGCACAATGGCCTGCCCTGGCGTCTGTGCTCCGTCCCCTAGCCTTTAAAAAAAAAGGTCATTAAGGAGCAGCATCGCGTGATCGATCAGAAGGCAATTCCATTGATCTCAATTGAAAAGTAAACTTTATTTGATGGAACTTTCTTCAGTTCAATTCCTGAAAAATTGCAATTTCTTATATTAAATGCGACCAGCAAAAGGAGATTCAGGGAATCAGCACCTCGACATCGAATTTCCGATGATTTCCTCTGATAGGTTGGCAGAATATTTAACCAGTATCAATAATGAATATGAAATTAATTTTACTAAGACTGTAGCTACAGTTAATGACAATAGTAGCAATTTTGTTAAAGCATTTTAGGAATACGAAATTATTGAAAACGATGACCCTATGAAAGATATCCAGGTCAATGAGTTACTTCGATACTTTACCGCAACATATTCGCTGCGCCTAGCATACGTTGAGTTTGATAGCTACAATTGAAATTTCAATTATAAAACTCAATTTCGGAAGAACTACAAGAGGAAGGTATTAAAAGTGTACACTGCTTGGTATAAGTCGTCATCTTCACCGAAAACTGCAGAAATTACAAAAGAAGTTTTGAGTGTACATTTAAAGAAGCCTGCTCCAACTCGCTGGAACTTATAATTTGATTCCATTGCAGCAGTTTTGAAGACAAAATCAAAACTCTCAAATCCTTGGCCACAAATTGAGAATGTATTAAATATGGCAGAAGTGAATTATTTAGAAAAATGTCAAATCTGCAACCCTTATCAAATTGCTTCAATTGATTGCAAGACGGAAAAATATGCACTACGGATATCTCCTCCCATTTCTTTGGAACTGAGAAAAAAAAATAATTGACCAAATAACAACTAATTATTTGCGAATAATTCATCAAATAACGAATAATATTTCTAATGAAATAAATTTTTATTCGATTTTTCATTTTGTTTGGTTATTTAGCTTTTATCTTTATTCTAATAAAAAATGCCCATCTATAGATATATGTACATACACAACAACAATTAAGTCAATGATGAACATAAGATGCCAAATGCCAGCAACTGGCTGCCGATTGTCAGTCATGCCGCCCATACATAAAAAAGCACACAGTCGTCAGTCATCACCGCTGTCGCCTGGGCAGGGAACATTTATACATACGCATATGTCACCCACTTACATTATTTTCCATCAACTTGTTGTATTTGAAATCGTATCTGCTAGAGCCTTTTTGCGTGAATGATTCTTCTCGTTTAAAAGCTTGTTACTCATAAATTTGTTGATCTTTTGACAAATAATGGGTCAATAAGAATTTTGATTATCTCCCTACTATTTACGCCTCTGACACTAGACTTATGATGTTTGTATAAATCGTTCAGCATCTAATAGTTCCTTTACGTTCATTGAAAGTATTTGTTTTGAGAGTATAAATAAATTAACCAGAAATTGCCCATTATTCCTTATTTCTTTGCAGATTCACTTGTGCACATTTCACGTTAGTGTATGTTAATTATACAAACTTTGATTTTATATTTCTCATGCCTTTTCGCGATCAGTCCGCTCTCTGATCTATTTTGTCATAATGTCATTTTTAAGCTACACCGGGAACTAGTTTGAGTACCATTAACTTACATAGTTGCTATGCATTACATAAATACATTTTATGGTTCTACTACTATTTATTTTATTTTCACTAATTGTTCCTTATTACGTAAAATTGATAACCATTTTTCTTACAGAATAAATATCATATAGCGGAATTTGAAAAGAATTCAGACAACTCAGCAATACATTCTGAAGAACCGAATAAAAGCATCCATAATGAAGAAGATACCTTGTCTGTAGAGGCCACTGTTAGAAATTTACCTGAACCAACGTACAAAATGGATCCCCAGTGGGGTAAAAAACTAACTGAAAGACAAATCAAACGAAAAAATCTTATTATATGTATTGTCAATGAAAAAAAAGTGATAGAACTTGCAAACTTGTATAAAATTCTTAAAGACACAGAGGCGAAAAAGGGATACAAGGAAGAGTTATGTAGAAAATCCCTTCAACGTTTAATTCACCATCTTATAATTAAAAATATATTTAATGGTTATGAAATAATGTTAAAAAAAGAGAGTTACGCAAGAGTGTATAAATATATAACTTTACTTGACATTTCGTCTAAAGACGAACTTTTCCAAAATGAAATAATGAAATGTAAGACAACTTTTCATCTTTCAATATTAGATAAACAGCACAGACAAAGAAATGCAGTGAAGCAGTTATTAGCAATGGAGAAAAACGAGGATAAAAATACTAACAAGGCTATAGTACAAAAGGATATTCCCAAAATACCGAAGTTTTTGCGTGCTCAATATTATCACGAGTTTTTAGTTTTTATTACATATGAACAGAATCGCGAAATGAGACCTCTTGTTATAACCGACGAAATAATGGTAAAATGGAAAGAGTACGAACCAACAATTAATATCAGCGAGCTTCGGAACGAATTACCGAAATTATACTCGGAAAACATTAGTTGGAAAATGTTTATTCCTCCTCTCCCACAATATAAGGAAAGCCCTTTCGGTTGGATTATCTTTAAGGATCTGGTATCTCGATTACCTCTTTCTCTAGTTACTAAATCACATTGGATTGAACGTTCATCTGATAACATCCTTGAGAAGTATCTTCATCATCCTATTCGTCAACATTATTTAATCCATAGCATTCCTGAAGTAGCCTCGAATTTATTTGACAGCAATATAAATTTTAATCAAATTGATGACGTTATCAAAATGCTTGGCAATATGGGGCTTGTACAAATTTCGGAGAAAATGTTTAAAGAGCTGAAGAAATCTTGGATATACGTAAATAAACATGGAAAGCTTTTGGATACTTCTACCTCAGATCCAGGATACAACAAAATTTCTTGTAATAAATTGTATCTCGAACAAGTGTTTACTTTCAACAATACACAAGACGCTTTATATTATTGGAGTAGCTTACACAAAATTGTTTTTACGACAAAACTGGGATACAAACTCAGACGAAATAAAAACCAGTTTGCCCAAAGAAAATGTATCAACGATCTGGAATCTGTCGAATTTGCAGAAGCTCTTTTAAGAGATGTTGGCTACATACCAGGTGATAATTTAGGAGCAGCTGGTTTAGATACTCAGCTCTATTCACACTTAAAAAGAAATTGGTCGTGGCGAATAAAGAAAACGCTACATATAGTTAAGAAAAAGTCAAAATTAGAGGAGGAATGTTTTCCTAAAGTGAAGAAGCTCAAGAGGATAGAAATTGGACAGACTAAGAAAAAGCTAACTCTTAAAGGTGGTAAGAAAATTTTGCTGAGAGGTCATGGATTTACAAATAAAAAAGATAAGAAAAAACAAGAATATGACCATATAGATAGAGAAGCTCTGAAACGTATGAAAAGTCTCAGAGTAACATGGACAAGAGAAGAAGATCGATTTCTTAAGACATGTAGATCAGTTTTCCTGTATTTAGGCGATCCTTTTATAGCTCGAACTATTCAATACTACACGATTAGAGATATTCTTCAATGGGCGATTTCATCCCTCAACAAAACTGCAAGAGCATGCCATAGACGGATGCTGTTTATGTCTCGATATAAAAAAGACTTACCGGATACTGCAGCATGGTTACACGAACTTAGACAAAATCAATATATCACTAAGCTTTATGGTTTTCATTTCCTTGATGATCTTAAGAAAGTTTATCCATCCGATAAAGAATACTCTTCAGCTTTAAGGATTCATTTTATCAAATTGGTTTCCTATTTAAACAAAATTTTGAATCATTCAAATTTATCCACTCAGAATGAAATAATTTTGCCAGACACGCTTAATCAATTCAACATGCTTTATGAATACAGCCCATCTTCGATTCAGAGTGATCAATTGAAACATTATGAATCAAAGACTTACAACGAAATCGAATTGTCCACAATAAATGAACTAATTCACAGTTCAGTGTGCTGTGTAAAAGATAAAACGTTGTACAATATACAATTATTTGAAATATATAAGGGATATAGTGAAGATACTCTTGCTCAAGCATTCAATAAAGTTCGAAATGATCATCTCGTTGTTGCGACCAAAGCCAAAGACACTCCAAGCTATACGCACAAGTTAATACCCGTAGGGCCGTCTTTAATACTATCGGTTAAATATCGTCAACAACTGTTCATTAGTATTCCATACTCATCTATAGAAGAACTAAATAGGGCTTTTAAAGAATACCTAATTAAGAATTTTACCAAACATAATTCATACGACATCACTTCAACGGATGCTGGAACATGTTTGTTTGTGGCAGAACTGCTGATCCGACCAAGTATTTACATAGATATGCAACTCCCGCAAAGAATTTTAACCATTGATCCACATCAAGAAAAATGTAAGGACTCTGAAAGAATTCTCGAACATTTTCGTAGACTATTTGAAAACGCACCAAAAACAGAATATACTAAGCATTTTGAAGAAACATATAAAGAAACTGATACGCAACCGAAGATAAGATTTAATATTATTAATGAAAGTTATAAACTGCCTTATAATCCATTTGACATTTTGGTTAAATTAAATGATGATTATATCCACTTCTTTTGCGCTCTAAACTATCTTAATAAAGAGGTCGATTTAAACTTTCAGCAACTAAGTCAAGATAAGCCTTGTCCATTTGATTGTATTTTAAACAATGTTAGCATCATAGCTACCGTAGAAAAAATAATATCAGAAAAGAGAGATGTGATCGATTATTTATCAGTAAATCGTGATGAAGCCGTGGACACAAAAGCTATTGTCACTGAATCAAATTTATTGCAAATATACAACAAATTACTTAAAGCATTAAAAGCACGATCAAAAAAATTTAACGAGAAGGATCTGGGAAAGATATCTTTGCAACCACAGATGATTAATATTCTCCTTTTTACAAAAGAACTTCTTGATTATTCCGATCAGGATTTTATCAATTTAGATGGAGAGTACATGCCAACAGTCAATAAGGAAGACAAAATTATTAAAGCTCAAGACATTTTTGTTGTAAATTTAACAAAGATCAAAATTTCATATATAAATCATGATGAAGAAAAAATCTTATTCAAAGACATGCTGGTGCCTAGAACTTTAATAGATTTTCCATTTGTAAGGGAAATTATTGTTGAAAAAATATTACGGTAAGTTGTTTAAATTTATATTAACTTTTTTTTTTTTTTTGAAAACAGGGGGAACAGGAGAAACCCATCCCAAGCACGGAGGCCATAGCGGCCCATTGTACTACCCTGAATCCCATTCACCAAAACCTTCCTGTCCTCTTAATGAAGCACATCAGGTCTTGGTGAGGAAGGTTTTTCAGCTCATCCACAGATAGAAGGGGAGACTCTAGAGTATCCAGTCTGCTCCGGGCGAAGGCCGGACACTCACACAAAAAGTGTTCGGTTGTCTTAGGCACTCCCTCCATGCAGGACATACACTCAGGGCTGTCAACAGCTCCCATCCTTGTTAGATGAGCGTGAAGTGAGCTGTGGCCGGCGATGATGCCAACCACGGTTCTACATTGTTTCCTTCCGAGCCCCATGAGAAAATCGGAGATATTCCCATTGGGCCCATCAAGAAACAGTTTTGTACACCTACAAGCACTCAGGTTCTCCCATCTCTGCTGATGTTTCCTATGAACATCCGCTTTGATGAGAGACACGATACTCGAGGTGGCAACGCCTACGGCGGACTCCAGTCCGAGGAACGGAGAATCGGAGCCGGCCCTATCTAAAAGGTCAGCCCTTTCATTCCCTATGATCCCCATGTGACCGGGAACCCACAGGAGGGACACTTTGTTGTGAAAACACAACTTATCCACTGACGACCTGGAGTCCCCCAGTAACTTAGACGTTATCCGAGGGCCATTAAGAGCCATCAAGGCTGCCTGACTATCCGAAAGGATAGCGATATCTTTCCCCTTGATTTGCATATCGCTGCCATTGAGATGGCGAAGACTTCAGCCTGGAAGACAGTGGTGTGTTTTCCAAGTGAGTACTCCATTCCAAAATCAGACTCAGGAAAGTAATCATTCTTCTAAGCAACTATGTATGCATGCATGTATGATCAAACTTAGGATTAGAAATTACAGAAAATTTCATCAATAAGAATACGAAACAAGGAGGTTTCAGATGTGATCTTACCGAGCTAAAGGCTGATAATAACGATTTACCATTCCTACAAAATTTTCTGTATTTTAAAACTGCAAATGCTTTTTGTTTTAAATAAGTTTCTCAAATATATCGTCTAACGCACATTCAGAAGTAAAATTTGCTCATGCCTGGTTTCCAGTTTTCTCGATATCCAGAACGAAACCAGCAATTAATCTGAAGCTGTCCTTCCTGTAGTAATATTGTAAAAAACTTCCTTCCTAAATCTGGTTTAAATATTTCTGTTCTGTTTTGTTTTCTTGTGTGTCTATGAAGCTTTGAAGATGTGTACAATTTTTTATAATTTGATGTCGCTCCAGATCAGCGGTAATATCTTGCAGTTTTTATAATCCGCTTTCGACGTATCACAGTTGATCTGATGCTATGAAACACCGTTGCTGAACAGATATTGAATTAGGGAAATCTGTGTCAATCGCCGTTTATACTCTGTTCCAAGGTCACATAAGTGTACAGGTTGTCTCCAGTCGCTTGTCGGTACATTTTACTCTAAATTAAGCTTGCTGGAAAAGTGCTATCAATCCGGGGTGGGTATCGTCAACCTTAATAAAATTATCATGGTATTTAACCAGACATCTTCTAGTTTGGTTGGTTTAGCGTAAAAAATAGATTACCGATGTATATCATAAGCGGATTTATCGCTATTTCCGTTGTCTGTTAATATGTTGGTTTCAAGATTTTTGTCTGCCCTTTCGTATATAGAATTTTTATGACATTCTGTAAGTATTTATTTTTATTCAAACCGTTATTGTATGACGCAATTCATACACTTTTTCGTTCGTCTTTGTTGCCGTCTGCCGCCACTTTCCCGACTACCAAAGTGTCTCTGATTTTTGCCGTTGAACATGCAATATTATTCGATGTTGCCACACTAAAAAGCGGCTTTTATGATATTACTTTTTTCATTTGATTTTGTATGCACTTGTGGCCATCCCAGAGCGCGCTCCATTATTGGAAGCCAGACAAACTTCCGAATCAGTTATTATCAACGATGTTAAGAGAGTATGATAAGATGAAAAATTTTCTATATGAAATGACGTAACTATTTTTGTCACCATCTTAGATTATAAGCAGCTGTGGCAATAGAGGTATGTGTCTTCCAATAGTTGACCTTAGCACCTGGCTGCTATGCGATTCTTTATGTCCACGTTTCATATACTTGGGGAACGAACCACAACACAAGACAAAAGTCAAAAGTGGTTTGTGTGATAGTCATATATGTATGCATCTCATAGCACAACATAGGAAAAAATCACTTCGCCCAGAAAAGATAAATATAATAAATAGATCTGAGTATTAGTTTCCCATTAAGAAAGTAACCGTACACAATTTCTTTAGTCACCACACCACTCCAGGATTGTACAACATTACATTTGAAATAATCGGATAGGGCAAAGAGGCTCCTGTTCAAATATTCGGTTTACCATTTTTTTATATATATAAACTAGGATATTTCCTTAAACACTACCTTCAAGTTCCATTTTCAAAATTTTGATGAAACCTATACTGTCTTGGCTACTAGGGTAGAAGCAGTTGAGGAGGGCATTTCATTGAATCCCCAAGAACTCCAGTCATTAACAATTAATATATTAGCAAGTTTTTAAAGTTTCCATTAAATTTATCTTTCGAAGATGCTTCACTCATGCATATTTCACGTGCACAGAGCTTCTTAAATTATTATTTATTTAGCTCAATTCAGAAACATAACGTGCCGCTGTATGGTGACGCTACAATGTGATTTTAAAGATGAATCAGAAAGAATTTCCCGTGCCTTGCCACAAGTACACTTTTATTGAAGCGGTTTAAACTTAGGAAGCAAAAAAAAAATAAATATTTGTAATCACATGTTACTTTTGTATCTTAACACAGCACAATTCACCACCTCCTTCAGTTAATATAACATACAAAAACTCAAAACAAACTCACTCGTAACAAATGCCCACAAAGTGGAGATGAGCGGAACAAAGATAGGGCCATACCCTGTTAATCTTTGCATCATGGCTACACCATTGTTCTTTAGTTACATGTTTAGCGACAGAGTTGAACTTTGAGTAAGCTTTCATCGCGCGTTGAAACTACTTTTCTCCTCAATTAGTTGTTCCTCATGTTCTAGTTTCATCTTTGGAGCTTTTCTTTAAGTCTTAGCTCGCTTTCGATGTTGTTTTTTGTCCTTTTCTTCAATTTCTGGTTTTGTTGTCTTCTGTTACACGTATGTTGCACTATGCTAGCCGCAGTGTGTCTTCACTCTTTTAGAGTTTGTAGGCGACCTAAAACCTTTTTTGTGTTGTGCCGCGACCGTGTTAGGTCCAGTCCACGTTTGCCCTTTTTTATAAACGTTATTACTTCATTAGGGTCAGTCTTATGGAGATGGGATTACACAAAACCCTTACCCAAAAATTGGAGTCTTTGGCGAGCAAATCCAATGCATTTGCAAAGTATGTGCTCTGCAGATTCTACCTCTTCGTTACAGAATGTGTTGTTTTGCCAATTTTCTTATAATGTACCTAAGCAAAATTGGTGGAATTTGTACGGAAAAATCCATGTTTGTATCTAAAAAGCGATAAGGATTATAATATAAAACAATTTAAAAAAAGATAAAATATTGAGCAACTAAGTTGTGTAATTGGAATTCGATGCCGTTATGGGGTTATGAACGGATTAATGCCGCAGGCAATGTTAATACCAATGCCAAAGTCAAGGCCGATGTCGCTATTGGGTTTTGGTCTTAATGTATATAGCGTGGATTTCTGTTTTAAAAATATTTCGGATGGATCCCAGCGACTTGCGCAATTCACATTTCGCCCCATAGACTCCCACACCCAGCATGCCTCTTAAACCTGTCTATGTATCAAACGAGTGATCCGCGTGGGAATGGTAATCTACTTTTCATCCACCTTTGGCGGTCCTTTACGATCAGTTCAAAGCGCCGCCGCATTGTAGAGTTTTGTGCATTTTGTGCTTAACTTAAGGTCATAAGATTTTTTCAGAAAAATGATATCAGGGAGATCGGGCACTGCGTTGTTACGCTTATCTCCCTTTGAAATAAAAAACAAAACAAAAAACATTTTGGCATTTCTCCATGTTTGAGGAATATATGCCAGCACATAGCTTGCTCTAAAGAGCAATATAAGAGCTGGTACTAGTTCGCCTAACCCTTCTTTTAGAAGAACCGGATAGATATCATTTCCCCTTGAAGCCTTATAAGACATAAGATCCCTGTTAAGAAAGTTATGTATTTCGGTTGCTCTTGATGTATCATTGAGTCTGAAAAGTGTATCTGCATAAACATCCCCATGTTTCCTTGGTATTAATGGTGCTTTTTTGGGAAGTCCTATACCATTTTAGTGGTCTTTTACTAAAGCTTTTTGGAGGCTAGCTGCTGTTGAAAAGTCCTGTATTCCGTCAGAGTGGCTCCTCCAAGTTCTTTTTTTTTCTTACCTCATAGAAGGTTAAGGCCTCTTTGTATTCGTCCCATCGGTTGGTCCGTTTGGCTCTATTAAACAGATTTCTTACTCCTGTCCTTAGACTTTTAGAAAGTCATTTCGCACATTATTATGATATGGGAAAGTAATAATTGGAAACGTTAGGGTATATGGGATAATGATTACGTCCTAAGTGGTGAGCTCAGTTTGTTGGAGACTATTGGCTACTAAAGTGCTTGAAAATAAATATTCGAACTATCAGGCTTGAACAGTATCGGTGATATATACGTAGTGTGATAATGAGTTCTGGAAGATTATTATGAGGAAATTGATATAGTCTGAGATTTAATATAATTGTATGATGGCTTCATGGCAAGGTAGTAATGAGTATTAAACTTCCTGCCAATACGAAACGCTTAAAATATTTTCTTAGAACTCAAACAATTATTTCGTTTCCCGATAGACTTTGCGAAACAAAATAAAATTTCCACACTTTTTTTTTGCGATGGAATTGCGTACACTGCATAGAAAGCAGATTATGGAAATTAACAGTTTCTGATTTCGGGAAGCTATTTTTGTATGGACGTTTACCATCGCTCCGAGCTACGTACTTGGTCTTACACAATATAAATTTATCAACCGATGGTTGAAATAAATAATAATAATATAAAACGTTAAGTCTGGAAAGTACCACAATTTCAGTCTAGAAGCTAAAAGAAAGTTTCAGGTTTGAGCCTTAATACTAGTTTCTACATTCAAGTCCTAGCAGGACTGCTTAATAATTGCCAGTCCCATATACTAGATATCGCTAAGGATAGTGCTATTCATTACGAAAGATTCAACGTTGAACCTTGTGATTGGTTTTCTGAAAAATAAAAAAAGCTCAAACAATCCTTAGAAATTATATCTTTCGTGAGAATTGCTTACTCAGTTCTTACATAGTTTTCTTTAATTCGCGAACATTACCTGAATTTTCTTCGAACATATGGTTTTTTTACTTGTATTCTTAAAAATTGGACTTTTCTGAATTACATCATAAATTGTAATGTGCTTATTTATTTTACTTGGTTATTTTTCCAATTTTAAGCTGCTGTTCATTAAGTATCTATTGCCGATCTATGTACCCTTCGTTCATGAACGTGACCTTAGCCAGAAAAACCTTTTTTTTTTTTTGTATTTGCATAATTCCAATCCGGCATTTTTTTTTTAGACATTTTTAATATTACATACAAATATAACTAATAGAGAAAATTTTTCCCATATTTACAGTGAAAATATTTTATCCAACCAACATAGTACTATGAATGAGCTTATAACTGAAATGTCAAAGCAAGGATTTTCAACGAAACAGCAGATTTTTACTAAAGAACTTCTGAACTATATTGAATCTCATAAGCTTGGTGTAACAAGCGAGAATTTATTGGTAATTTTTTTATGCTTTTTTATGTTTATCGTTTTTAAGCAATACTTATTTAGAAGCAATTCTGCGATGAGAATTTAATAATCAAAAGCCTTCTAATTCTACGAAAACTCTCGTGGATTTTTAGAGTGGGCGTTGTGTGCTACAAATATGTACATAAAAATCACATTCAACCTTGGGTTGTTTACACTTATCATATTAAAAGACTCGAAAAGGTATGACATAATTTTTGTATATAAAGAAAATATAAAAAGTTTTAAAACGCATACATTTTTAGGAAACTTTAGACAGTACTGAATATTTCGAAAGCTCTCATACTCAGAGAAATACGGAAATATGTAGCAATGAGCCAGTCTGCAAGAAAATTAAGCTTGAAGGAGTATCTTTTGAAGCAGCTCTTCCTAATGAAATAAATCAAAGTCACAATATTTCAGAAGAGAATAAGATATCATATAAGTTGTTTCTTTATTATTTTTTTTTAAACCATACGCTAAAAAGACATATTTAGGCAAAGGGAGAAAATTATGATGCGTCCTTGCCCATGGATACGTGTGAATGGATCATTAAACAGGAGAGTTTTAGACAAATGGATGGGAACAATTTTGTTAGAATGTATAACTCTAAATGGGTTAGATGCTTTGAGCTTATGCATTCGTTTTAATATGCTTCATCCTAAAAACATTCAATTCCTTCTTGAAATTCTTCATGACATTGGTTGTGTTAATTTGAAATCAAAGAGTATAAATAAGTCAACATTGTTATCAACTTATCAAGAGCCTGTCATAAGTAACACTTCCTTATTAACATTTTAAGATAATTATTTTTGGATTTTAGGTGATGCTAATGAGCTGACTAAAATGGAAAATATGTATATCGTTGTTGTACCCGACGCGTTGACTAAATTGGCTTTTTTCATTGGCGATAAAAAATACAAAACTGATTTTATATAATTTATTCTTCACTGTTACTTTTATCATAATTATATGTGAATATATAGATAAATTACAAACTTTGTTTTTTAAACTTTAACCTTCGAACATGCATAGTGTGAATAGAATAGTGAAATTCAATTAATGAAAGTAAAAGATTTCTTGAAATGAGTTGTTGGAGGCATAATTCCGATAATGACGCGAATAGTGGCAGCAAGGAAAAGCGGGGACGTATTAATCTTCAAACAATTCAGATGAAGTTGAAAATGTGTGCTGTTAATGTGTTATGGTCGCATGTCGACGTACCATTAAAATCTCCAGCTACTCTACTGGCATCTGTCGTCTAAAGAGAGAAGCATAGTTGTCAATGAACGAAACATCAGCATCGATATAGTGTAAAGCATACGTACATTCCGTAACATTAAATGCATATGAAAGTACCTCAACAGTAAACATCGAAAACATAATAAGCAAAAATAAACAGCAATAAAATGATAAAAGAAACATGATCGGAATAGCCACTCGTCATTCTCCGATCATTACAGGTCACCGTTGCACCGTGCTAAAGCATTTAACGTATTACCCAGTGAACTCTAAAAAAGTAATTGCTTAATGATGCAACTGATGACTGTATGTTATTTCCCTTACCACTCTTTCAATAAGAAAGGATTGTGATGCAATCATTTTAGCCTTGTTAAGCTTGTTTAAATAGAGCTCAATGTGCATGCATTTATCGACTATATTATTTTGATCGATATTGCCAATATGAGTGAGGTAAGCAATTTTTGTAAAATAATAATATTCTTTGTAATATAGAATAGTCGTTGTCAGAACAAATTATTATTAAGGTTTAGCGATGTAAGCACTTTTAGAAAGTATAAATGTAGTGCTATTCGAAATTAAAATTTAGAGTTTAATCAGTAACTCTCAAGATATTTTCTATTGCCAGATATTGTTAAAAAACGCTAAAACCTTAACAGAACCTCTGCAGAAAGCTGCGTCAAGTGAACTATCCAAGCAACCACCAAGCTGTAACAATCACACTTATCTACATGGCGACCCTGCGGATCGAGCTTACGAAGACAGCATTATACCGTGGAAAGAATTAAAACAGTCCCTGATAGCAGCTTTGCGGGACCCTACTAAAGGACTTAAGCCCATTACGTTAGAGAAATACAGGAGCAGAAACCGGAAACAACAACCCGAAATACAACACCAAGGAAATATACCGCTAAGAGCAGAGCTGGCTTCGAGGCGAAATTCAGACCAGAAATCGGCGAATATCACCGTCTTGTTGTAATAGCCAAAGGGGAGCAGAAAAAGAAGTTCCCCATATAAATCGCGGAATTACGGAAGCAAAGGAAGGAGAAAAGAAAAGAGAAAAAAGAAGAATAAATAAATTACATAAGTAGTATATGGACACTTTGGATACCAAATAACGTTGCGTCTGTAAGGGACAGAAGACCCTTGTCCCACTATAGAGTAAATCATATGAGAAATGGGCGTATGCACGGGAAAATGAAAGTTGATGAGACTAAAGTTGCTTTTTGTACCACTTGTGTGTAACGTAAATGGCGGAATTGGAAACAACTTCCAGAATATGGAGGTGTGTTTATACCGTGTGACACTATTGATCTGAAAAATGAGAGTAAAGTTGTTATGTTCGGACACATGTGAATACATGTAGTGTACCTGCTCAAGAGGTGGGTTTATATTTTTCGCGGTCGAATTTCAAATGAAACTTGTTTTTTGAGTGGCGAGGCTTTGTTTCCGTGTGGGAACCATAGGGGGTAAGTTTTTGTTTACGTGGGGGACGATCGGGGCAAGGTTTTTGTTTACGTGGAGGGACGATCGGGGCAAAGCTGTTGTTTACACTCTGTCTTCGAGGGGGCCTGCTGGGGGCAAAGTTTGTTGTTTATATTTTTTTGTGTTGAAAGCGAAAGTGGCTGGTTATAGAGAGAAGCGGTGTATAAATGGTAAGGTAAGTTTTTGCGTCGTTTCGAATTAATGCGATGATCTGAAAAAAGGTCAGGCGAAGGAATAAAAGACGTGGTTAAAAGCAGTCAAGTATTTTTATTACAATCGATGAACATTTTTCATTTTCATCCAGGTAAACCGTTAATTTCTGGCCGTACTGCGTTTTCACGTACTTGAAATAGTTGATTTTATATTCCTTATCAATTTCCAGCTCTGCAAGTCTCAAAAGTTTATACGCTGGCTCGTTTCCGATTGTCGTCAACAATTCCGATGTGGAGTTTGCCTGAATTGGTTAATCATATTATTTTATTGACGTAAAAAGTTTTAAAACTATTATTTTTGACTCACCATGCTTTACAATAATATTATTTTAAAACTATGACTTTACGAATATTTCTTAAGAGCCATCAACTGTTGATATAGAACTGTGAAATATACACGAAAAATTCCGTTTTATATACAACAGCGAAAGTAAAAAACAAGTAAGCAAGACATACACTTAAACAGGAGAGACTAGGGCATATAAAAATGTAGACGAAAATACCGTCATTTTTATTGAAAGCGAACTTTTATAAGCAAACGTTGTGTTTATCACGAAATCTTGTGCGTATTTTAAAATCAAAAGCTGTAGTTTTATTAATCCTAGGTAGTGCGCAGAGAAAAAAAGCAAATGTAAAAAGTAAGAGTCATAATTTTGGAAGTAAATTAAAGTGCTAGTTTTTAATATATTGTTTTTTGTTTTGTTTTTTGTTACAGCAACTTCTCAGCAGTATCACCAGCTTTAATAGATTAATAAAATAACGGCGTCATGTCAACATATAAGTTTTTAAATATTTTAGAACTAGTTGTAGAAAAGGGTGAAGAGTTTTTTCCATGCTTTTTAAGATCAGGGTTAAACCAAATGTTTGATAATAATGTTGCTTTAACAACAAAAGATATTTTAAAAGTACATAAATTTTTTTTTAAATATGCAATTTCTAATAAGGACTGCTTCCAAAACCTTTCTGTTCAAGAAGCTCTTTCTACCTTAGAAAAGGTAGGCGTTTTATCCAGCCAAAACAAACCACACATTTCCGGCATACTGGATATTTGTGAGTCTACTGTCAGCAGCAACGTATTAGGAAATACGGATGATGTGGCTATACCTTCTTCTAGTATCAAACTCAGTGAAATAGTGCAGTCAGGTGGTGGGGACTTTATTAAAATATTATCTAAAGAAAATAAACATTTCAGGAAATTTAAAATGGATGGCGTAAGGATGACTTTTCAACTAAAAGACTCCTCACATCAAGACATTAATAATTTAATTGAATGGATGGAAAGTGCATTTTCTGA